>OX940878.1:51096256-51696256 GCA_954870665.1 Stratiomys singularior
TCTTCGTGGTTGACTTTCATATTGACATTATCTCCATGTTTAAAGAAAATTTTAGTCGTCAATATTTTGCATAACGAAGAGAACAAACGCAGCTTACGGTGTTTATCATGCCTTGTTTTGGTAGCTTCTCAGGGCATCGAATACTTAAAGCATCGAGGAGGACCTTGTCGGTATTTGAAGTATAATTTGCTTGTGCACACGACAATTTGCAGATTAAATTCTTTGGCTCTGACCAAACAACTCGCTACTTCCAGTAAACTTTAATGGTTGCCATTGTCGAACTTTTTTTGAACCTTTATGATTCATTGTATAATTTGACGGTACCATTGTCAATACTTAAAATGTATTCGCAATGTAATCTGGCCGCTAATTGACCTCTCGACGCATTACTAAATCGCGGAAAAATGATATTCGTATCGTTTCTGCTTACACCTTGGCGGCCTTCATTGATATCCAAGGAGCCTTCAACAATCTAAAAACTGAGAGCATAGTAGCAGCCATCCAAAGATATGGAATAGACCCATATCTTACTAAATGGATGACGGAACTACTAGCTAAAAGGAATATTACAGCCGAGAGAAAACGGCGTAACCTTGATTAAATGGACAAACAGGGGTATACCACAAGGTGGCATAGTATCACCACTTGCCTGGGTACTCACAGTTAACTAAATAGTGGAAGACCTCAACGGGAAGAGTTTCAAAACGATAGCGTGCGCTGACAATATCGTTATACTGATAAGTGGAAAGTTCACGGAAACCATGTCGGAATTGATGCAGACCGCATTCTCACATCTTTTTGAGTGGGCAAAACTAAACGGACTGCGCATCAATGCCGACAAAACGGAGCTTATGCTTTACACAAAGCGCCGTAAACCGGAGAGATTTACACCCCCGACTATTGACGGAAAACATATCAGTTTAGTAAACAAGGTGAAATACTTAGGAGTACCCTTGGACAGTAAACAAACTTGGACTTCACACATAGGAGCAGTCAGACGGAGAGCTACAGCGGCGCTCTTCACAATGAAAAGACTAGTGGGGAAAACCTGGGGAATAAAACCCAAAATTGCCGACTAGATCTACACAACAGTAGTGAGGCTAATAACAACCTACGGGGCATTGGTTTGGTGGCAGGCACTACAAAAGAAACCCATTACAAAAAAAGAGCTAGAGAAGATCCAGCGAATGGCCTGCCTTGGCATCACAGGTGCCATTAGGACTACGCCAACTGCTGCAATGGAGATAAGGCTTAATCTCAAGCCACTCGACAAATTCCTCTTCAGAGAGGCATCACTTGCAAGCATCAGATAAAAATCCACATATGGGTTATCTAACCACACTCAAACGGGGCACGTATGCATTTTGAAAAAAATGGAGAGAATGGCCCCGTCAAGTAAAAGAGAGCTGGATAGAATTCAACAAATATTGGACACAACAATTCCATACAAAATCAACATCCCGACCAGAGAAGCGAGGAAAACGGTGGATTTCACATGTGGAAGTAAGATCATGATCTACACCGATGGTTCCAAAACGGACGAGGAAAGCGGCGCTGGAATCTTTTTCCCAGATCACCCGCAACTATACCGAAGTTATAAACTGGAGAGCCATACCACAGTCTTCCAGTCGGAAGTGTTTGCAATAAAAGCGGCTATAGAAGCGGCAACAAACAACCTTAATGGAAGTGTACAAATACTTAATGGAAGTAAGTTGGCACTGCAGGCACTTGCCTCTAACCGCGTAGTTTCACAACTGGTGCAGGATTGTAGGCAAGCTCTCAAAACCGCAACAACCCGAGTAAATGTAAAACAGACATGGGTCCCTCGACACAGCGGTGTAGAGGGAAACGAAAGAGCAGATGCACTAGCGAGAGCTGGATCAGCTGACCAAAATACCACTAGAATAGACACAATTAAAGTGCCACTAGCAACGGTAAAAAGGGAACTAAACGAAATCCTCTGGAAAGAGACCGATACGGTTTAGAATGACAGGAACGACTGCAGGATAAGCCGAGCTCTTTGGCCTCACTCTAATCAAATGAGGACAAAACAACTCCTTGGGAAAAATCGAAATGTCGTTAGAACATTGGTGGCAGTATTAACGGGCCATAATATTCTAGGACCATCTGTAAACAATAGTACTACACATGGGGAGCTAAGGGCCGAGTTCTGGCCTATGCTAAATTCCAACAAGTGGACCCCAGTACAATAATAATAATAATAATAATAATAATAATAATCGTTTCTACTTCATTCAAAATGTACAAAAATTTAAGTTCAATTGCGTCCTTAGATTTTTACATTTATTTATTTCACATGTTGAAGCCTTTCAATATATAATTGCTATTACTCAGGATCAACTTTATTATGATAACTAATATAGCGAACACTTGGTTAAAGTAAGGATTCATTTGTATTTCATAACGAAAGCGTTATGTTTCATTGAAGGAATTCTCCACATTTTATATTGATATTGGCAAGTGCCATGGCCATGGGCCAAATAATGCATAAATTTCACCAATTCCAGGGCTTTGAATCAGAAAAAAACTTTATATGTTCTTCGTTACTGAAAAGTTATAAAGATTACCTATACAATAAAGTAAATATTTCACGCAAGAGCTCAAAATGTAAATGTATTTTGACTCGGTATAGCTTCGCTGTTTAATGAAAAATCGAAAGAATGTCCGGGGTTATGATTTTAATTAATCAGTAGCATGGATAATTAGGACGCAACTATGTTTTATCATTGCTTAGCAGCATAAAAACTGTGATAAATGATAATAAATAGTTTTACCGCATTCAAATGAGGCCGCATTTATTGAGTCCCGACGTGCCAAAGTCTTTTACAATCTCGAAAACCATGTTTCGAAGATGATTAGCTTTCAAGTCCATCATTTATCTTCATGTCTTGAATATTGAAAAACGGTTATATGGAACACCAATCCCAGTTTCGGAAAAAGAAAGAAGTTTGCCCAAAGCAAATCAAGTGTTATGATTTGCAAGAATCGATTACAAGGGTAATTGAAACCATTCACCAGCACTTTCTCTCCGACAAAGTAAAGTTTGCTCTTAAATCGACTGCTAACATCCCGAGCTGCCATGATTTGCAAATCGAGTTTCGGAACTTGGATTGCGAGGTTTGTCGACAACAACCCTCTTCTAGGATGTCCACTTTAGTGTGTCTGGCTTTGGATACAAATTTATCCACTATTTATCGGTGATTGAAACGCTTATCATCTGCGAATCCTTGTTTTTGGAACCATAATCAAAGTTTTCACCTACATATCTTGGATGTAAGGCATCGCTTACTCTGATGCCAATATGCTCTGCGATTTCTTGGATTGATCAGATGCAGTATCATCGTAGTTGACACTTGTCGATCTCGTTGAAACATTTCAAGGGACATATGAAGTCGCTTCGCTAGTGATTACGTGGCTACATCTGGTTTATGCATAGAAAGGTTGGATATAGAAAGGCCCTATCTATGTACATGAAGTTTTAAACTTATCTTTTTCCCCCCTCATCAGCTGTCATATGGCATATGATATCCGAGTCATTCTTTCAGAGCAGGCTCGAAGAACTGGAGGAAGCTGTCTCGAGCACGGAAGGCCGAATCCTTGTGGACGGTGACTTTAATGCCAATGTGGTAAAATGAGGAATGCCTCATCCATACCCAAGAGGAAAGCGAATCCTAGAAATGGCGGCTAGGAGGGAACTGGTCATCATGAACGTTTGGAACACAGCAACCTTTCGACGGCGAGGCTGCTTGGGAACCATCCCGGACGTGACATTTGCTTCGGAGTCCTTAGTGTCTAGTATACACAAATGGGGAGTACTGGAGGACTACTCGGCGAGCGATCACCAGTATATTGCTAAAATGGATGTTGACGTGTTCGCCGCAGTTCTAATGAGCAGTAAAACCATGACTAGGACGCGAGGAGTCTCATCTGAAATCAAAGTGAACTCCACCATGAGATTCATCAAGCCTGCGTGCGACTGATCTATGCGTTGGGGACGGCCACGACACGATAAGCCTTTTGCGTACTGATGTTAACCAGAAATCGCTGAAAACCGAAGAGAATGTTACAGTCTTCGTCGCGAAGCCCAAAGTTCAAGGGATCGAGACGAGTCACATTCCCAAATGTTGGCATACAGGTCGGCTAGAAAACCCCTTCGTAGGTTGATAAATGAGAGTAAGGCTCGCTGCTGACACAAGCTCCTTGGGGACTTCAACAGGGAACCATGGGGCCTGGGTTACAAGCTTGTAATGCGGAAACTAGGAGCCGTACGGAGGCCCTGTGTACTTTAAGCGAGAAGAATGGACGAGGTTGTTCGAGCGCTATTCCCTGTGCATCCCGTCCTTCCCAATGTTTCAGATGAAGAAAGTCCTGTTGAATGCCCAATTTTTAGTGCCATCGAGCTGGACGGGATGGCCGATAAAAAGCCACAGAGCCAGACGATGTCCCAGCGGTAGTAATGCAGCTTACGCATCAACTTTGCCCTGACAAGTTGCTCAGCAGATTCAACGCCTGTCCACAGCAGGGCGTGTTCCCAAATTGCTGGAAAGAGGCGAAGCTCGTGCTGATTAGCAACGAAAGGGAAACGCGGAGCAATCATCTTCATATCGGCCCCTATGTATGTTCAACGCCGCTAGGCAGTTACCGGAGGAGTGGCGTGTGATTGGTTACGTAGATGACGTAACAGTACTAGTTGCCGGACGTACATTCGAATAGGCGCAACTCAAACTGGGTGCGATAATGCGTCGAGTTAGACCGTGGGTTTTGTCTAGCGCTTGAAAAGACCGAGTTCGCCATACTGACCAAGAAGTGGATCCCTCGTGTTATTCCCGTTGGGGTCGGAAAAAAAATCATCGAGTGGAAGAAATCAATAAAATACCTTAGCTTGATGATTGACTCGAAGATGAGCTTCTTCGAGTAGGTTCCCGCGTCAGCGGATAAGGTTCTTGCGGGAGTGTCGGCCCCCAGTCAACTTAAGGCCAACACGGGGGGACCAATCTCGAGTACGAGATGTCTACTCATGAGTGCAATGAGTACCCTTGTACAGCTCCGAAGTCTGGGCTGACGCTCTTAGCAAGGAGTCGTAGCAAAGGCGTCTCGCACAGGTACAGAGGCTCTGCGGAATGCAGCTGCATACCGCATTGTCTCTGAACTGGCAGTGCTGGTTACCTCAAGGGTGGTCGCTATTATACTTATGAAAGCGAGTGTACTTAGGTAAGGGGGAGTCACCGAGAGAAGTCGTCAGCCTAGAGGAAAGGAAAAGGAACCTTGTTTTGTGGAAGCAAACATGGGTAAATGAAAGGCGAGTCAAGTGGATCACACGACTCATCAGTGACATCGGCCGTGGTTCTGCAGAACACATGGTGCGACTAATTATTATCTGACACAACTACTCAGTGGACACGGAAAAACAGGCGCGCTCTCTCCAGAAAACATAACGGGGAAGATGATGAAGTCAAAAGACAATTGGAACTGCGTGTTGCATGACGTACGGACGGCAATCCCCTCCCTTCCCATCCATCCGTGCTGAAAAAGGGATATCCTTTAACCAGAAGGTGCCGCTAGGCGATGATTAATGAGCCTAGTCCAAAGGAATATGACAAACAGTCCCAGGCTAGCTTCTTGGTGTGACAGGGGAGGTGTTTAGTCGGTAGTCCGGTTGTCCCGGATTCACTCAGGGCGTAAATCACCTTCACCTCCAAACGTAAACTGTATTGGATGGGCGGGGCTAATTTCCTCGGGAAAAGATCTTCGTGTGAAGTTAACACTCCAGTTAAGTCGGTTTTCCCGTGTCCATGGGCAGAAAAAATGTGTGGATGATGGGGCACTTATTATGACGATATTTTTTCGTAATTTTTTTTGTTTATGAGTGTTTGGATGATAAATTGCGAATAAAAACACAACGTGCGCTGGAATTAAAGCAAGTAAATATTGTAATTTTTGTGACGATATTTGAGCGCGTGAAATTTTAGCCCACTCATTTGTTCTTTAAGTATTTTTAAGAAAGCGCTGGTGAATTTGTTTTCATATGCGTAAATTTTAGTTTCCGGACAAAAATGTGGGCGTAGGGTCTGTCTATATCTTATTCCTCTATGGGTTTATGTTTGTCTATCGTTCGGTTCTTTATTTTTGTTTCATGAGTGCGCAATGCTGGTCCACCACTACTTATTTAACCTGACAAGAAGCGTAGTGGTCGTTAACACAATTTTTTACTAGCGTTTGAACTCTTTAGGGCAACTTGATAACACAAAAATTGCTTCAAAATATGCACTTTGTGAACCCTGATTTTAATTTTCTTAAAAAAAATTCTGATTTAAATAATTGCCATTTCTCAACAGCTCTCACTTTGAAGATTAGTATCGCTGTTTAACATTGTTTAATATTATTTATCAGCGGTCCATAAGGTTATTGACACGGACCTTAAAGTTGTAAACAATGCATGCTTGATGGTAATTGGATATAGAAACAAATCGTATTAGCAATTTTTTACCTAACTCTGGACATATATACCGAAGTCATTTTTTCTTTACTTTTTCAACCCCAAGTTTTCTTAATCTTTTACTATACAATTCATGTTATTTTTGTTTTATTTTCGCACCACCCTTTCTACATACTATACTTAGTTCGTAAATTCTCAACCATTTTCATCACATTCAGAAGTCTGAAAATATACAAAACCTAGCCATATGTGGCACAACAGTTGACTATACTACTTGTACCGTGAGGCTTGTTAGAGCCACCTCATTTCACAATCAAAGATATAAATTAACAAGTGTATTCTAAAATGTAAGGAATGTGAATACTATTTCATTTGGGTGTACATGCCAGCCATCGAGTTCATCATCAAAACATCATCATTAATATTAAACTCTCACAGACTATTTTCCCAAAATCTTATTACTACTACCAATATGAATTGAAGAAAAAAACCATTTTAATGCATTGAAATTTCCTGTTGCCCTAGTTCGCTCTTCCGTTGAAGTCAGTTTTTTGCCTTTAATCAGGTGAAAATTAACTTCAACGGCAATTACCAAGGCATGGTTCCTGGTCAGTGTTTCTGCTTTCAAAAATCAAAGCTTTAAATTCAGTATACATCAGAAACAAAAAGTGAAATTAGCACTTCCCAGTAAAGTTTGTTGAACTAGACCTGTAAATCAAAAGACTTAAGCGAAGAACCTTATTTTAACATCATTGCTTGAATGTTGTCTAAAAGAAAAAGAAAAAAACTTTTACCAATTTATTACTTCTCCAAATTGCACCGAGAAATACTCCGCAATCGAGCTCACCACATACGTGCTGATAATTGTTTTGCGGGAATTTCGCGGAAACCTCAGAAGACGTTAAGCCAAAAGAGTATCTGCTGCTGATTTTCTTTTATCTACGTTCAATTCGAAGTTAATAATAACAGTACAAGGTGTTAAGATTATTTTCAATGTGCACAAAACTTTTCCCATCTTTTATTGTATGGTACGTTGAAAGTGTTATTGGAGGCTTTGAGAAAAGTGCAAGTTGGACTCCAGCGCTTGCTCCATATTTCCAACTCTGTACAATTGTTTGAAGCGCTTTGTATACATTTTTTATTAACTTGCTCTTGGGCAGGTGAGATTTTGAGATATTCGTAAAATGCTACAGTAGATAAATAATGGACTTTATGTTTATTGTGTGTATTTATTTAGCTTACTGGCCTGGCAAAGTAGAAAGTAAATGCTATGCCGGTTTCTCGACAATAAATATTTGAATGTTTATGAGAATTAAATGTTGATATTGAATGATATGCAAATAAAAAGCCGGAAAATTACTTTTTATTTCGTTAGAAGGAAAGAATGTACATTTTTATCGTGTTAGCAAGTGTTGTATTTTCTTTTAAAGTTTTAACTATCAGGCGGTCATATTTTCTGCTTTTTAGCGGAGAGTATGAAGTAGTTGTATGTTGTTTGCAATAAGTATTTATTAAATTTGTATTTATTAAACTTTAAATATGTAATATATATTGAAGCTATTATGAAAAATAAAATTTTATTTGAACTGACAAAAGGAAATGTTATTTATAAATAAATTACGACCAGAGAATCGATAACCAATTTCTCTTTGCTATAATACTGGACCAAAATTGAAAATCGGAGAGTCATCGATTTACAAAATGAATCAGCAAATTTCATGGAAATTTAGCAAGTTTCGTAATGACTTGGACAAAATTAAATAAATCACGTTCACGTAAGATATTCATTCAAATTTTAGTTTTCGTACAAAATACTACCATGTAACATAATAAACAAAAGACCTCTTATTCAATAAATGACTCAATCGTTTCCTTTCAAATGATCTGAATGGTAAACGGATGAGCATGCAAATTTTTGTTTGAAACGAGCTGATATTTTTGAAAATCTAATTAAGATGACTAGTGCACTCCTTACCTAAGATTAATTTGTAGTAGAATGCTTGATTGGAAATGAGGCTAATATTCGGAATTTCTAAAAGTAGAATTAATCGTCTACCAGAAAGTTAAATATGGAAAATGAGCGCAATAACCTTGCTAATTATCTGATTACTGGTTTAAGTTTCGTATCACATGAGATGGTAGTTTCAAAGTGATGGAAAGAGACTTTCTGGGAACTGTATTTCAAGCCAACTGAGTGATAATGAGATTTTATCAACACAATTATCAATTAGTTATTAAATTAAACAACTGTTTGACATAATTATATTCACTTATTCAGTAATAAATTCAGCAATTCAGAAATAAATTCCTAATTTCGTGATATCTTACGGAAGTTCATTTAAGAGTTCGAATCACAGAGTCTAATAGAGGCATTTTCAATTGACAAGATTTCACTTCCGGACTTTTGTGCAACAAATTAAAAGTTGTAAAAAGTCATTTAAAAAAAAACAGATGTTTGTAATCATTATTATCACCTACATCTGGACACAATTGGTTGCAGGACTTCTTGGCGTTATTTCATGTGAACAATTAAAACGTTTATATTATAATAGGATTCCTTCAAATACAGTTCCATCGAAAACATAGGGCTAATATTATTCTCCGGACAAAACCGAAGAATACTGAAGTATGAATGAACCAATCTAAGAACAGATCTTTAATGTTTGAGTGGGGGGGGGGGGGGGTCGGCGAAAAAATCCTTCTGTTCGACGAATTGTCACTCCACGTGCGCATTAGAGTTGCACAGGAAATAACCAACCGGTTAAAGTAGTTTTCAATCTCGTTAAAGACGACTACTTCTTCATACAACACTCCTAAGAACCGAACTTCGACTTCCCAAAAGGTATCGGATCCACCCTTGACTTTGCCTTAGGTGATGAAAATGTCAACCCCTCGGAACTCTCTGTAAAGCAAAAGCTGTCCTTTTCGTATCTACCAGTACTGTTCTCATAAGAAGCGGCCACAAATTTGATACAATGCCGAAATGGTTCCCCTGCTTAAAAAAAGCGATTTGATGCGGGTTACGTTCAAAATATTAAAAAAAAACATTTTTTTAACTCAGGACACTCTGAATCCCTTTAATTCAGCGAAAGAAATATTACAAAAGACAACCAACTTAAAGTATCATGCGGGGAGCAACAGACAAAGCAGCAAACCCTATCCCATGAAAGTAGACGATCATCATGCATCATAGCAATTAATTCTCTAGGGCGGAAGTGGCAAACAAATCGTTACTCCGTTCTCAAGAGAGCCATCAAAATTACGAACCTCCAAAAGAACGAATGGAACAATCTTCAACGTATAACAACAAACTACAACGCAAAAAGTCTGGAAGCTGACAAGAATACTGAAACAAAAACATTACGATCTTGTATATGCTCTAAGAGACAACAATGATACCCCGATGCATTCTTGTGAAGGGAAAGCAGTATGACTTGCTGATAAGTTCCACAAACACCAAAGTATCACCCATAGAATGCGCAACAATATGCCAAAAATAATAGCAGTGAAATCAATACAAACCGACGCAAACGTCACCATTTTACGAAACGAAACACGCTGGCCAGTGCCTAGAGAGCCAGGGCCAATTTTTGGTTTTTTGGCCCTGCCGAATACGGAAGGAAAAAAAAATAAAAACGAAACATATAATTGAGCAAATGAAGAATCTAAAGATAAAGCTACTGGATTGGACGGAATACCTAATAAAGCTATCTAAAATCTTCCCAAAGAAGCAAAAGTGCTAATCTGCCTGATATTTAACGCCTGTCTGAAAGCTTTGCACTTTCCAAATTGCTAAAAACACGCCAGCGTAATACCAATCCTGAAGCCTGGTATGAATCCGCGAGACCCTAACAGTTACAGGCCTCTTGAGAAGGTTGAGTAATTAGTCAGAGTTCAAAAAACCGCGGCAATATTTTTTCGCAGAAAACATGAGTCCACCAGACTATCTAATATACTCTAAACGTCCTTGGCCAAATGATTCCCTAATCAAAAGATCTGATCTATTTAAGTCTAAACCATGATCGAAAGCTAACTTTTAAGAACATCGAACACATAAGTTCTTAAGTATTCACGTCTTTTCAGTCCTTTCCCTTTCCCACGAGTCTTTGATACAAAATCCTTGTCCTTTAAATGAGCATCCAACCAATAATAATCTACGCAGTCCCCACATGGAAGCAATGCGCTAAATACCTGAAAGCTTAGCTTCAAGTCACCCAAAATCGATATTTAATATGGTCCTAAACACAACCTACCACTTCGCCTTCAGATTGCTACACAAAATAGCTAATGTTAGTCCTATTAACAGACTTGAGGACTCGTGAAGAGCTAATCTGCTAAAAAGAAAGCTAAAAACTACTTGGATCTCATCATCAAATCACTAAGTGGTATGTAAAGTGTACTTAAAAAAACCAAGTGTCCTCACCCATGGATCTGCTTAGATTATTTAGCTTTTAAATTAGTTCATAGTTCATAATATAAGAAAAATAGCTTGAAGTTGGATGTAAGCCTAGCAGAGGTTTTTGGCCTAATTTTCCTGTCGATTTCGTTATTAGTGCTCTGTCTAAGAAACTCTTATTGCCAGAATAAACAGCAGGCTAATTAATTAGGAGACTTAAGAGAAAATTCAAACTCAACCGAAAAACTTGACAACGAAACGTCACCCACACGAATACATACGACATGGAGTTATTGAAAATTGTTCCTTAATCCAAACAAAATAATAGTCTTCTTCTTCAAAGTTCCGACCTGGGAATTCTTAATTCAATAGACCATAGCAAAACGGGAACTGAATTCTTCTACAAATTTCCTCACTCAATAGGAACAAATTGTTAAAGATTAGATTAACAAAATATAATTCCAGCATATAAAGGCGACAGTTTTGGTCTTTTAAGCGAAATTTGGACCTACTACGTTAAAAGCATTCTAATTTCAACTTATATTAAATAATAATTCAATAAAAAATAATAATTTTGTAATAGGTAGTGGAACAGGGTGGTTCAGAAACTAGTCGTTATGTCGTCAGGAAATTAGAGCCAATTTCTTTCTAATGACATTTATTTTGTAGTGTATAGAGGATTCTTAAATCATTCATAGCGGAGCCGTTTTATTAATTCAGACGATTCATAAGGCGACGATTTTTTCCGAGTTGTTAAAATCTCGATTATAAGAATAATTTCTGCCGATAGTGAGATAAAGTACATCAGTTATGGGAATTTATATTGCAATTGCATAATTGTGTTGGTATTCCTGCAAAACTTGAATAATTGAGTAAGTAAAAAATTAGAAGTCAACCATAAATAGAAAATACAACTAGAATAGACACGATCAAAGTCTCTTTAGGCACTTTAAAAACGAAACTAGATGCAAACCTCTGTAAGGGAATAAATACGATCTTAAATTACTAGGACGACTGCAGGAAGTATCGGGCTTTTTGGCCTCACTCTGGCACAACGGGGAATAAACAAAAGAATGGAAATGTTCTTAGGGAAAAGTAGTAATTGGGTAAGAATAATAGTGGCAATGCTAACGGGCAACAAACTTTTGGGGCTAAATGCAAAACGAGCAAGGATTCAAGAGAATGACATTTGTAAATTTTTGTTGACAATTTAAACGCCTATCATCGGGCAACCCACCGTATAAAGAACACCACACCTCATGAGTGCTGTGCATTCTCTTCTACTCCATCGGGCAGAAATACTGGGCGACGCTCTGAGGAAGGAGTTACGCCGAAAACAGATGGCACATTGCGTATTGCATGCGCATATCGATACTATAGCGCATTCTAAAAAGGGCAGCAATATTTACCGGCGCACAAAACAAATCAGAAATGAGAACTCCTGAGAAGAGAGACAATGCTCTCGCAGCGATTGGCAATAGTCCTGCGAGCGCGACACAAAGAGCCGACGGAATGCAAGTTTGATCCCTGACTTGACGTCGTGAATCAATCAACTTCATTGTAAAACTGATTTCTTTTTGACCAAGCTATTGTATGGCATGGTTCTTTCCGATCTTCCCTGCACAGGTCTAAGTTTTTATCAACTGCATGTCTTGCACAGAAGAGGTGGATGTGTCGTGTCTCCCATTTTTTGCTTGGAAAATGTAGAGTAAGCAGCGTGGTGACATCTTCAGCGAAATAGGAGAACGGAAACTATTCGGTGAAATGCTTATAATGATTGACAAATGGAATCTTATGACGCATTACGCTCGGCCAGGTAAAAAAGGCACGCTGCAACATCAAGAAGTACCGGTAATTGACAGATCTCTCTTCTGGCATTCCCTTGCCTTCCCGTCCATCTCCCAAGAGAAAGGATCCCCATATTCTGAAGGTGCCTTTATGTATAGGAATATGAAGCCTACCCCAAAATATTACGTGAAACGGTTAAAGGCTAGGCTCTCAAGTTGACAGAGGGGTGGTTAATGGATAGAATAAGCATTACGCGTCTGGGAGTCTCACACTCAGGCCGAAGTAAATACTTTTCTCCCCTGTTCCATTCTTCCATCCATTCCATTTTCCTTTTCCATCCATTCTCCAAAAAAATTGAACGTGACAGAAGTGAACTGAACAGAAGAAGAACTCCTTGTGGCCGAGGAGACCTTCTGGGTTTCGGGGGTTGTAGGGTAACTGATGAAAAGCACACATACTTCAAAGGGCATCACGGAGAAAGAGATACGAATACTCTATGAAGCAAATAAACCGAGCTTCGCAAGATAGAAGGTTTGAAAATTAAACAACACAAGTGGGTGTAATTATCGCCATAACTAACTTTCTAAGACGAAACGTATGTGAAAAAAGTGATAAAAATATTATCGGTGAAATTGTATCTGTGAGTCATTGTGTATGGTTGCAAATTTTTGAGAATTTGTTAATGCGCAACCGCCGCTCGTTCCTCTTTATAAGTAACAAGTTTTGGTAACGAATACCAATGCATGTGAAAATTTTCAATCAAATTTCGGTGGAATTCTACGGTGAATCTAGATGGAATTTCTTCAAAGAACGTGTGATACACCATCTGTAAACAATAATACCATGCACAGGGAGCTTAAGGTTAATGCTCACCAACGATCTGCGCTGGCCAATAGTCGACCGCTGTGTAGATCATAATAAAAAGTTGATGATTTTCCTCTATGAAGCGAAGTATTGCATACACATAGTATATTAGTGACATTATGTTTGTCAATATGCTTGTAATTAAGACGATTTTTCCCATGAGTTCCAAGTTCTCACGTTCGTTTTAAAAAACGATTTTTGGACTAGTAGAACATTTTAAAAACTAAAAATTTTAAAACCTTACATTTTTTAAAACTTATAATTTTCAATAATAACTTAACATGTTTCGTAAAAACATACGAATTTCATGGAGGGCAAAAATTCACGTCAGGATGAGCTTTAGATGAGAATATTTGCGGCAGACTTAAGATATTATTTTTCCAATAATATTTTAACTCTTACCAGCTTTAATGAGGAACATTTTCGAAGACAATTCGAATTGGAACATGGGCTGAAAAGAAATTTGTTTGACATGGGGATCATGCAGCATATTTAAAATCGATGTGCTCTTCCTAGAAAACCACCTTTAATATAGATCCTGTCAAAATTTTATGACATTTTGTTAGCACATTTCCAATTTATAGCCTTCGTAGTTCCTTTGTTCGAAATTTTGTAACCAATAGAAAAAAGTGAAATTCTTGATTTGATAAAACATTTTTTAGGATAGGATAAGTACGCGACTTTTCCTGTTTCTCCGGTTGAAAACTTGGTCGACTGGGAGGAGATTTTATTCAAATGAGGAGCTCGAGTATGAAACAAATGTCTATTTTAAAGGACTTGACCTGTTTCATTATAAAAAAGGTTTCAAAGTGTCGGAAGATTGTTATTCAAAGTTTATAACTGTAGATAGAGATTATGTCGAAGTATAAAATCGTTTCGCACTTAAAAATATCGTTTTTTCCTTGCCAAGCCAAAGACTTTTCAGCCTTCGTAAGGTAGCATGCCACATTAAATTACTATTATACTGAATTCATTGAATTGAATTTTCATTTTGAATTTTAAATTAAAAACAGATGTTTTTGAGTTTTCATCATACTTGCATATCCTTTCACTGTTTGTAAAATATTATTTCTTCGCATAGAAATACGCTTATATTTTCCATCAATTTAACAAAATCAAAATAAAATTGGAATATAATAGAAATAATAACACAAACACTTGTCAACGTTTGTAGGAAAAATGACTTTAAAGCAAAAAAGGGAAGAATATCAATAGCGCCACGAGCAAAGATTAATGAAGATTGATGAGAATCAGATTAAGGAAATCTTTCTTAGCATCCAAGTTAGCTACTAGAATAGCAACCAATGAACTTGTTGTTACTATTAACATATAAAAAATAGTCCTCAAGTATTTTAAATTCAGATACACAAATTTTCCGATAGCTGTCAAATAGATACTCATAGTTAGATACACCCTTTGCGCATCTAGTAGTTAGATACGAAAGAGCGTAGAGAGAAAGCAATACTGGTCGTAAATTCAACTGTGTAGGTTGTTAACTTGAAGAATGAATGCAAAACCTGCCTCTTCCTTCTTTATATTTCAAAAGAGAGTTACTTTATTCATAATGTTTTAGTTAGTCAAATAATTGAAATATATTTAAGAACACTTGCTAGATTACTATATTCCATTTTGAGTGTGATTATACCATTGAAATGTTATTTATATAGATAAAGATAATAGATAAAGGCTGTGGATCCCGCAGGAAGTACGAAAGTAGGATGCCAAATAAGTGCAAAATGAGAAATAAAAATTACACATTAGCATTCTTGTCTTCTGATCTTTAATTTAACCACAAATTTTTTAAATGGTAACTTGAGCATGCGCTAAATCAGAGTCCATGCGAAGAGATTGCTAATATAATAAAATATTTGTGCTCATTTTCATAAATAAAAGTATAAAGCGAATAGCGAAAAACAGAAGTGCTAAGTTGATTAGGTTATCTTTTACATACGCATAGGTATGTGTGAATTTTGATTATTTTTGACTTGATCTCAATACCCGAAAGAGCTTAAAATGATATCACATACTTTTTGAAAAATTGAACGCCAATTAACGTTGCTCACTTCTTCGGAGTCTTTGAAGAAGATTTTCAGACTTCTAAGGTTTTGACAAACAAAATCCTAAATATTATTGCATTGAAGATGTGGTTTAACCCGAAGACCTAAATATTTGGATAATTGAAATATAGCGTGGATAATATCGCTATTCAGCTCGAAATATTTGAGTACGCCTTCAAATTTCACTTCTGCCAACAACTTCACATGAATAGTAGATGTATCTTCAGCAAACGATGAAACAACAGACATCAGTTGTAAATAGGTCACACTGATTAGATATGCATCGAATAACTTCGACTCAGTTTTATCACCTCTTCTTCTTAAGTCACTTTAAAATGTTACAGAGAGGTGCCCGAAATTTTTCAATCGAGGTTAACAATTTCTCAGACTGTAGACGCCTTATAAATACTTGAATGAATCCAAAGGAAGAAGTAATACCTTGAAACTAAAGAACGACACCAATTTGGTCCTTTATCAATTGTATACACTCACAAACCATAAATATAAAATAAAACACTCACTTTCAACCACTATTTGGGATGTAACAACGTCTAGCACATAGAACTGACCACTTGTCCAGCCTAACTTGCACTGATGGACATAAACCAACAACTTCTTGCACAATGCCATCGTCGACCCACCTGGCAATCGATCCATCTAGTCAAATATCTCAAGGTGAATCAGAAATGGTAGAAAAGACATACAAAAAGAAGAAGTTCGCTAACCACGACGTGCTTGACTACTATAATTTCTTCCAAACCATATACCTAGGCTTCTTCTTCTTTACGGTAAAAGCTACGGTACTGCGGTAAGTCTTATGTTTGCAATTGAAAGGTAAAAGTCGAGCGATTAGTGTAAGATAATTTTTCGTTTGATACCGATCAATACGAAATTGAGTGCAATGACCAAAACCTTTACAACTTCCGACGGAACAGAAATGGCATCTATCGAACTTAGAGAAGAAATTGTAGTTGAGTTTGTAGTCCATTTGAAGATAATCATGGCATCGGAATACGCATTGAAGGAGAAAGGAAAACACAATAGCAGCTTAATGATATGTTTTGCACATACCAAGAAAAAAATAACACTCATCGCTTGGGATAAAAAGATGACCGCATGTTTTCAAGCACAAGTATAATATGTAGATTGTCAACTTCATATGAAATCGAAGTATAATCATGCATTTCATACAGATAAAGTATACGCTGACGTATAATAATCGTTGGTATGAGTCCGCTTGGGGAATGGAACTTAAGGTTCGATGAAGTCATCTCATTTAAAGATCAAAAGTACACGAGAAAGTTATTTGGTCAGAATCTCGCATGTCCAACGCTAACAGTTCGAAAGTACCCATCATAACTACTAGCACTGATTGTCCAGGTTCAAAATCATATATTCAATATTACCTGTGCAGTACCTGTCATGACCGCCGTCGATAGTAGTTGAAGCCAGGACATATTGAATAGAAAGTCCCCTCCCAGCTACATCTAAATGTGTATTATCATACGTGGAAAATGTATGTGGGAGTTAGTCCGGGAACTTCTTATCCCTTCCTATCCCAAAATATCTTAGAGGCCTAGAAAATGTCATTCTCTATAATTAATTCAGAGATTTTAACTTATTTATTGAACACTTTTCACAAAAAAGTCACATTCTGCATCAGCACGGTAAGGATTGGGATACATATTGCTACCATTTGAAAAACGAATACTTTCCACTTCAGGTTTATATTTTTTTGTAGTAAATCTTCGTTTGATTACAATGCAATGTCTAGTGGTGGATCCAAAGGTTTTGAGTTTACACTTAATCTGCTGAGATCGTTCATGCCAATGTATGATGCGGCCATAGAGGACAAGGACACTTTTAAAATGAAGTAAAACATTCTCATATAATATTCCTTAGTAGTAGTTCGATAAAGATCAATAGGAAAAGAAGCGCTGCGGCATTAATTTCGAAGCGCTTCTTTGGAAGTAGTAAAGCGCTTCTGCCTCATTTCTGGGTTCATATATTTTTTAGCGTTGTATGTCCGCTAAGTGAAGCACTTCGCCTATGTTACTTTTGAAGCGCTTTTTCAGCGCCCAAATTGAAGTGAATGGGAAGCGCTTCTGTCTCGTTTCTGGGTTCATATATTTTTTTAATATTGCATTTCCGTTCATTGAAACACTTGGCATGTATAGCAAAAGAAGTGCTTTTGCAGCATCCTTAGCGCGGGTGTACATTTGTAGGTCCGGCTCGGCCAGCGATAAATAAAAATTTTGGTCCTTCATTATTTATAAAAATATAAGAAAATAAGGTCCCAATAAAATATTTTATAGCTTATAAGATTCGAAAATAAGATCGAAAATAAGATTCGAAATAAGCATTTTAATACCAAAATTTTAAAATCAGCACATTGTTGCGTACTAACTTTAAAAAACTTAAAAAACTGAAGCTTCTAAAAAAGTATTATTCGATAATTTATGAGGACCTTTCCAGTAAGAAAATATTGCAGTCATCAAATTATGAAAATCATTTAATTTCATGGATATATAAAAAAAAATCAACAATAATTCATGGTTTACAAGAACTTATAAGGAAATATACATTTTTGCCGATATAAAGAAATCAATTTTTATGCTAATTCATTGAGTTTTGCTTATTTTTGTAGTTATTTTTGTAAATTTAATTTTTCGCGAATCGGATACCTCGCCGGAATTCTTTTTCGAAATTTTCGAACCCAAAAGTTTCCGATTTTACTGCATTTGTTAAAGAAATATAAATGAAATGATCCTCTATTTTATTTTGAACTTTACCGAAAACAAATCTTCTGAAAAGTGTTTTACTTTTAATTGATGCTCTTTTTTGTTGACCATCTCAATTGATTTTTCTTAAAAATTCATCACTGATGAAGAGGTTGATGCATTTTTTTATTTGCTGGTTTCCTGTAGTTTGTCTTATGTATCTTATCTAAAAATGGGTTGGATAGAGTTTGAAAATGCGCAGATTCGTATGTTGTATGCATACAAAGTTGTCTTGGTCGATTTCAGCAGCAGCAATTTTTGCCTCAATAGAGTCTAGTTCCTCCATGGAATTTATCGGGAATAAATGTAATTCCAGCTGATCAGTAAATATTTTTTTTGTGACTCTATCCATCATCACAAGTAATTTTGACGTGATCTCAGTGAGTTTGCTTAATTCAGTTATAATTAAGTTATTTTGTGCATCTAAAGTAAGTAACATCGAAGATTACATATAATTCAAAACATAAAACTTATACCAATTTTTTTGCATCTTTTGCACGGTGGACCCTCCTCGCAATATAGATCTAAAATATGCCAAAACTGTTATTAGATTGTGGCCAAAGTAAAACTGCTCGATCTTTCAAAAACAATAGTTAGCTCTTAAAAGAGCAAAAATTTCTAGCGAAACGGTTTAGCAAATAAAATAAAAGAATTACCTATATTTTCAATGCTTTTTAAGCCTAGCGTGGCGTTTTGCCGGAACACTGGCGTTGCTTTAAATTGTTTGTTCATATCTACCATAATGATCTGAGAATTAATTATACTATTTAAGTTTCATAACTATACTATTTGACTTTCATAAGCAATGATGCAACATCGGAATCAAAACGAATCCAGATTCATATGGAAGCCATACAAGTTTACATAATATGTCCTCTATTGAATATTCTTCCACTTTTAATGAAAGAGTTTCTGTGAAGCAAATTCCCAAAGCTACCATAGAACAAACAGGTTCGTTGAAAAATCGTGAAATTGTGCTGTACACTTTTCCATAGACAATTTCCTTGCCATCAACATTTCGTTTGAAACCCATCACTTTGAACGGTTTTAAGGGTTTAATGTAACAATGATTGTCTGGGGATTCAGGGCCTAAATAAAATCCATCAAATTTGTAGCTTTTATAATTCGACAGAGACGGCATCACTGTTTTCGAATCATGCACGGCTTTATTGTGTAACTGAAGTCTTTCCCATGCCCGATTGTTTAATTGCTGCAAGATTCTGTTTGGCTTGCGACAATCTTTCTTCAACATTTGGAGGAAATTCTCAAATTTGTAAGGAGAAAAATTATCAACATTTCCATATAGGTGCATGCAATTTGTTACATGTAAAAGGTTGTGCACATTATAGCTTATCTTATTTTTTCCATAAAGGTATTGAAAGTTGTTGACAAACAACTGTAGCATACTTTGCACGCAATCTAGATTTTCTTACAATTTTGTGGGCAAGAAAGTAGCCGATAAGAAGAGGATAACAGTAAAAAATGAATAGACATATCTTCTTCAAGGATATTTTTGAATAACACGATTCCGGTATAAAGAACTAATTGCCGAAACTCAGTTGCTTTCCATCTACATATTTTATTCATGCTGCGCGGCTTTCTATCAAATTCTTTAGGAATATGTGGTACTAAGGACAATAACTTCCTGTCCATTTCATTTTTTTTTAGCTTGTGGTAACTTTTCCCTGACAAAAGCCCCATTCCAAATGGATATTAACATTTTTTTCATAACTCCTAAATCTATCAGATGCATAACATCCAACGGGAATCCCGATGCCATTTGTATCTTTAGTTCTTCCAAAATAACTTTTTCAGTCTGAAATGAGGGCTTGTGCCAAAGTGAAAATATTCACCAGGAGGAATCAATTTCACGACAATTTCATTTTCGTTTGTGGCAAGGAGTGCTTTAGTCGATAACGGCAATTCCATCCCCCCTTAGTGTAAAATCCGTAAAAGAGAATCACTTGTATCTCTTCTTATTCTATATTCTATATTCCATTTCCTGATTTCGGAAGATATGCGAAATTTAGAGTTGTTGGATTGACTTACAATTTCTGAAGCAGGAGAGCTATACTCTATATCGTTTTCAGATTCAGTGTAAACTTCGGGATTAAAATCGCAACTAGCTGGCTCTGCATTGTTTTTTAAAACCAACTTTTTGTAGCTCCCCCTTGACGAGTCTTCTAAAATGTCGTTTACTTATGCCGGCAACCGTTTTGCTCATTTTTCGATCAACACTAGAACATTATAATGAAAATGATACTAATTTCTAACATAACACTTCATAAATTAAAAATGATACGCTTATGGTTTATGATAAGGAGTCAAGGATAAAAATATCAACATGTTACTGCACTTTGACTTTCAATGGGTGGAAATTCGGTCACGCAGTAATATCATTATCAAATTCCTGCTAATTTGCTATAAATAATTATCTTCTTATCTATGAATCGAATAATCATTGCGTTTGAATATACGCCGGTTATATTAAAAGCCAAATTCAATTAACGCGAATTATATTGTAAACACTAAATGAATCTGGAAAATCGCAGTATTTCAACATTGCCTACAATAACAATTTCAATTGAACTTACCGCTGGTATATATAATTATCGGATTTAAAAAAAACTATCCGGAAAAATTTGATAAGCACAAAACTCAGGCACTTCGCGGAACAACACACGTGTCTTAATCACTTCAACAGACCGAATGAGTCATGAAAATAAATAATATTCAAGAAATTTACTTGAAATTGCGGATGAAAGTTATAATATCGCAGTGCATCCAAACTGCATTCTACTCACTGCCTGTTTGTGCGCTTCGTTATACCTACATTTAGACAGAAACATGTAGCGCTTCCTTTCTCACTGCCACTGGAAGCACTACCAAATTTTCCTATTGGGGAGCGACGAGCATGTTTCTTACATCAACACACACCATATGTATACATACCATTGTGTGTCCATGTTAACAAAAACCCTTTTGTCCTTTGCTGAGAAGCGATCACTTCTGATTGGAATATATGTAATAGGTTTACGGTCGTACAATGAAACGTTGATATTACTGTTATAGCAGAAAGGGAGACCCCAGTCATCAGTTGCATACCGCCCACTGTGTATACCAGACAAGGCTGTAAATGTTTTCGGAAAACTGATGAAGGGAAGACTCGCTGACGCGATTCGTGCTGCTGGATACTTATCTCGAAGGCAGTATGGCTTCAGACTTAAGGAGGTACACAGCAGTTTCACTAACGGGTCGTCCTGCAGGTTATACTGCATTCTACTGTATCTAACGCTGGTTAGAAATGCACATAACTTTGCTAGATGTGTGGCTTTCTGGAAGCGCTTGGAAATTGTTTTCAAGTACCAGTATAACTGATGCAGATTCAGAGGAATTATCTGAAATAACGCAGACTGCTCTACGACAAGAAGCAACATAACCGAAAGAGAAGACCAACAGAGTCACATTGGATCGGGTATGTGGACGATGTCACGACGTTAGTTGCTGGACGCACAATCGACCATACGCACTCAGACTAAATATGTTAAAGCGGCGAGTAGGGGACCGAATGATTTCAGGCTGGCACTGGACAAAACCGAAGTGGTTATGTTGACAAAGAAGAGATTCCCCAAAGTAAGCCCTAGCAATGTTGGGGAAGCGCTGGATCAATCGAAATCAACAGTGAAATGCCTGGGTGTACTGATAGACTTGCAGATGAGTTTTTTCCAACAAATAAAGTCAACAGCTGACAAAGCTGCAGCGCGTATAACGGGATAGAGGTGGCCACCACATCAAGGAGATGACTCTTAATGAGCGCTGTGCAGTCAGCTCTACTCTATGTACGAACTATATCAGGTCAGAACTATGGGGCGATCCACTCATCAAGGACATACACCGAAAGCGGTTGGCACAAGTGCAGAGATAAGGAGCGCTACAAATTGCATTCGCATATTGAACAGTCTCCGGGATGACAGTGTTGGTTCTCACTAGATTAGTCACCAGAGAAGAGAGGAACCGCTTTCTCAGTGATTGGGAACAGTCCTGGAAGCAAGACACAAAGGGAAGGTGGACCACACGCCTGATCTCTGACCTGAGGCCGTGGCTCAGTCGAGCGCATGGTGACACTGATTTCTACTGGACCCAGCTCTTAAGCGGGCATGCATGTTTTCAGTCTTACCTTCACAAGATTGACAGGATGACAAATGTTACACATCTTTCTCTTGCAAAAGACGGAGTAGGAAGCGCGATGACCTCTTCAGTGAAATTGGAGAGTTCTGCACGGAAACCATGTTGGAAAAGTGCTGAAAATGATTGTTGAATGAAATCGCGTGTTAAAATCCAGTTTTAATACGCCATCCTGGAGCGTCGGGAGGCGCCGGGATGGAGCGACTGCTTTTCTAGCACTTCCTTTCCTTTTCACTAGAGTTCTCAGGTTTACAGTGGAGATGTTGAGTGGGCAGTCCGGAAGCATTGTGTGTCTGGGAGTCCCACACTTAGGGCGTAAACAACCTTCAACTCCCTACCATAAAACAAAGAAAAGAGGTTCGTATTTTCTAATTACATTTTGATCGGCTGATAGACAATACACTCTATTACTTTCACACTATGTCCAGCAGCCCATGGCAATTTTACATTTATTTTCGTTATGACAACTTTGAGGAAATTACAAATTTACGGGCAATCGACTTGCCAACTAGCTATCCTAGATTGCATGTCTACGTGAAGGTTTCTGCAGCTGCTGCTGCTACAGTAGCTTTGATTGCGAAAACTACGGACTGAAAAACTGCGGTATGGTCAAGCTGGTAGTTTTCGTTAAGTTGCAGTTGATCTCGTAAGAACATTTCAGGGCCGGTTTCCTCATTCTTTCTGGCGCCATTGGTGTAAATCACGATTTCACTTTCAGATGTGAATTTCTTCACCGTTCGCCACTCCTCTTTGGTATGGGTATGCCTCTATCCTGTATGGGATCGTCGTATCCACTACCGATTGAACTCTATTCAGCTCCCTTTCATTTGACAAAATCATTCTATCTTTTTGTTTTAAAACGTAGAGATGTACCGTTTGAGTATGGTTTAATAACTTATTTTTGGATATAAAGCGAATGCTTTCGTTCTGAAACCGTTTCAGTGTGGGTCTTCAACTATTTGCTTAACTGCGATTACCAAGGCAAGTGGTGATACTATGTCACCCCGTGGTGTACCCCTGTTAGTCCATTTCTTCATGGTTACGCCGTTTTCTCTCGGCTATAATATTCCTTTTCGTTATTAGTCCTCCCATCCATTTGATTGAATGACTGTTGAATGAATGAATGACTGAATGACTGTTTCGCTTCTACATTATTAAAGGCTGCCAATGTGTAGTCTTTTGTGCAGTATCGGTTCTGTTAAACTACCTGGAAGAAATGCGTTTTGATTATGACAAAGCCCCATTGTATTCCCAGTGCTTTTTATGTTCCTATCCACTAGATGTTCCAGTTTTTTCACCAATGAAGACAATAAGGTGAATTGATGAGGCCCACATTTAATACTCGTTTAAGTATTAAATAAATATTACCTCCTTTACTCTTGCAATAGTTTCATCTTGTTGACTTTCCCATCGAACTTATGAGATACAAGCGATTCTCCTTTTTTGCTCGAACTCGTAAAAAATTGCTTCCCGTCATCACTCAAATCAATATTTGACACTTTGGTTATTAAACTTTCTCTGCAGCAAGTTTGGTATATTGAATTTAAAAGGCATGTAGTGTTATATAAGTAGCAATAGGTTAATTAAAAGCTTTTCAATTAAGAAAAAAATTGAAAGATTTTATAAAATATTGAATATGTGCAAAAGTCTTTTCGGGTTTTCCATATTTTCTTTGGAATGTAACATATAAATGCTTGATCTAATCTTGGAAACAGATAGCATTTTGCAAGTCGCGGTGCCCTAACTACAAAAAGAAATTAATTTTGCTTTTCATTCTAGTTTTCAAACAAAAATGGAAGCTGATAAATGCATGTTAGGGATTTTTTACATTACGAGTTTGATCGTGGATACCGCACGCTGGTGGCTTACTTACATATTGTAAAATTTATGAAGAAAATCCGCTAAATATAAGCACAATTGGATGAGAATTTGATAGGGAGAACGTGCTAACAGCTCGAGCATGCCAACAGTGGTGACAACGCTTTCGTCACGATCAGGATGGCTCTAGGAAGTGACAGATGGTGATCTATTGGAAATCGTACAAGAAGATGACCAGCGCAGAACTATCGGAAAGGTTCCAGGTCCACACAACCATTAGAGAGAAGAATTTATTTGCTATGATTTGTGATCAAATTTGATGCTTGGGTGTGTCATAAACTTTCGCAAAGAAACACAAGACAGATTTGCCTGCTTTTTTTCCCATCTTACTCGTCAAACTTCGACGGATGGTAACTGAAGATGAAAACTGTGCCCGGTTCAATAACGTGAAAAGGACAGGAGTAAAATTTACTAGAACTGGACATTGTGGGTTAGGGTTTAAATGTTCAGTGATGAGAAAATGCAAAAAATATTAATAATACCTTCTCCGTTTCTCCATTTGAAATTAATCGCCGGCTTCTTTCTCAAAGCATTAACGACTTTGGTGAATTAATGGATTTCGGGCAGGGTGCCTGTGATAGGACTAATTACGGCATCATAAATAATAAAAATATTGCAGCAGAGGCCGTTGTCAACATCGTTTTGAAAAAAGCAGTAAGAGAAAATGGAGAATTGAATCAGGAAGGAGGACATCTCGAATTGCCGGTGTCTGGTCAACTTAATCTAGCAAATCGTTGGTTTTTATCTCTTTTGGGTGTTGTTTCAATAATCGTAGAGCACGCAAATAAAACTGTGGACGGTATTGTTGAAAACCGTGAATGAGAATGGTGCTGAATTTGGTCAGGGCACAGAGAGAATATGGAATATGCAGCATGATGATTACCAAGATCACTGCGAAGCTGATCATGGGAGTAGCACCGGTTAAATGGAGCTGATTGGAGTAAAAGGAATTTTCCAGCGCTCTTTTTCGAAGAGTTGTACGGACTCAAATCTGTGATTTATATTAATGGCGGAGATAGAAAAACTGTGAAATCTTTGTTAGATGCAAATTCTTACGGTAAGGATTGTGTTTTCCGTATAAGTGAGTGTGTTTTCCACTTCCGAAAACGACTGTACAAACGTGGTACTGAAGCGGAAAACATATGCGCAACAACAAAAGGCCAAAAGGCAATTATTAGAGATGAAAGAATAAATTCATAAAAATACAAAAATGCAGAAGAAGATAATGTAAAGACCGAAAAATTGAGAAAAATAATATTGCAAGAGCTATCTATATGTCACGATTTAGTAGTTCATATTCATTTGAAGGTATATAAAAGTAAATTAAGAGAAATTTCATCATATATTATCGACTGGTCAAAAATCCGAAATCCTTATACCGTCCGAAAGGATGTGAGTCTTGGTGTGAATCTGGTGAAAGTGAAGCTGGAGGTACTTTTTTTATTTGTTTTTGTTTGCTTACTTTACTTTAGCAATATTTACTGTTTTTATAGTAAAAATTGATAAAGTTATTGAATGCAGTTAGTTTAAGAACCACTTTCAATTTATATTTCCCTCGAACAAAAATCCTGTAAAAGCCTTAAATTTACTCGCTTGACCAAGGGGTTACCTTAAACTTTACTAGATGCATATAAGTACGCCCCAAGTGCCACTTCTTTCACGTATCTGTATCGCACCTACTACTGTTCCCAAATATTTAACATTTCTATTCGTCTCTTGAGTCGGCGAATGATTGGCATACCAAATGAAGAAGCTTTTCGATTGACAGCCATCGATTTTGCATTATATTTAACAAATTTTCAATGAGCGCCCAAAAAAAAGTAGAATTCACGAGTCGGTGCATTTAGACTTTATTTTTACATTTAATTTATGTCGCACGTTACGGGAGAAATCAAAATCATTATTCTGTGATTCTACTGTGATTATTAATATGATTGCGTTGTCGGCATATTATATGCAATTTCATTTTCATTAGGTTCATTTTCATTTTCCCTGCTAGCGTTAACACTTCTTGCATATGGTGAAGTATGGGCGTAAATTTAAGTAGGAAGTGTGACGTGCAGGCATTTCTAATGTTTTCAATGGCACCAAGTACTTGCTAATGGAATGGCAAAGTGAAAAGATGTCGTATTTGCTGGTTTAATGAATGCAAAGTATATATGCGATAGAGGAGAGAGAGAATTATATCTTTTTGTGCGCTATGTATCATTCGGAATATGATTCACTACAGAAAGTTCAAATTTATCGCTAATGTTTCGTGATTATGTACATGACATAGATTAACATAGAGTGCCTTAAGATGGTTTTTGTATTACTCCTTCGAATCGGTGATTTATGGTCAATGTATCTGCTGATTGTTTGACTATTGAATTATTGCACTGAATAGTCCTATTAAGGAACTTTAAAGGTATTCAGGTTAAATCAGATAAGTCAATCATCGTGACAAACTCAACGATGTGCTTTGGCTTCCGGTGACCCAATAGCTTTTCGAGAAGGAAGTAGATTCCAAGGTTTCTTCTTCTTCTACTTCTGCGGGACAATATGCTAAGGCATAGTAGCAGATGTACTAGTGCCTGTTCGCAGAATTGTGGAACTAACACTATCCGTTCGTTTCCGAGTAAAAGTTTGGAAATAGATAAAGCTCCGATATTTGAAATCGTGGAAATCTTCTTCAAACCCTATTTCATAATCTTTTCTAATTTTGTTTGAGGTCCTTCCAAACAAAATTGATGTCATGAAAGATGCATATCCGATGAATGCTGTCGGCCCTGTCGTGCAATTGTTGCCAGCGTTACAAGAAGGTATTTACATTTACACTATGTTTTTTCTTGTACCCTCGTTTGCCACTGTGCGAAATTATTTCTTGTAGCCCACATGTTGTCATTACACAATTTGACAATGCACCTGTGAATAATGACAGCCAGGCAAGTTTGACTCGTTTTATGTGTCTGCATTATCAATCATACTCCCGTTCTTCGCGGAGAAACTTGGCATCGTAAATGCTTTTAGTGCCTCCATGACTTAATGAAATGGCATTAGACTTTGGTAATAAAAATAGAATGTATGGGCCGCGTAGAAAAGGGAATGGGAACACGAATCAAGGGTGTTAAAAATGATGAAACAAATAAAGGAATCGGAGGAAAATAGGCAGGTAAATTTACTGATAAAGTTATTCAAGAAACAATGAAATTATACGGGATAGCTATTCCACGTCAACCAGATTCGCTTGAAGGTACGAAAAATGAAGTTTGCGCAACGTATTACCACAAAAGTTCTTCAGAAGAAAATCCTCAACATCAATTTTGTCCAGAAGGCTAAGAAAGTTTTTTTTAATGGAGCAAGGTAGAAGCTACGAGTGAGCTCGACCCATTTCATCACGACAAACCACCTCTAATACCAGACCGAACCTCTTTTCGAAGATTTATCAAAACACGAATCATTACTTCGTTGTTTAGGAGCAGACACAAAACAATAACGAATATGTGAATTTTCGTTATTGTTTTGTGTCTCTCGAAATCAAATATTTGAACGAATGTTTGATTTCGACTTTTGCTCCTAAGCATCTTCATTTAGGCATCAAGGTCGTTGACACTGCTACCTACTTATCAGTCATTAATGAAGGTTTTCAGGTTCAAGTAATGTCGATTTTGGGATGCTCCGTTGGCCGCGAATCCCATACTGATAATGTGATGAAAAGCGAATCTCGGTTGAATGACTTGAAATTCGTAGGATACACTCAACAGGTGTACACCCAAACTTTCCAAAATTTCGATTTTTTCATAACAAAAACTTAAAAAAAACGCGAAATTTGCTACTTTTTTTCAATCTACCAGAAACTCAACTTTTGGTATGTTCATTTGATAATAGTCCATTTCGTGTAATTAGGCTCACAGATTTCACCGCTTTTTTTGTTTCAGATAAGCCAGTCAGCCGAAATTGTGGAGGAATGCGAGCACATTTTTTTGAGGCGTGGGTGTTCAGAGGTCTGTAGCTCACGTACTACTCAATATTTTGAGCTAGCAATTTATATTCATACCGTTGAAACATATGTTAATAAATGACAATAAACAGCTTGGCGGACCCAAACTACCCAGAGTTAAATGACAATAAACTTAAAGCTTTGTGCTTTTACTGGTCGTATAAAAAAATCCTAAACATTGCCCAAAAAACAGGCCATCACATGGGATAACTCTCATTATCAATAATATAAATATCCTCAAGACATGAAGACATGCAACCAAGTCAACATCTTTAAATCCTTTATGTCCTCCCTAAAGCTCATTATGGGCGCTGCATCGCTTCCAATCGAGGGTAAACTTCTTTGTGCTTTCTTCATTGAATTCTTGACCTTTTGATTGCGAGACGCCTCCCTTAAGGAAAGCAGACCCACACAGTAACTATGTCAAGTGGAACTTACCCTTGAAAATAATGGAAGTCTTCAGGAATACGAAGTCACGCGTATTTCATATATATTCGTCCCCGCACTCGACGGATCCGGTCTGATGAGACAGACAGTATAACACCGAGTGTTTTAAACTCTGATGAGATTCTAATGGATCCACTGTTCGTACTGGTCAAATTTGTACTGGCCCTAGGTTTTGTTTCGTAAATACAATAGTTGAAGGAACTTTGACTACATTTCTGTATGTTTTATTTTGAGAACGTGCGTGTGACTAAAGGCAGCTTCAATGAGTGGCTTGTCAACATAAGTGCTGCTCATTTCAAAACTAGTAGTAGCTTTGCTTGCTGACCCATGGGGATAATCGAATCTGTAACCGGCCCATTCAGTTTGACTTCTTTGAATTACAGGAAGCAGTTTATTATCGGGGCGCTGAGTCTTTTCCTTAGTTGCATCTAGTAGCGAGCAATATTTACTTATCCTTTCTTTTAACTTAGTGATTTGTGTCGTTCTTCTTTTCACCAAGGAATCCGTGTCATCCTGGGGTTCCCTTGTGAGAAATGACTGATCCGCATCATGTCATATGTCCTTAGTTTTAATTGATGTTGACGTTCTCAACACCAGATTACTTTTTAGCAGTTCGCAAAAAACTTCTGTGCTCCTTTAAAGAGACCATAAATCTTCAATAAAGTTAATTTTCCAGGGTTTTCAGGTTCCATTTTGACCCTACGACTATGCCCAGACATTAATGTTAACTTGAAAATGGAGAAACTCCAAGGGTAAGAAAAACAACAGAAGGATCTCATTTGAAGTTGAAGAAACTTATGGTACCAGAGTCTGCATATTAAGAGCCAAGCTAGTGTTAGGCTTGGTAGGCGGGCACACATGATGTTTCACCAAGGCGTTGTTTAGGTTAATCCTGAATAGGATCGGGACTGCTTCGATAAAAGTACTGAGGAAGCACATATGTCTTAGTAAAACATCCCGGAAACAGGAATTATGCGGCTCCATTCAAGTTCAACTAACTACGAAAAGTAAATTTACTCTCAAATGTGTAGTCTAGTGTAGTAGTGTCTCAAAGAACTTTGTTAAATTTTAATTAAATCGATAGAACCGCGCTTTTACAGAATATCTCACTAAATTCAATCAATTGTTTTAAGGGGTGAATAGGGTTAATTCGTGTGAAAAAATGCACAATTTTGTGATTTGTTTTTTATGGAACAGTTGATATTTATTTATTAAAACGAATGGTACATTATTGTATGACATTATGACAGAATAAGGTGTGAAATTTTTATGGAGAAATATTGAAAAATACAGCAATGGCGGCAATTAATCTGGAGCGCCTGGAAAAAAAGTTGAATGGCGGTGACACTCCGATCACTCGGTGCTGGATCTTCTGAAATTAAAAAACCAAAATTATGTCGTAAGGTAATCGTTTTAACCAGGTAATTTTGGAAAGGGTTTTCGAAAATTTCAATTTTTCATTTTTTGAGAACACTTTGAAGGTAAAAACACGATTTTTTGCGGAAAAAATCGGTTAATTTGTTAAAAAAATTCTCCAGCGTTACCTCGTAAATTATGTACAGAAATAGTGTTTAAGATTTGAAAACGATCGGTGCAGTAGTTTTGAAGTTATGAGAGGCACCGACTTTGAAAACATGAGTTGTGGGAAAAACGCTTTAAAGTTTTGAACACTAAAAAATTTAAGATCAAACGTTCATAAGCGAGTTCTATCGACTTACCCACACTGAATCATCGATGCCAGGTCCATAAAGAATGGTGCAATTATCCAGGATGTCTAAAGCATCTTTTTGCTCCTGTCTATGAAAAATCCTGCCTTCTTTTGGTAGTTTTCCAGCTTCCTGCTCTGCTCGACCTATACGTATGGAGTCAGTTGATCGCACCCATAAAAATAGTCACAACTTCGTCAATTTGGCTCCGATTGACTTGAAATTCAGACACAACATTCTTCAAAAATTGGGAAAAAAATTTTAAAACCCTATTCCCCCCTTAATAAGGTTTGCCTTGGAAGGTCTGAGAATTTAAAACGGGCAAAATGAACAAATATTTTAAAGACACACTATGTTCAGTATTTATTTTCGGATACTTTGTCAGTCTCAAGGAAAATTGCTGTAATTATTGTAACACTTTGTTTGCGGGTGACTGAGATCACAGTCCTAGCGTGTCCGAACGTTGAGCGCGGGAGACTGTGATTACAATACCCAAAATTTTACTGGTTGTAAGCGGGAAACTGAGATTATAGTCCCGGAATTATGTTTTTCTAGATGTAAACGGTTTTTATTTGATATTGCGCTATTGCTAATATTACTCGGATATGCCCGCTCCCCGTGTATACGCCGCCCGAAACGGGCCCGCAAAAGAAGTGTTAATAAGCATTATCCTTTTATTTGTTACATAAGCGTTTCCCGGCATTTTGGGAATTCTCTTATATTATATATACTTACTAATTTCATTAACTTTCTTGTATACAAACTCTATTCTTTATAGAATATAGTTGGATATATATAATCTAGTTTTTAAAATCAATTTTCTTATCCTTCGAATTTATAAATTCATTTATTTAAAGGATCCGTGGTGCTAAGTGCACATTACACTCGAAGGTACGCCTGCTTTTTTACCATTCCCAATTAATTCTTGTGTTAGTTTTTTCGAGGTAAAGAACCTGACAATCTTGTAAAATTTCTTAGACCTTATATCCTACAAAACAACTTCTCGTGCATAATATTCACTGTCATGTTGCTGTCCCAAGAAAATTCAGTATCCAGCACTTGACAGGGCTCGTTGGTATCAGTTTTTCCTGGTTTTCTCCAGAGCTCAATGTGTGAGGGCCTATTTTTCTAATAATTAGGTCCAACTCAGTTTTACATCTCCATTCTTTTAGTTTTCTTTAAGGGGAGATATACACCTAGGAGCCGTAAAAAAAGGTCATATTAGTAAATTTTTTCAAAGGAAAATACTTAGAATTTTGGATCAGAGTTTTTATTATCTAAAAGTACACACATTCAAAAATATGTAAAAAATTTTTTATGTTAAAAATATCAAACGTCTACAAGGATATCGCATAATCCTTGGAGGTCCTTGAAAAAATCGGGGTTCACGGTACCCACTGGCGTATCTTCAAAAATCACCTGAAACAAAAAATCCAAAAAGATTATTTAATTAGATAGGGGAAATATGGACAACATGACATATATGGACAAAATGACACACAGGGCTTTTTTAAAAATTGGCGGGCTATGGCGCTGCTGTTGACATTGCAACACGTGAAGTTGGTAGCATCTGCAATCATGTGAAGTTAAGAGCGCTATTAGCTTATTCGCACCGTTGTAACAAGAAAGAACGTGTTGACAGTGCATAAAAGTTTTTTATAGACAGTGATTTCTCGCTTGTTATGGTGAGTTTTACTTTGTTTTTTTCGCTTATGTTTATTGACATCGATATAATGGTGCATTGCGTTGTAATACAAGTTATTTTTATAATGAGTTTTTACTTTTCGTAGAAATCATGAACTAATTATTGTTTCGATATATTTTCGTACAAAACGACATACCAACACTCTGGGCAACATGAAATATGTATGTCATTTTGTCCATCGGTATTTTTTAAGTAGTTACACCTTAATCTTTTTGTATTCTTATTCAGATATCATGCCACGCAACTATAAAAGAAAAGGTGATCGCCAATGTTGGAGTCAAGATTCTATGCAGAAAGCTATTAAAGCAGTCAAGGAAAATAGAATGGGATGGTTGCTAGCTTAGCTTCGAAGACTTTTGGTGTCCCTCAGGCTACACTAAGGAGACATGCACTAAACACCAATAAAACTTTAGCACCTATCACTAAAGGCTTAGGCAGATTTAAACTGCCGTTTCCTGCAGAGATTGAGAGGCAGCTAGTTCATCATTTAAAATTTTTGGAAACTCGACTATTCGGATAAACTCGAAGATCAGTTCAAGAGTTAGCGTTTGAATTAGCAGAGAAGAATGGGTTTGCTCACAACTTTAACATAGAAAAGAAGCGTGCTAGATAGCTTTCTAAGCAGGAATAAAGACATTTTATTGCGTACACCTGAGCCTACTTCTGCAGTCAGAGCACAAGCATTCAATAAACCACAAGTAACCAAATTTTTCCAGTTATATCAAGAAATTTTGAGCACTCAAAACTTGAGCCCACATCGCATATATAACGTCAACGAAACGGGCTTATCCACCGTTCAGAAACCTCAAAAAATTTTAGCCACTAAAGGTAGAAAGCAAATAAGGTGTCTCACCAGCGGCGAAAGAGGATCAAATATTACTGCTGTGTGTTGCACAAGTGCCACTGGTTCATACATTCCTCCATGCATGATATTTCCTCGTAAGAACATGAAAAATTAACTTGTTGATGAAGCACCTACTGGGACACTTGGACTAGTACAAGAATCAGGATGGATGACTACTGAAGTATTTTTGAAATGGTTAAAACATTTCCAAGTACATGCCAAATGTAGTAAAGGGGATCCAGTTCTACTCATTTGTGATGGACATGCAAGTCACAAAGGCATTGAACCATTGACTTTTGCCAAAGAGAATGGCATACATATGCTGTGTCTGCCTCCTCACTGCACTCACCGTATGCAGCCACTGGACGTGAGTATCTACGGACCTTTAAAAACCTTTTTCCACCAGGAAGTTTCTAAATGGTTAAAAAATCACCCAGGTCGTGTAGTGACTCATTTACAAATGGGATATTTATTTAACTTAGCATATGGAAAGACGGCTACAGTTTCAAATGCATGTAATGGCTTCAGAAGTACGGGTCTTTGGCCGGTCAATCCAGATATTTTTCCAGACTACATGTTTGAACCTGCAGAAACAACTAATATTCCGTTACGCAACATAAATGTTGGAAATTCTGTGGCAAACGCGAATGATATCAGGCCTCGTTCATCAAAGGAACATATCACAACCACTGATTTAACTAGTGTTTCACTGAATACTGGAGATACTTTGGCAACAAAGTCAGCTGCTTCAGCAACAACAAATGACAATGAAACGAATAGTCTTATAAATGCAGGCCAATCTTTTGAAGAAGATGTAATCTGTTCCACTTCCTGTAATGATGTGACACTTGGCTCTGCTGAAAAAGATGTGACAACTGCTGATTCAACTAGCTTATTACTGATCCAAGAAAATCGTAACAAACTCGTGGATGATAACCTTACTTTTGGAAGAGATGTCACTAAAACAACCGCAGATAGGAATTTCAGACCAGGTACGTCTACGGATTCATTACCATTTCCTGTTGACACTCTTTCACCAGCACCACAAGGACAAGGCAAAATTCATTCATTCGGGGACAAGGCAAAAGAAAAACTCACAAGTCACACTGGCTTTTAACTTCCACCCCTAAAATGGAAGAATTAAGAACAAAAAATGCACCTAAAAGTCTCTCAGCAAAAAAGAAAAAACACGTCAAGAAGACATTATTCGATGATGATACTAAAAATACAGAAACCAAATATATACCCACAAGACCACGAGAAAAAAATAACAGGCAAGTCAAAAAGGTTATTTACACAAATGACAGCTCAGATGCCGAAAATTTCCCAATTGACACTGATAATGATGACGAAGACTGCCCCTGTATTTATTGTAATGATATTTTTTCACGTTCGCAGCCCGGAGAATGTTTGTTACGATGCCTTACGTGTTCTCATTGGGCTCATGCGTCATGTGCTGATGTCCCTAAGAGGACTAAAAACTTTATTTGTGAGCTTTGCATATATTTAATTAGGTATGCCATAATGTCCATATAGTATGGACAAAATGGATTTTGTGAGAGGGTGACAGAAATCTCAATATTTTTTTCTGTAGTTCCTATTTGATTATAATTAATTAAGAAGCTGAAAAGTAATAAATCAAGGATGATTATTAACTTCTAAGACTGTTTATAAATGAATTAATTAAATATATATGAATGAAAAACAAAACAGTATGTCATTTTGTCCGTACTTCCCCTACTATAATCTAGTACTTGTCATAGCCGATTTTGAAAATATAATAAAAAATATATATATATAAAATATATATATATAAAAATATATATAAAAATATATATATAAAAAATATATATATATATAAAATATATAAAAATAGCGGTCATTTGAATATAGATAATAATTTTTGGGCCTCAAATTTGTAATAACTTTAGCTATAAAACAAAAAGTGAGTAACGGAAAATATATCCTATGACAAGTACCAGATAATGGTGTATAGAATAACCACAAAAAATTTCAAGGCAATCGGTTTATTAGTTTTCGAGAAATTTTGGGTACCGATTTGAAAAACGTTTTTTTGAGAAAAACGCGTTTGAAGTTTTGGGAATGAATAAATCATAAAATTTGTCAACTTACATCGACAACAACAACAACTTAATCATCGATACCAGGCCAATAATGTAGGTCTTCTACGGTCGACAAAATTTCCATGGCATCTAAATTTTCTTGTCAACGCCGTATTCGACCTTCTTTTGTCTATGTGTGTGCTTGGAAATCGGCTTTTGCTATGCGATTTTCGTCTTCTTGCGCAGCGTACAAGGTCCTGATCCAACTGGAATTCCCAGTACACTCATAATTTCCAATAATGACATGACACCATTGTTAAACGTACATGCAGCGATATTCACAGCAATATTAACAACTTTGGCCCCACTGTTCATCGTTTTTGGAGCTATGAAGGGACTCTATTCTCCATGCAACTGATGACGTGTCTATTTCTAACAATGAATTATATTTTCATTCAACTTGGAGCCAAACATGCCTAAAAACACTATACAATTCAATCACAAAAGAAGTCTAAGCCTTTTGTTCGGAGGGTCATTTGCCGCTACCTGCAGTATGCAGTATGCAGGTATACAGTACTGCACGTATGCAGTTTTCGGTTGTAACTCTTTGATTTATCGAAATACTAGCTGTCCGTTTTCACCAGATATTCTATGGATATTAAACTTTAAGAATATAAATAAAAAAATTGATTTTTTCGACTTTCTGGGTGTATATCTCCACTTAAGTATTCGAATAAAGTGCTCAGAAAGTTCGCAGATATTTTCATGACGCTATTAACACTAAATGATACTGCTACACCACAACCTCCACCCATGTGCATGCCATTGCTTTTAAGGGGCTATTTAGAGTCTGCACACACTGCGGCAAATAGAAAGTAGTCCTCTCTGTTGTGTACCTTCCCTTACATATTTCCTAGCTCCTGGCTACTTTGTGGTCAAATCAATGCTTTCTAATTGTACTGAGATCCAGAAGAATCCTTCATCTGTAACTTTTGTTGTCGAATTGTTTTTAGTTTTGTTTTTTATTCGAACTTTAGGGACTTGATTAGGTTAGGCTCTTCGCAGCCTTTGAAACATAAACTTCACCGGAATCTATGCAAGCGTGTGTTACGTTGTTGAAGCTGAGGAAAAAACAAAGGAAATCAACAAAATAGCCAATAATCGTCTCTCTTGATTCTATAAATTGATGTTATGATGCCATCTGATCCTAGTGGCTTGTATGGCTCGGAAAAATAAATTCAGTTTCTCTTTTATTGTTGCCAGGTGATGGAAAATTTCGCCCTGCGAACCATATTTCTAAAGACAAGTAAGAGAAATAAAATATAACCACACTCTTATCCTTCCTGCTTCCTTTCAATTTGTTGATATCCTTCGTCCAAGATAAAAGCCATTCTTACCTCGTAAAAATAACCTAAAGAACTAAATATCCTCTTTATCCGTTCACGAGATGCTTCCGTCCGCAATTGCATCAATTTGGAGCAGCTCATACGTCGACAAGAATTAAACAAAAGAGGACACTGCATACGCTAAACGAGTCATTGGCTATCATAGATGAAATATTTGCAGGAAAATCTTTGATTTTTAATTTGTGGAGAATCTGCCCAAGTTATCTTGACAACACCGTAAGAATTTTTTTTTTCGAAAGGTCCGAAGAAATGGGATGAATTTTCATATAAAAACTGCAAAAATTATTGAATAAATATGTATCTTTGATTGGATGAATTATAAAAATAAAAAGTGTTTATATGAAGGCGCAAATTTGCTTTATTTCATCCTTCCAACTCTACCTAATCCGTTAAATGATTTGAAGCATTTGTCTACCCTTGTAATACTGTCGACTATTATATAATACACGAAATATCTACACTTTATATTTGTTTTCTGTGCCTCTAAAGATACCCTATAGGAACTTTGTTTTTCAGCATTGTTCATATTGCAGATTTATTGATTCAAGCATTTATGTCATATACAGTCAACTTTCTTTTCACGGAACAAGTTCCGGCCGTCCATTGATATGCTGAAAATACTTATGAACATAAAACTGAATATACTTATACATATTAGGAATGATGATCCGTTCAACTATTTGTTTATATCAACATGAATCAGGAATGCGATTTATTCACTGAAATATTTCTCGAAAAATCAACGCATCTCAAACTAAGATTCTAATTCAAAATAAAGCACCCATTTAGCTCAAGTTAATGTATTTGTTTATTCGCTATTTCATTAGATAAAAATTTACAAGCCAGGTTGAATTCCAAAGCCAGGTCCTGTGGGTTCTTCCAATAGTGTTGTAGGTCCTCCTTTTGGTTCGGAAGCAAGACGTCCATTGTATGGCCCAGTTTTCGGCACCTCACCATTTTTCAATTGTTTGATAATCTTTTCAGTATCTTGCGCAGTCAAGTCTTCCTAATTTATGAGAATGATTTCGTATAAAAGACTATGACATACGATCAAATTAAAATACGTACATAGTAATCATCATTTATTGCCATCATGGGAGCGTTTACGCATGCCCCTAAGCATTCAACTTCAGATAGCGTAAACATCTTATCTTTACTCGTTTCTCCAACATTGATGCCGAGCTGTTTCTGTATTTTGAATATTTTTTAAGTACAGATGATTTTTTTAAATAATTTTTTGGTACCTTGCACACATTCAAAACCTCATCTGATCCTCTCAACCAGCATGGAGTTGTTGTACACACTTGAAAATGATACTTTCCTGTTGGTTTACGCATAAACATTGTGTAGAACGTTGCAACTTCGTACACACGCATGTTAGGAAGGTCCAGAATTTCAGCAACTTTATGCATTGCTGAAATTGGCAGCCATCCATACTGTCTTTGGGCTAAATCAAGAAGAGGCATCATAGCACCACGTTTATGGCCTTCCGGATAGATTTTCAATATCGCTTCTACACGCTGCAAAGAGTGGCATTATGAATACATTAGTTTTGTAAATATTTAGCAAAGCATAACCTCGTATTAAACAAAAGACTTAAATGAACTTAAAAAATAAAGTTTCCCTTTGGTTTTTTGTTTAACTTATCAAACAATCCATAAAAACATTCACTTTAGATGCTAAGTTGAGACTAGCAATGAGCTTCCCTTGTTAAGATGTTTTAATTAAACGAACAGGCCCTAATCTGCCATTAAGAATCTGTAGGGAACGTAAGAATTTCGACATTCGTACCAACATAAGATGGCTGCGAACCTTGCAATAATTAATCACTAATCAAGAAAAGACAGGTCCCAGATCAAGACTATAGACCAAATCGTATGGAAATCTACCAATAAAATGGAACATGAAAAATACTCGACTTGTTCACACAAACCAGAAAAAGTGAAACAAATGCTAGAAGATAATTTCCCTATTCTGACCACACAAAAAAAGTTTAATTTATAATAAAAGGAAAAAGGGATGATGAAAAAATTGAATTGAATCAAAGGAGAATTAAAAAGATATTGAAGAAATACGATAAGGAGACTGTTGCAACAAGGAAACGAATACAATTGAAAACAATATCGAGAACACCGAAAGACAAGAAAACCAAAGTGCGCCGGAGTTCATATTTTCCAAACGAAAAGATTGACCAAAATAAGGCTGAATTAGCATCGAAAATATAAAAGAGTCACGCAATTCAAACGCTGTAGCTACGCACATGTTGGTGGAAAACAACAGGATTGGAGATGAGGGCATTGTATTGTTGAAAAATTCAAATAAACATTCAAAATATATGCGTATGAGTTTGTTTATAGCAAAGAAATCTCCGAAACTGGGAATAAATCGCGAGCTACAGGGTGGGCCATCTAGCGTTTTAAATTTGAACTATCTATATTTCGACATTGGAAACGTCAAACACCATTCGGAAAGCGACAGATATTCAGTAAAAAGTATAAAATTTACGAAATGGGTCGCTATTCGCTAGAAGAAAACTGAGAAATATTGAAAACTTTTTTCCAAAGTGTAGAGTCTTCAACCCAAACTGTGAGAAATTTGACAAAAAAAAATGGACAGACAAAAAGTGCCATCAGTTCAATTTGTGCAACAATTTGTCAAGCGTGTGCGTGAAACTGGCTCGTTGGTGGATAAACCAAAACGTCAATGTTCATTTCCTGCGCGTTCAACCGGAAATATTGCGACTGTGGCTGAAAGTGTTAGTGAGAATCCATTCACCTCAACTCGCCGTCGATCACAAGAATTGAACATGCCACGAACAACTTTGCGACGAATTTTGCAACAAGACCTCGCTATGAAGCCATATAAAGTTCAATTGGTGCAACAGCTGAAGCCAGTTGACAATCCGAGCCGTCTACAGTTCGCAGATTGGGCGGAAGATCGTTTGACCGAAGATGGTCAATTTTACCGAAAAATCATCTTTTCGGACGAAGCTCATTTCCACGTTACGTTAACAAGCAGAATTGTCGCATTTGGGGCACAGAAAACCCGCACGTAATTGTCGAGAAGCATATGCACCCAGCACGAGTCACTGTATGGTGCGGATTTTGGTCTAGTGGAATCATCGGCCCATTTTTCTTCGAACATGAAGAAGGAGCCGCTGTAACCATCAATGGTGAGCGATATCGCGCAATGTTGTCCGAATTTTTCTTCAAGTAAACTGATGAGGAAGACTTGGACAACATTTGGTTCTAGCAGGACGGCGCTACGTGCCATACAGCAAACGATACACTCAACCTTTTGCGCCCTATCTTCGAAAATCACATAATCAGCAAAAGAGGTGATGTGAATTGGCCTCCCAGAAGCTGCGATTTAACGCCGTTGGACTTTTTTCTTTGGGGAGCTGTTAAAGACAAATGTTACGCCAACCATCCAAAAATAATTCAAAATCTAAACTACGAGATTCAAGCTGCTGTTGCTGCCATAAGCCCTGATACCATCGAGAAAGTACTCCAAAATTGGGTGGATCGGATGAGCTACTGTAAACTCAGCCGTGGTGGTCATTTGTCCGAAATTATTTTCCACAAATAAATTTCATAAAATAACCTTTCAAATAAATGTTCAACCTTTGAAAAATATCAAGCCGTTTTTTTTATTGACTTTTTAAATTTAAATTTTTATATGGCCCACCCTGTGGTTAGAAACCACTAACTTCTAATGGATATGGAAAGAAACAAGGAGGTAGATCAAAGGGGTCGAAAACCGAGGGACGAAAGTGCCCATAGAAGGAAAAATTAGAACTTCAAAAAGTGGTTTTGTTAATCGATAGTAATTTAATCACATTTAAGAGCAACATGTGTACAGAGATAGTTATCCATTAATAAATTTAAAATTGAATGTTCAATACGATATAGCTCGGACACTTTATCAAGTAAAATATAAACAGCGAATTAAAACGGAACGTTTTTTTAATGTTGATAATTATGTTGATAAAGTTATTTGAAGCGTTACAACAAGATACCAAGATACTATTACGCTTACCTTCTTATTCTCCGGAGTGAACTCGAACGGAATATCAGGATTATCTTCGGGTGTATCACGATGGACAAAGAGATCATCACTTCGTTTGGCACTTGATGTTGTTATACACCTGATTCCATCCTTCTGAAAAAATGAAACGTTATGTTTGATATGAGTATATATATCTTATTAATAAAAAAGTAGCATTTATTTCAATTGGGAAAAGCTGGAAATAATAGTTATATACTAATATAGTTATAAGTACTATAGATACATTTTGTACTAGAGTACTAGGCGAGAGTACTAAGATAAAATTATTCAGAATTTATGACTTATTATGAAATTGAAAACGTTGGAAGCGAAATGGTGTGTGCTCCGAAATACCAATAACGGCAATGTTGAGCGGAATAGTGAAAATAATCCCATAACTTTATTAAATTTTGGGAAATATGGGAGAAACTCAGAAAGTATAGTCCTTGTTCATAATACTTAATACTAATAATACAAAATAGATAATAATATAATTAATAGGGGCAATCGATAGGTCGCACCTGCAGTGTGAAAAAAGGTTGGCAGGCAGGCAAAATCATTTGAAAACACAAACAATGCATAATGGCAGCCGAAGGAAGTTAATTTTAACCGACTAGCTCCCGGCGCGGGCGTGGGGGGGTTTATGATATTATGAGAGCACTGATCCTTGCATATCACACACACACGCGGAAAATTCTTACTGATTCATTCTAAAATTTTTAATAGAAATATAGTAAATACAAGTGAGTAAATACAAGCAAGTAAATAAAATATTCAATTTACACGAATTCAGCTGCGCTGATTCTGACCACCTCTGCTGTCTAACATGAATCTCCACCTCAGCTTGATTTCGGGACTTCTCTTGAGTGTCTTCCTTCACTAAATCTGGCATCCGCCAAAAACGATCTCCATGATGCATTACACAAATGTATTCCTCTTGATGTATTGAGTTCACAGCTTGCGAAGCACGTGACATCCATTGAAAAACTCTCTTATTCCGAGTTATCTGGTCGCTGTTCAACTTCTTTCTTTATTTATTCACTTTTCTCGATTCTATATCTATTTAATACTTGATTTACTTTTTGGCTTCTCTCCTTACTTAATATTTTATTCTCCTTCTTAAAGGTAGTTGATTACAACTAACACCCGAATTATATTGATGGAAAATTACTTTTCTTCCAAGAATTTAATGGAGATTTTTACTGAGACTTTTTTGGGACTTTTTTTTATTTTTACTGAGATTGTTTTTTCTAATATAATTTAAGTAAATATTAATAAATACCTAAATTTAATTACAAAGGCTTTCGTTTTAATTCTACTCTTAGATACATTTAATTTCGGATGCTTTTCTTATAATCTAAAATATTTTGATTGAAATTAACATTTTAATCGAAACTTAATTATAACAAATAATCTTCCTTGATATCTTTTAATTATTTATTTTATAATTTTTTTTTCTTTATGCCGCCTACAGAACAGAAAACGTAACAACTAAGAATACTCTTATTTTTTTTTACTTATTCACAATTTACATTTATGCCTAGGATTACAAAATATTTTCATCGTATTATTATGCCTGTTAGTATTCAGAAGGGGTTTTATGCGCTATGGAAAATCCCGGGTATTTGGAAAGCAAAACTGATTTTTTATTTTGAAAAGCAAAAAAAATTTAACTTTTTCGTAGTTAATCGGATACCTGAATCTTTCCGTGCACTTTTTGTATTAATTCGTATATTTAAATAGAATGGGAAAGTGTTAAAAATGGTTTTCTACAACAAAAAGCGCCCATAACAGCGTTACTAGGGACATACAACGAATCTTTTCTTGAAATCGCACGAATGAAGAAGCTTTCTGCTTGACCGGTAGTGCGAACCAATAAGATTGCCACTGAGGGTCCTTTGCAAGCTGCCAGCAAATGAAAGAATTAAGGCCAGAAATGGAGTGCAACAGAACAGAAAGTTTGTGAAAACCATTGTTCATTCGTACAAAATTTGCTTTGTGCTCTAGTCCCCAAAGGAGTATTTAGACACTCAGGAGACAATTAAGAGAAGAGAGCTTACATACCAGGTGACCAGTGAAAACCCGAAATTAACGGCCAAATTTCACAAAGCTAGATTGCAATTTGCAAAACTCTTCAACATTATTTCTTCTAAAATTTACGAAAGCTAATTGTTAAAATAATACTTTTCTGTTGTTTTCATCACTTCAAAGCTTTCGCTTCGAAATTCTTGAAATTCTTATTTAAATTTAGACGATTTTACTTTTTTCAGATTGTATTTAGTGTCTGTATGATGTTCTTTATTGGCCCGAAACCCAATCTAGATTTCGTCTCTGGATTTACCGCTCAAAATTTTTAATTAAAATTTCAGGATTGCCTGAATAAGAGTCTACGCCTCGCTACTAAATCATAGACTATTTATGATTATCGTTTTATACAGTTCCTGGTCAAAAAATTACAAAAACTTGCAAATTTCATCATTTTCTACAATTGTGTTCAACTTTTTTTTCATAAAAACGATTCCCGCCTTGTTTGCCGCTTTTGACCCTTTTTCCAGACAGAAAAGTAGAATGGGGCGAGCAGGATTTATGCCAAGTACTCGTTGCAGTACCATGTGATTAATGTCTTTCGTGTGTTACGCGAAATTTGTTGAATTCTTAAAGTTATCTGGAAATTTACTTTAAATTACTGTGTAGCCATCCAATTGTTGAATTTTTCTACATTATTGAGGTTCCAAGAAAGCGAAAGTAATGAATATTCGAATATGTTACAAATTTCGAGATCTGAAACACTGAAAAGGTACAAGCGTGGCGGTTTTGAGGGCGAGAACTTACACAGTACAAGAAATTTCTCACTTAAAGAGAGTTTCACCGTATGTTGTGTTGTAAAATGTTTAGCCAGATAAGTATGACAAGTTGGCCCCCAAAACGGAATCTATATCAAAACCTATGTATTAATATCTACTTGATGTACGAACGTGATTTATGTACATTTCGCGTCCGGCTTCGGCTTTGACCTTGAGATATAGGAAAAAATTACCGTACGCATAACAATTTTTCAAAAAAATATATCTCAAAAACTAATTAAGCTAGAGAAGTGAAACCAACGCGAGGCTTTAGATAACTTTACAGTGAAAATTATATTTTTTTTAGATTTTTGAGAATAATTTTTCATAAAAATAAAGTAAAAAGCAAATAAATAATTTTTTTTATGTTCTCTGTAAGTCACAATCACGAAAATAATACATGTTGTGCTCCTTTTTGTGCACTATCACACATAAAAATTGCGTGAGGAAAAAATTGGTGCAAGAGTTCGGAAAAAAATAAAATGTGATTCGCGCCTTGTCATGTACAGGTATGCACGTGACTACTTTTATCTATACGTGGGTGTTCCGTCTCCTAACATGCATTCATAGAACGAGATAGTACCATTCGTCCATCTTTTTATTTATTTTTTAATTTTACTACTTCGTTGTAATTAATTTAATTACAACCGATCAACATAATCAAATGATAAATGAACAATTTAATAGAGAGTAGAACTATAGTGAAATAATAAAGTGAAACTACCTGAGAAAACCGTTTTATTCCATATAAGCTTAGACGCGACAGTGTGCAAGGTTGTAAGCAAATACGTTCGGACTTAGTTTCACGCTGTTTATTAAATCACATATCACATCAACATCACATTGTCATCGATATTGTTCTTAGAGGTAGCTTTGTGAGTTGGATTCTTTGGTATTTTGTTTCAAGATTCTAAAATTCGTAACAGCTAAGCCAAATTGTTATTAGTAATGTCGGAAAAGTGTTAAAACTGTAACATGTTCCTTCGTGATATTAATGGTTATAAAAAAGTTATAAGAACTGCAAAGAATCATAAGAACTGAATTAATTACAACTCGAACACTTTGAGTCGCAAATAATTTAGTTAGGACCTCAGCAGCATACAAGATTCTGGATAAATACCGTCCATATGACAAATAATAAATAATAGCTGCTACATGCGTGCATCCGAAGAAATTGTTACCGTCGGAAATATGATGAATGTATATGCGATGGATTTTACTATTTACATGTTTTGATTTTACTCCTGCTTAAATGATACTAGGTTCTGATTTTACATATTGTACTTAAAGATTATTTTGATCATCTATAATTTCGGCCAAGTAAGATAGAGCTTGTGAAAATTGGTACGAGCCTGTGAGTAGAATCTTGAGCTGATCTTCAATCAAACGCGGAAAATCAAGTAGTTGATACATTTAAGGTTTTCAAGCATATGATATTAAACTTTTAAGGTTTTCTTTCAGTTCCAACACTAGTTTTGTATTTCTTGGCTCAAAGTATTTTCTACGTCTATTCTAGTGTTCTAGAACAGCTTCTACCACCCGCCTGATTTTCGTTATCTATCCAGGTATATTGGCTTCTTCTGTAGTCGGTTGAGGCTTATTACATTTAAAAGCTGGCATAAGAACGATAAAACCCTTGTGATTCAAACGCTCTACGACATTAATAAGTCCACGATCCACAATGAAGATATCAGTAAGTAACAGAAGTTTTTTCATGCCTAATGGATCCTCTAAAATATTTTTCATACTTGAAGCATCATTTAGTGTCCCGCAAAAAGGGCCCAGCAAAATCAACGACAAAGCCATAAATTTGTTGTGCATATTGTGTTACATAGATGAGTCCTCTATTCTCCTGAGTATGATCTCATTTGATAATTATTTTTACTTTTTTGGTTTCGTATATACGCTGCCTCTACGATGCAGATCAATACTGCAAGAAAATTATTAAATGTTGATGTTCATCAACATTTAATAATTTTCTTGCAGTATTACAGGTGTTCGTTATAAGTTGTTGTCGAGAAAAAGCGTTGAATCCCAAACAGCTCGGTAAAATGGTTTTTTTTAATTAAAGCTTTTAATTATTTGTGTGAAATATTCGGAGACTTGTTGGCCGTAAAGTTAACCACAAAATACTAGCATTTGTTTGGTGTGAGTTTCCGGTCTTCAGCCTGAAAAAAGTATAATTATAGCTAAACACTTTTCCAAGATAATCCAGTTAAAGCTTTTACTTAATCTTCTGACATATCAAGTTCGTTCATTCTATCGAATATTGTTGACTGGGATTTATTTGACAGAGTATTAAAAAATAGTGTCAATTTTGTTTTTTCTTTTGTAACGGTATTAAAAACTATACGTAGATGAGATAAATCATCTTTATAAGAATATTTTCCTATTAAGTGCGTCGAACAGCACCGATGACCTTTTGGTATGAATATTTTTTTATCAATATTTGCATTCGTGTTTCTAAACTTATTGTCTTGAGATCAGTTGTTTTTTGACATATAATGCAATACCTGTGAGTAGACGCAATACGTTGCAATGGAATTTCAATATAGTCTTCGCTCAGATGATATTAATAAGTAATATCGCTGTCGCTGTATTTGAATCCTTGTAATTAACACAAGTTTCTTCTGTCACTCCAGTAGTCCCTGATTCTTCATCGCATACTTCCATGCTTAACGGCACCTCGTCAGACGATGTACATTTCGAACAAGTAGCTTTTTTGTTAATATGTAGGATGAGCTTAGCATCTTTTCAGTTCTTATAACTTTTTATAACCATTAATATCACGAAGGAACATGTTACAGTTTTAACACTTTTCCGACATTACTAATAACAATTTGGCTTAGCTGTTACGAATTTTAGAATCTTGAAACAAAATACCAAAGCATCCAACTCACAAAGCTACCTCTAAGAACAATATCGATGACAATGTGATGTTGGTGTGATATGTGATTTAATAAACAGCGTGAAACTAAGTCCGAACGTATTTGCTTACAACCTTGCACACTGTCGCGTCTAAGCTTATATGGAATAAAACGGTTTTCTCAGGTAGTTTCACTTTATTATTTCACTATAGTTCTACTCTCTATTAAATTGTTCATTTATCATTTGATTATGTTGATCGGATTCAAAATTCAAAACATGTTTTCTAAATCGTCCAGCAAAGTTTATAACAATCACTAATTATTTTGCACTTTTGAGTTCTTGAAATGTCGGCCTAGGTTGTAATTAAATTAATTATAACGAAGTAGTAAAATTACAAAATAAATAAAAAGATGGGCGAAGGGTACTATCTCGTTCTATGAATGCATGTTAGGAGACGGAGCAACCATGTATAGATAAAAGTAGTCACATGCATACCTGTACATGACAAGGCGCGAATCACATTTTATTTTTTTTCTCGAAGTGTTGCATCAATTTTTTTCTCACGCAATTTTTATGCGTGATAGTGCACATAAAAGAGCATAACATATATTATTTTCGTGATTGTGACTTACAGAGAACATAAAAAAATTATTTATTTGCTTTTTACTTTATTTTTATGAAAAATTATTCTTAAAAATCTAAAAAAATATAATATTCACTGTAAAGTTACCTAAACCCTCGCGTTGGTTTCACTTCTCTAGCTTAATTAGTTTTTGAGATATATTTTTTTGAAAAATTGTTATGCGTACGGTTATTTGTTTCTATATCTCGAGGTCAAAGCCGAAGCCGGACGCAAAATGTACATAAATCACGTTCGTACATCAAGTAGATATTAAAACATAGGTTTTGATATAGATTCCGTTTTGGGGGCCAACTTGTCATACTTATCTGGCTACACCCTTTGTAAAAATAAGTAGAATACACCGGAACTTGCTTCAACCTTGGAAATTGTGAACCCGAAAAGAAGACCACATCTAGAGCATTCATCTCAACCGCTGCTGCAAACCGAAGGACGCGTTTGAAGGTACTGAATAAATGGTTCTTAAGGCTAGCGTTACGATGTGCGTTAACGATTGCCAACTTTCAATATAGACGGCCAGTGAGAACACCGCGGTTAAGTCAAAGGATGAAAAATGCAAGTCATGCATTTGCTCATGAGCATGCATACGTCTTCATAGATTACTGGACAAAGGTATTTTCCAGTATTTTTTATTTATTTTCTTAATTTTTTTATATTTTTCAGAAAGTGTATAAAAGTGAATCAACGCTTCGATGCCTCACGTAAGCTGGTGAATTTGTAAGAAGACGTCCACAGGAGAAATTTGATTCATCATGCATCCAGAGAACCGTCAAACTTCCACCTTCGGTTATGGTATTGGGAGCGATTATGATGAAGAAAACAGAACAACTATATTCTGTCGAAGGAACCATGCAACAAGACAATTCCAACAAATTTTAGAGACCGTAGCACTGCTATTTTTTGATGACCTCGGCTTCAGGAGATCCTCATTTATACTGATGCAAAATGATTCACTATCTGATCATTTCTGATCATCATCTGAATCAATGAAAAAATTCATTTCTGACAGAAATATTCCTTTGCTACCATGACAAGGAAATTCACCAGATTTGAATAAAATTAAGAATGTATTACATGAACTGATGAGGCTTGTGTGCAAAGAAAATAACACCAATCGCCGGGTGTTGAAAGTAAATATTTTTAAATAAAATGGCATAGGACGCCTGAGATAAAAGAATATATCAAAGCTTGTATAGAGAGTATGTCATGAACAATCGGCGCTGTGAAATAAGCGAAGGTTTGCAACACTAAATATTAATGAAAATTATCAGATACTTCTCATCTATTGTACTTGCTTTGTTGAGAAAGATAATTGTGAAAATTTTAGAAGTGTTTGTAATTTTTGGTCAGGTATAGATCCTTATGTTGGATTTTTTGTTCACTTTTTTACTATCCCTGTTCACTGTTTATCGTTATTATTGGGCGAATTCAAGTCTAGATAGATCTAATAATCGGCGAAATTTATTGTTTCTATTTTGTCTGTTTGGTCACGCCTTTCTACAATGAGTCTACATTTTTCTTATAATTTGTTTATTTTTAAATGTACTGGTTTTTCTGCCAATAGAGCAAATTTTTCTTTAGCAGTGAATTTAGAAAGTGCTAAAATGTTTATTTAATTTTAATTTATTAAGAATTTAATTACTTTTATAAGCTGTTGTTCATTTTGTATCGATCGTAATTTGTCTAATGACAATTAAATCCAAATAATTTAAATACTGAAGGAAGCAGCCCGTATTCTGCACCAGAATATGGTTTATTATTTCCTGTCAGCACAATTGAATTTCGACTCGAAAATGTTGTCGTTTCCATCGTTATTTTTAAAAATTGGACCAATTTTTGAGGTATTCCAAAGTGTACCATTATTTTGTATAGCTTTCCGTCAATACACCATCAAAAATTAGCCGGTTGTTAATTTCCCTGGTCGTAGCCCCATTTCATACGACTATAGATTTCCGCAAAAGGACAGAAAAAGTAAGAATTTCGTCTGCCTTGCGTAAAACAGAGATTGTTCTCTAATCTAGTTTGTTGCCTGTTTTATAGATCGAGTAAGTTATACTTTCTTGCCAGTCTTCTGGAATATATTCTTTTTACAAATTTGAAAGAGCTGTGCTAGAAGCTTCGAATCCCACGGAAATACTGCAATCGCCGGTTTGCATATTTTTTTTGAAAATTCAATATCAAAAGACATCGCTTTATTTGTTAGTCCACCAGTATTAAATATAAAACATATCGTTTTATTCAGTATTCCACTTGCAGTTTATTAGATATGAATGAAAAAATTAGACGACATTCCCTTGTCGTTTTATTTACTTATTTACTTATATACGACAAATAATTTTTTTTTCCTAGGACATTGAGTATGTATTTGTTATTTTATTACGAAGATGTATGGAGCTTGTTGAAGATGGTAAACTGTTTCATTTATTGTCGCTTGCTTGTTTACATTCCTGTTTTATTTCAAGTGAGTTTTTTTTATTTTGTTTTCTTCTATTAACTAGCTTAACACGTAGGTTTTAATTTCGATTATTGTCAGAGAAGTTGTAACCTGACTTTAATTTGAATAAAAGTCATATGACTTTGTACTAGCTCCCTTTCTAACCCTGGCACTTAACTGTCAGTTATTTTGAAATTTAGAATTTTCTTGTGTTGCCTTTTTGGATTGGGATTGGCTGCCTGATTTTGCTGTCTTTCCTGATCAGCTTTGTATAGTGCGTTTTGTTGTGGATTCATCGATAGCATCCGACCATTATTTTTCTATTGATATATGAGAAAGTGGTGGCTGTTTTATACATACTTATCATCAGATTTTAAACTTTTTTAAACGCCGATTGAATTATTTCCATATCGAACAGTCTCAGCACAGAAAGTCATCCACAAGCTGATCCAACACGTCTGGGATCAGGAGCAGATGCCGCAAGAGTGGTGCCAATCCATCATCATCCCTATCCACAAAAAAGGAGACAAACTACAGTGCGAAATTTACAGAGATATATCACTACTCTGTACATCTTACAAAATCCTCACAAAAATACTTGAAGGTAGATTTACACCATATGCTGAAAAAATAATTGGGGAGTATCAAGGTGGTTTTAGAGCCGGACGATCAACTACTGACCAACTGTTTACAGTTAGGCAGATCCTTGAAAAGTGTTGGGAATTTAACATCGACGTCCACCAAATCTCCGTGGACTTTAAGCAAGCATACGACAGTATTGATCGAGAAGTACTGTACCAAATAATGCTTCAGCTTGGAATCCCAGCGAAGCTAGTCCGCCTGACAAGAATGACAATGGTATCAACAACAGCACAAGTCAGAATCAATAACCAGCTGACTAATGCCTTTGAGACAAAGGTAGGATTGAAGCAGGGCGATGGGCTGGCTCCACTGCTATTCAACCTAGCTCTAGAATACGTCATACGGAAACTACCTGTGGATACGAAAGGAACACTACTCTACAAATCGAGCCAACTGGTAGCCTATGCGGATGACATCAATATCCTGTCAAGATCCTTTTCATCTGCCAAGGAACTCCTGCTCAAACTAGACCAAGAAGCGAAGCAGGTGGGGCTGCAAATCAACGAGTCCAAAACAAAAGTTATGATACAAACCAGGAGAAACACCCCCAACCGGCAAAACATAACACTCAACGAATTCAACCTGGAAAATGTGGACGAATTTACATATCTTGGCTCTAAGCTAGTGAAGGATGGTAATAAAACGGCGGAAATAAAGCGTAGAATTCAGCTCGCCTATAAAGCGTTCTACTCAGTTTTGGGTATTCTGAAGGCCAGCTTCATACATAGGAAAACAAAGCTGCAAGTATACAAATCTGTGGTAAGACCTGTGTTGTGCTACGGATGTGAGACATGGACCCTCACTCAAGCTTCCGCAAACATACTAAACGTTTTCGAAAGGAGGGTCCTAAGACGAATCGTGGGAGCAACGCAGGAAGGAGGACAATGGCGAATTAGGTACAACTATGAGTTGTACGAACTCTTCGACGAGCCAGAAGTCTCCACTGTGATAAAACTGCGGAAGCTACAATGGGCTGGCCATGTGCAGCGAATGAATGAAGGTCGGATACCTACAAAGGTATTTGTCGGAAAAACTGAGGGACGCAGGCCCGTGGGAAAGCCAATAAAGCGCTGGTACGACTCTGTAGACGAAGATAGCAGCACGCTACTCGGATCCCGAAATTGGAGGACGCGGTCGATGGACCGAGACAACTGGAGGCGACACCTACGGGAAGCCAAGGCCCGAAATGGGCTGTAGCGCTACAACGACGACGACGAATCATTTTGTTTTCAAGCTAATTTAATGTGCACATCCAAATGGTTATTTCCGTGTGTTATCATGTTTGATCACCGGAAGGTTTTGTTTTCAACAAAAGCATTGGGCTCAACTTTGCGACTTTGTTTTAATATGGCCATGAAACCAGGATCGTCGTTGCCGTTATGGCAAAAGGTTTACAGACTACTAGCAATTGCTCTACATTTTTTTACAATTTGGTAACTAAACTCTAAATCTTAAACATTTAAGAAAATATCATGTTCCAAATGTAGTATTTCCCGAATATCTACAATTTTAATTAAAATCGTCTGAAATCGGTTGCGTAACTAATTTCAATTAAATATAAATTGTTGAAATTAATTTAATGTAAAACTTGTATCTATACCAAGTCAAAGCGAGTGTGCCCGTCGCGATTAGCCGCACAGACCCAATCACAATACTCCCAAGTTTTTGGTCAGCAGAAATCTGCTGAAAGCTTCACGAATTGTTTGCTTGGTTATGAGGTTGTTGGTTATCAGCAATTCTTCTCCATGGTGAGACGAACTAATTTATATAATTTTCCACATTTTGACAAATGTGGATCGCAATCAATATCATAAAAGTCATTGTTGTATCGCAGTCTCTACTTGGATCAATGTCTCTATGAGATAAAAACTAATGTAATCACTTTACGTTCGATCACATTGTAATGCGTATATCGGCCGAATCTCCCCTTTTTATTGTTGTCAATATAAACGTCGGCTCGAAAATAGTGGAGACTCCTTTCTGAAGCTGTGTTTTTGACAGTGCGGACACCCTCCTTGTTTATATTGTTACGTGTTCGAATAAGTCCACGCGCCACTGTAGTTGCCAAAAAAGCAAAACAAATAATGACGACCAAAGGGGGAAATGTGAAGGGTTGAATTCATTTACAATTCATGCCATTAGCAATAATAACAATGCAAGTGATTTTGCGCTTGAAATCTACAATGATCTACATAGAAAGTCTGAGAAGCTTCCGGATTGGCTAGATAGAAGTATATAAGTGGCTACAGAAGGCGGGAACGCTGAGTAATGATCAACAAGTCGACGATAGTGCCGAATTGAATGGTTCAAGAAGTTTAGAGTTCACTTAGTTAAAGGCTGCGCACGTGGATAAGCGCAACAGTATCATGACTTTGAATAGTTTTATTGACTCTCAGATCGATTTTCGTGGGCCCAGGCACTAAAATAACTATTACTTATTTTAAATGTTGCATGTTCAGCCCATCATGTTGACTTCGCGGATATACGCATCTAATTGTGTGCATTTATAGGTAGTTTGCTTGTTATGTTAACTAGTGTTTTGAATTGTATGTTCTAGAGCATTTTTAGATCGATTCGCAGTGAGTGGTTCCTTGCCATCGCCAAGTATGTCTCCCTTTTTTTATATGTATATAATTATCTTTTTCTCCACTCGTTTCGGATTTCTAAGTATCAGAACTACTAAATAAGATCATGGGCTGAGTTGCCAGTGCTTCTATCGACCGAAATTGAATATTGAGTTTCATTACTTAAGTGAAAACGATCGTTATACGATTGTATGAATGATATAAATGAATTTTGTAACTCTTTTTTCGAGAAAATGCAACTTTCAAAAGAATTTGCTATAATGTTGGTGCAAGCAAGTGTGTATTCGGTGCGTGCAGTTCACTCAATTTAGACAATTCAAATCAAGTTTATAGGATTTTATTTATTAATTTTGCCTTGGACAACTATGCACATTTTAATATGCGCAATAAACAATAGAAGATTTGAACGTTGAGACTCTTTATCATTTTATAACCTAGTATTCACAACATTTACTCTGACATTTGCCGATAGCATGGAATAAGGGAATTCATTGACACACTTTGGTAACAAATTAGTTTGTCCATTATAATGAAAAACGTTAAAAGAATGTTTACTTGGTGCCGATATCCACTGTGCATTTCTTATGTGAATGAAGATCAAACTTCGTTATGTAATAAACACGTCCACAAGAAGAAGAATTTGCTAACAAACTATCACGACAACTTACCAAAAGACGAAGTCCTACTCCAGCCCTGCTAACAATCATTTTGTATCCCCAAAAATTTTGCTGAGTGCAAGCTCTAGTGCAATAAAATCTAATACCAAGTGTTCGGCGATTTGGCGTAATCCACTTCCCAAAGTACGTCAACAACTGTCATTTAATGTCAAAACCATATGATACCGGAATATATTCAGCAACTCTGTTATAATCAAACTCGAAAAGGTAACTGTATAGATTTGAAATTGGCAACGCACTAGATACAACTGCTAGAATAGTGACGGTGGGAAAAATGTTTTTATTAGAGGTATCCGGACTCGAGATAAATAGACAGAGGATATTGATTTGGAAAATTGTAGATTTCCTTAAATATATTACAGAAGAAACAAGGGAAATATAAATTTATGAAGTGCCTTGCAAGCTGCTCCAACCGATGTCGGGAGTGCTAAAATAACATTCGTATGACTTTCGAATGTATCACGTATTCCAGTGCGTTGCCACATATCGCCAACATTCTCTAGGATTAAGTCTTACCAAATGTTTGAGCTTCTAACATACCAATTTAATTAAAATTAATTTATATATACATGAGTAAAGACTTGTTCTTCCATTTAATCTGGGGTAGTTACAATGATCCAACATTCGCTGCAAAGTATTAGGAAAAACCCATAAAAACCTAACCAGATCAATCAACTTAATCTCTACTTTATAATAATAATAATGTTTACATCTATTTCAGACCCATTTTAATTCGAAATTCCAAAAAACGCCCTCCCGGTAGTGGCTTAGTGAAGGAGTCCGCTATTTGTTCACCTGTGGAAATATAATTCACTTTCACACTTAATATTACTTTCTTCTCTACCTGTTCTCTAGAGAAATGATATTTGATGTCAATATGTTTTGACCTTTTATGACATATTGGGTTTTTAGCTATGCCAATACATCCATTATTGTCTTCATTAATAATTATTGGTTCGTCAATATTTATTTTAATACTTATAGATAAGGATTTTAGCCAAAGTGCTTCTCGTACAGCTTCATACAAAGCCATATATTCTGCTTCTGTAGATGAAGCAGCAACTGAATTTTGTTTCTTTGTGCACCAATTTATGGTGCATGTTTCAAATAGTTTCAAAATATATCCTGTTGTACTTTTTCTATCACCTTGGTCACTACCCCAATCTGAATCTACATAGCCAACTAAAACATTCTTATAATCATTTTTGAAATATGTTAGTTTTAAGTTAGTCGATCCTTTTAAATATCGAAGTATTCTTTTGAGACATTTCCATACTTCTTCATTATTTTTATTCATGTATCTACTTAGAATATTAATTGCTGAACATAAATATGGTCTCGTGCATATCATTATATACACTATGCAACCTATCAGATTGCGACAAGGTGCATCATATTTTTCATCTAAATTAAAGGCTTCAAAATTAATCTTATTTTCCATTGGTGTATTTACAGCCTTACAATCGTACATGATAAACTTCTTTAGTACTGTATTAACATACGCTGACTGATCTAAAGATATACTATTATTTTCTCTTATTATTTTCATTCCTAGAAAAAGTTTGATTTCCTTTAAATCTACCATCGAGAATTTATTCCGTAAATAATTTTTAAAGCTATTCATACTAGTTATATCTTCAGTAACTATAACTAAATCATCAACATATAAGACAACATATATGTTTTTATTAACGCTTCCTCTGTCTAGAATATATATACACCTATCAACTAGTGAGTTTTTAAACCCTTTCTCTGTGAGAGCCTTTTCAAAAACTTCAAACCAACATCGTGCTGCTTGTTTAAGTCCATATAAGGCTTTATTTAATTTACAGACTTGATCTTTTTCACAAATTATACCTTGAGGAACTTTCATATATATTTCCTCTTTCAGATTTCCATTCAAAAATGCCGTTTTAACATCCATATGGTGTATTAATAAACTAAATTGATTCGCTAATGCAATAATATATCTGAAACTTGTTATTCTTGCAACTGGTGCAAATGTTTCATCATAATCAATCAAATATTTTTGAGTAAAACCTCTTACTACTAATCTAGCTTTATACCTTACTGCGTTACCAAACTCATCAATTTTGATAGCAAATACCCATTTAATATCTACAATATTTTTATTTTCCGGCCTTATTACTAATACCCAAGTTTTATTTATCAACAATGAATTAATTTAATCTTGGATTGCTTGTTCCCACTGTTCCTTATCATCCCTGTTTTTAATTTCTTCATATGAAGTTGGAATTTTACATATTAGCGACTCTGTATACATCATATGATCGTGTATGCTATTTTCATTATAAGAAGTGGATGAAAGGTTTTTAATTCGTTCACTCCTCCTAAGTGGAGAGAGTGTTTTTTCATTTTTACTTTCATCAATTAATTTATTCTTTGTTTCTAATTCTAATCCAACTCTTTTATTTGCTATTTCATCTTTATTTAATGCTTCTTCAAATTTTTTAGATTTATCTACTTCTATTATACATTTTAATTCATTATTTAGTTTATCACTACTTCCAGAGTTATTCAAATTATCATCAATTATGGAACTAGTATCTTTTGGCATTAAAATGAGTGTTGTTTTCAAGAAATTCACTTCTTCAACAATTACATCTCTAACAGTAATGAATTTTTCTTTTTCTACATCCCATACAAGATATCCATTTGGTTCATATCCTACCAATATTCCTTTCCAAGATTTTTCATCAAATTTTGTCTTACTGGTTTTATTATGGACAAATACAGTTGAACCAAATACTTTCAAATATTTTATTTGTGGCTTTTTATTATGCTACAATTCATAGGGTGTTTTATCTTGTTTTAAAGCTCTAGTTGGTGCTATATTAATTAAATAAGTAGCAGTTAAAACTGCTTTGCCCCAAAACATTTTATCTAGGCTGGCACCAGCTATCATCGCTCTAGCTTTTTCTGTAATTGTCCTTATCATTCTTTCGGATACACCATTTAATTGACGAGTTCTTGGGACTGTTAAATGAAACGAAATTCCTTTCTGCACACAATATTCTTACATTTCATTTGACAAATATTCTCCTCCATTATCAATGTATAAGTTCACTAATTTTGAATTAAACTTTGCCTCACTTTTAGCTACATAATCTTTGAAAATTGAAAATACATGTGATTTATGTTTGTTTAAGTATGTTACACAATAATGTGTGTACTCATCTACAAAAACAACAAAATAGTTTTTCTCATCTATAGTGGAGGGAGTAATTGGACCACAGACATCGGAATGAACTATAAACAACGGTCTTCTTATATGATCCTTATTTTTTTCTTTATTAAATGGTAGTCGTGATTGTTTACCACTTATGCATGCTTCGCATAAGTTATCATCAGGCACTATGTTTTTAATCAGTGCTACATCATCTACCATTTGTTTATTTTTTGATTCTAAGAACTTATTCTTTCCTAAATGACCTAATCTTTTATGCCATATCTCGAAATTTGTTAATTTATTACCTGTATTAATGGTACCTGTTTTTACTGCAAAGTCAACAATTATTAAGTTTTTTAAAAAACTCACCCTTCATTACAGCTTTACCTCCTTTACTTACTACTACGCCTTGATTGTCAAAGATGATTGTCAGCCCACTCATTTGCATCTTTGAAACAGACAGCAGGTTGTGAGGAATAACTGGACAGTAGAGTACATTTTCCAAAACTCCTTCGATGCCCATGTTGCTAATTAATCGTAGTGATCCTTTCTTTGTAGCATTGATGAAGGTTCCATTCTTCGCAACTGAAATTCTGATTGGTGGTTGAAGATTCTCAAGATCCTGAAATAAATCCTCCCTATTAATAAAATGATCCGAAGCTCCTGAGTCCAGAATGTATCTTATTTTATTTTTCTTTGTTAATTCTTGAAAACAAAAGGCAAAACTTGATTGGTCACTTTGGTCACTTTGATCACTTGTTTGGACTGTTTGAACAGTTCTCACTTTTTCTTTATTTTAATTTTTATTATACCGTAGTCCTTTTAAATAATGGTAACATTTATTTTTCTAATGTCCACTTCTTCCACAATAGTGACACTTCACTGATAAGGTTTTTGTATTATATTTTTTGTGAAACTTTATATATATTATATATTATATGTGAAACTTTATCTCCCTCATCTAATTTTGCCCCTGCAGCTATCAATTCGGTGATTATGTCATCAAACACATGAAAGTGTTTCAATAATGACACTTCACCTTGTAATTTAAGGCTTAATATCTTCTTCCTTAAATTCAATTGAGTAGCTAAACTCTTTCGTTCATAAATCCTGTCAAAACTAGCAAAAATTTCTTTTGCTTTTGACTCTGGTTTTACGAATCCTAAAAATGAGTCAGCTAAATATTCTATTATAATATTTTTAGCTGCAGAGTCCGACTTATTCCAATCTTCTGAAGGATTTTCTGGAATGTCCTGATCAACTATCTTTATCAAACCAAGTTCAGTTAAAAATGCACGTATTCTAAATTTCCAGACACTATATTTTTCACCATTGAAAGCTTTAATGTTTCTTTTTAGTCTATTATTTTCCATTATACTTAACATAATGTCACTAAATATAATTAAATAAAACACACAAAACTTTCACGACCAATCACTTCAAAATGAAATAGTTTCAGTTTTAAAATATATTATTTACTTTTTTTTTAATTTAGAATTCACAATCACTAAAACCAAATTTAGTTAATTAAAACTGAGTATCCTGGGCCCATAACCTATTGGGAATGGGATGCTGTTGCACTAAATATATATATTTTTAAAAAACACTTATTTCTGTGATTATTTAATTCAATCTTTATTTATTTTTATTATGTCGAAGGACTCATCTATACTCATTCAGACTATAAACCGAACTAACAAAAATTCAGAAAAACTGTATCATTCTTAAGTTGTAACAAACTAAAATCTCCAGGCCACGTGTGTGAAATCTACACTATAATGTTAAATTAAGAAACAAACAAACCAAAATACAGTCTGCAGGCCACATGTGTGAAATCTTTAATTTTATTATCTTGAAAACATTTCACACGATATTTGTCTGACCCTAAAGTTATTGCTATAGACTTTGAATGTAAATATTCATCGTCAATAAACGAATATAAGAATTTGAAAATTTATTTTTGTATTTCCAACATTTGCCCAGTTGTCAGATTTGAGGAAACTAGAAAGTGAAAATTCATTTCTTAAATTTTCAAAGTTAGAGCATTTGAAGATTTTATGTTCTGCAACGGTCGGGTGAAGTGACGGTCGCTTTCTATAGCCTTATCTTGTTGTACGCTCTGTATGTCAATATCCTATTGATTTGTTTTTCGACATTACTGTCTAAACGGATGTAATGAACTCGGGGTTTTTTTTTATCGGATATAAGGTTACATTTTTGCATGGAAAGTATTTAAGATGCGTCGTACTTTCCTTATAATCCGTTATCTATTTGTTTGGTTCAACAGAATCACTTTAACGAAACTTTCTAAAACTAATACTCTCACAAATAACCCGCATAATTTTTCTTCGCGACCCTTCACTGACCATTTTATGATAGCTGCATAATTTCGAACTCACTAATCCGTTAATGGTTTTATTGCTTTATTTTCTCTTATCTGAACAACGTACCCTGTCCTTACTTTTTATATTCTTCGTCAATTCTTTCAAATGTTTAAACAAACATTCAAAGGTTGGCAGCCAGATGTGTTTTACAATTTCTACTTTCCCAAATCCCAATCCTGAAAAACCCATTTTTTTTTGTTTTTCTCAACGTATCCTTTTTACAAATTTTTCGATCCTTACCTAAACCGAGCACTTAAAACTTCTTCCAGGGGCAGTCTCAAATCATGACTCGAACAGAGTCTTTATCCAAACAGACATACTCTCCGCGAGATATAAAGCTATGGTCAAAGTCATTCAAACATTTTGAAACTTATATATCGAAACTCCTGTTCGCGTATTTTTTCACAATTAATCCATTTAATACTTGTATTCACATATTGATTTATGTACCTTTTTTCGAATTGTTTATTAAATGAATAAAATTGAGTGTTATTATTATAGTGAATAATTAGTGCGTCTTATTATTCAAAAATTTTCATCCCTCAAACTACCTATAATCGCTTAAATGAAATTATAGGCAATTGCTCACAAAGAGCAATTAACACTATTCTTCATTTAATTTTTCTTAGCTTAGCTTTATAGTATCGTCCCATTCAGTGTAGCTGGGGGCATTGAAGTATTTTCTTATTTTGGAAGGGATGTATTTAATGGTTTTATTGTAGGCTTTTTCTGGAATGCAGTATTGTGAGTCTGTGAATATGATATTTGTAACATTCCTTTTGGATTTTTGATATGTGATGGCTAGATATATTACCAAGATTGCTGCATTATTAATTGGGTGTTTGTTGTTGGATTTGTAGACACTAGTTGTTTCTATGTTGAAGTTATGATTAGCACATTCTGTGCTAACTGGGTTTGTAGCCGTATCCGTGCAAACATTTGAGGCGTGTCAATTATCGAGAGTACTATTGCGCTTACGGAATTTGCGAGTTGTTGTCACAGCTGTTGAGCTAGAAGAAGTTCTTAAGAGCTGTGTTTATTCCTCCCCAAAATTTTCTGTTTGAATATGTTAAGGAATATTCGGTGTGTTAGTATGTAGTTGAAACTGGTTCTTTTCTGTAAGTAGAATCACTGTCAGGAAGGATTTTGAGTAGTTCTTCGGCTGTTAGTTTGGATGAGGGTTCTTTGGCCAGGTCTCTCGGGATTGTACTTGAAGCAGTTCGGGGGATTCCAAACCATCTTTTCAGTGTGGCGACTTTGTTAGATACAATTGCAATCATCCTTCTGAGATGATTTCCGTTATCTCTAATGATTGGTCTGATTGATTGGTTAATACCGTTTTATTTACCAATGGAAGTCATTCATTGGCCGACCAGAGTTAATTGCAATACACTAATTGGTTTGTTGTTGAGGCAAGCGATCTTTGCTTACTTCAATGAGATATCCGTTATAGGCGATGAATTATAGCTATATTTTGCTTCCTAACTACCTTGCCCATTTCGTTAGCTCGCAATATTTTCTTATCGAGCATAAAACGCTTCCTTCGTTTTATATCCTCTTCACCCTGAAAAGATATTTCTCAAAATGTCTCCGTTTTATCCATGTTATGATGTGGGGAATGACGGAGAACAATTTTAATTTGTGCTCTTGGCTTTCGGTGTTCCTGTTTTCGATATACTGAACAATATGTATAATAAATATTCGTATTAAATTATTCAGTAAGGTCTCTCCAAATGAGATTCCATTGCGGCTACACAAGATCGCCCTGCTTTAATTCGAATGAGTTTACTCTGACATCGTCTCTGGTCTTCATGCGACCAGTATACGGTTGGATTTATCTGATCCATTCGATGTTTCGTTCAGCTTTCATATTTACACAATTGGATGCTTAATGAGTTGAAGTTACTACGCGACACCAAGATGGGTCTTGGATGATTTCCGCTCTGTTAATTTAATGAGACTGTTTCTGTGTTCTTGACACCTTGTTCCACTGTATGCAGTCCCGTTCACGACACTCACTTTTATCGATCGCCTGCAATCCATGTGCTTACCACGTGGTAAGCTGTTTCGAAATTCAGGTGGTACGCCAGTGCGTCCACACCGGCTTTGTTTTAAGCTTATTGCGATTCTCTGTCATGTAACGCATGCCTAAATTCTCGGTCACTACATTAGTCCGGTATTGTTAGTCTTGTTTAGTAACCCAATAGGTCCAGCCTATCAAAGCCCTAAGCCAACTGTGGTTTCGTCGGGTTTCTACACCGTTTATATGACTCTAACCTCCATAATGCCCTCCGATGGTCATCGCCATGTAATACGTCAGGCGTATTAAGATTGACATGCTATGTGGCTACAGATTCAGATTTTGTACTGAACCGTTTCCATTTGTTAATCTTGTCTCCAATAAGTTCAATTTTTCCTTCATATCTTTACCCTAGGATCCAATTTTTGATATGTATCGCCCGAGTCTGTCTTAAAATCCGTTGACTACTTTTGCAGCGTTAAATGTTCGGACTGTCCTAGCTCGTTTTCTGGCTTTGTCATCTGATTGCTTCTCGAGCTTGTCAAATCTTTGTATATGAACAAAGTAGCCGAAACAGTGGATCCAGAGTCCTTTTACTTTCCCAATGCAGAACGCTTTGTAAGGAGAGAAGACCAATAAATCAAACTGGGAAAGTGGTAATCCGACTTTGTCATGTGCAGCATTTTCCGTAAATTCTAGGACTTCAAACTGAAGGTATTCCATGACAGCCCACAGAGTAGTTCCACCACATATACAGATCGCACAGTACACGCAATATGTTCTTTACATAAACATTGGATTGCATGAATTTGAAAGTCAACGCTGGCATTTGCTGCGAGTTGACAAAGTATACTAAGCCCTGAATGAAATATTGTGAAATGATGCACCCTATTGATCGAGTGGCTCGAATCTGTCATTTTGATCAATCCTAAACCGCCAATTATCTCCAAACGCATGTATTTCTTTAAAGTATGAGTTAAAACACAATCTAATATTAAAACGTAAAATATATTTTTCTTGGAATGCCTAATAACAGGCAAGACTGTTTTTCTTAAAATATTTCTACACAATTAGAAAATTCAGATTAATTTGTAAAACGTTGCAAAAACTTATTCCTGACTTTCCGATTGCTTCTTTTTCTTTTTCTTTGGCGACGGCTCGCCACTTTCGGATAATTTTCGCTTTTTCACCTTTTCAGTAGATAGCGTGCTGTCGGCTTCCGGATTATATGTAAGCACTTCACTGTAAGAATATTTTCGTAGTTAAAATTAGAATTGAATAAGTGAACGTAGCGCTTACCTTTTCACGTGGTATTTCTCCAACTTGGCTTTGGCTTTACCTGTTCCCGAAAGTCGTCTCATATTCCCCTCTTCAAGTAACCTCAACCTTGCTTCTAGTTTGACCCTATGCTCTGCTCCTAATTCGAAAGTAACATCTTCCCCGAAAGCATCAAAACGCGTCGCCAGCGATGCCTTGGCTGCAAGTGATCGAGACATTTTGCCTTTGTTTTTAATGCTCGCTTGCCCGATAAGTTGGGCGTGGAAAATTAGACCGTACTTTGGTGTGTCTTTCTTTGTTTTGAGAGCTCTGAAAAGAGCCTTTTCTGCACCTAAGATTTGAACGGTGGAGGCGGGATATTTGGCCAAGTTAATCAATGACCCAGCGTGCGCAATCAATCTCGCTCCCACTGTATCTCCCACAAGAACTGTTAAGTTTGGAGCCATTGCCATCATTCGAGTTTTAAGGTAGTCATATAAGTGAGTACGGTAATCGCTAATCGACAAAATTTCATCGCACAATGATTGGATGTTGTCAATATCCTCTTGCGAAATTTCAGTACCCATAGATATTTCAGCAGCTTCTTTCACTTTCTCTTCAACGTCTTCTGGCAAAATATCGGAAAGATCTGTAACAGCCATATTATCTCGCGTCCCAACAAGCTTGATTGTTTTCACAAAAGCAATGTTGTCTGTGATTATTTTTCCTAGCTCAGGAAAATGCCAGCCATACCTGGAAACATTTGACGGAATCTATTACAAACGTATAGACTGATTCTAAATTTATTTACTGGTTTAATCATCAGACAGCCAAAGGATGGTATAATCACATTTTCAATCATAGAATTTGCGAAACCATCTAGCGTTCATCATCTGATCAAAACCACTTTTTCAACTTCACATACTAGACAAATATACGTTGATATAGCAATTACTCACCATTCCCGTGCTCTCATCATATAGTTGTTGAGTTCCTTGTCAAGATCATCCAACAAGCATTGAGCCTGAACGATCATAGTATCAATTTTATCGGGAGAAAATTTCAACTTGTACCGCGAAAGTGAATGAGCTAAACCCAACGCCATCGCTGTCATTTCCTTTTTCGGCAGCCCCGACAACAAACTTTCCGACTGATTCCTGATACATCTCATCAACTCCTGCACGTTGGTATTGTATAAACATTGCAAAGAGAATTTCTCTTTGATGGCATTTCCAAGTTTTGCATCTGCAACAAGAAGTTGCTCTTGCACATCATCATTGACGAGTTTCTTTAGGGTCTTTTTCAATGACTTGCACAATTTGCCCTCAACAGTTGCAGTGGCGGCTGCTAGAGCTTCTGTTGTATCTTTGAATTTTTCAAAATGTTTGAGTTTGATTCTGTAAGAGTATAGAATTTATATTGTCTAGGCGGTATAAATATATTCATGCAATCATTACATTTTAAATACGTGCAATGTAAGCAAATCTGCAAAATCGAACGTAATACTCTTCAATTACGTCGAGTGAAGTAGTTGCTAGAATTTTTAGTATACGGAACCACTAAAAACTTCCTGATACAAACTTTCATATCGGAACGGAACAAAGTCCCGATAAATAAATTAAAGCACTCCACACTTACATTTGCGTAGCCTTTTCGGGCGATTCAAATTCCAAGTATAAATTATCCACTTGTGATAGTTTCTTCTCGTCCAAGAGCTGCAACAGAAACAACGTTACATGAAAATCTTTATACGTTAATTATGATATTAGAAAAAATGACGTGTATGTGTAATCATCAGACAGCCAAAGGTTTTGAATCATTGATTTCATAAATTTTGCGAAACCATTTGAATATCATCATATGAATACACATTGATCAACTACGCATTTATAACCATCAATCCAAATATCCCCTCCTTCCAGGCATTTATGTCTACTTTTGTTCTCCACAAGAAAAGCGAACGGGAGCCGTATGGAAGCAGATGCATAGATTGGAATCAAAGGAATCAAGTTCTTATAAAACTTGCTAGAACGGGGTTCGTGCTTGTCACAAGGAAACAGATAAGATCAAAATTGAATTGCGTGACCATACGTTGTTCAGCAAAATTTTTGAAGGATCGATTTTGTCTTGGTCGTTAAAAGGTAGCTAAATCCAGCATATGAACCCTCAATTTTTGCTCGAAACATAAAGGTCCATTAGACTACCTTGAAGACTTTCTATAAATTTGTTGGATTCGGATTTCTTAGCTAAGACGTGAAAATACACAATTGTTACGTAAAGGAAAACGGTGAGAAACGTATTTAATTGATACAAAGCCTGAAAAATGTTCACGTCCACTGTTGATGAAAAACTCAACCTTGGTAAATAATGTTAAATATCTAGGAATAACCTTGGATAATATGCTATTAAGTTGCTGCAGATGAAATGGCCGATTTAGCAGTGACATAAAGTTGGCTACAATTTTAGTGCATTATGCTGGCACAAGGCGGCGCAAATGATATGACATATTTAAGTATAAATACTATTCATTTGTTTTGCACTTGGGATCGAACATGGAAGTGAATGAAAAACGGCTACTTTCACTATACGAATTTAAATTAGAGCACAACGCAACTGAAACAACGAGGAATATCAGTAGCGCATTTGGGCCTGATACAGTTAGCGAAAGAACCACTCGGCGGTGGTTCGCAAAATTTCGATCCGGAGGTATGGATCTTTGAAGTGAGCCACGTGGACACCGAGGACAATCGATCGATAACGACGAACTGCCTGTATTAGTGGAGTCTGACCCCCGCCAAAGCATAAGGGATCTTGCCGAGAAATTAGGCGTTTACAATTCGACAGCAACACTTGCCACTTGCAACAACTTGGAAAAGTGAATAAGCTTGACAAATGGGTTCCGCATGATCCTACCGTCTCGTCTCTCCCGCAACAAAAAGGAACTGTTTTTGCACAGAATTGTGACCTACGATGAACATTGAATTTTATACGATAATCGTCGCCGATCGGCCCAATGGCTAGATGCCGATGAAGCGCTAAGAAACATGCCGAAACCAAACCTTCATCCAAAGAAAATAATGGCAACTCTTTGGTGGTCTGTAGCTGGAGTTATCCACTATTCGTTCCTGCAACCGGGCAAAACTATCAATGCTGAGAAATACTGTGCTCAACTGGATGAAACGCATCAGAAATTGATAGTCAAACGACCTAGGCTTGTCAACGGGGGTGTAGTGTACAGCTTCAGAATAACGCACAACCTCATGTATCGAGAACGGTCCAAAAATTAAACGAGTTGTGCTATGAGACTCTTTCTCACCCTCCATATCTACCAGACCTCTCACCGACAGATTACTATTTCTTGAAACATTTGGATCACTTTTTGGCAGGAAAAAGATATAATACTGAAACTGCTGTCAAAAATTCCTTCGAGGAGTTTCTTCGACCCAGAAACTCGGACTTCTCAAAAAAAAACTGGAATAAATGTACTTGAATCTCATTGGGAAAATTGTGTTGCATCTATTGGTACCTATTTAGATTAAATAAAATGTCTTTATAAAAAGTAACAGCTTTTTAAAAATTCATTACTAAATCGGCCATTTCATCTGCAGCAACCTAATAATTTGGACCTTACACATATTAGGTAGGTTCATATAAAATGTCAAATCTACTCTACATGCAAACGTGTCTTCCTGTTTTCGTTATGCTTTTATTTTCGACATAACTACGTTTACAGTAGAACTGTTCATTGCCAAAGTCACATTCGAACAACGGAAATTCTCAAAAGTATTCATCTTTGGTATTTGTTTTGAATTTTTAACCGATATGAATTCCTCGGATACTCATCTAAGTTTTTGATGGAGTATAAACTTGATAATAATGCTACAATAGCTACATGAAACATAAACAAGAAGATTGGGAAGAATTCTGTTATCGGTCGAAAAATGCAGCGTTGGCTTGAAAAATTTCGATCGGACGACTTTTCACTACAAAACGAAAGGCGAACGAACTCCAAAATTACGATTTGTGGGCAATGATGGAAGCGAGTCGGCATCCACGACGTTACTTGCTATCAGGACGGACGATACAACGATATTGCATCTTTCTGAAATTGGCAAGGTGAAAAAATGGATAAGTGTAACGGACGAAATTATCTGGATCGGTTTCACGTAGATCGTCGCCATCCGATTTTTTCGGGAGTCATCTTACGATCGGATTGTTACGTGCGACGTTAAATGGGTTACTTGCAACAAAAAGAAAAATGTGTTCTCGTTGGCTTGATAGGTCGCCTTGTGCACAAACTTCCAGGCCATCACTCATCCACGGATGATTTAAGTCACAATATTGTGGAAATCGACTGGGATAAATCATTATTCGTTCCTTGGAATCGGGAGACAATTACCGCCGAAAAGTACCACAAGTGCATTGTTGAGATCCATAAAAAACTTTAAATTATATGCCAATCACTGTTGCCGAAGACAGTTCATCGCTGCTCGGATTCCAATGTTGGAGGACGCTTGTTAAAGGAAGCGAAGGTCCGAGAGGGGCTGTAGTGCTCAGAAAAAGAAACGCACATCGCAAAGAACAATTGCGATAATAAATTAATTCAAATGCAAAGTTTTTCAGCCTATTCACCAGATCTATCGCGAATCGACTTACATTTCTTTGAACATATGTATCTGTTTCTATGTGCTAAAGAGAATATGCAAATGAAGACCGTCTGAAAAATTATATTTCTGAATTTATTGATTTTAAAGATTATCTTTTTGACGACAGGCATCCATGCATTAAAGTGCATTTTGGAAAAGTGTTTTGAAGCGAATGCCGACTATTTCAATTGAACGAACAGCTTCTGAAAATAGGTACGCAATTTGATAAATTCACTTAAATATCCGACAATTCAATCGCAACAACCTCATCGAAGGCAGACGAAGAGCTGTAACGGCGTTCTTCACAATGAAAATACGATAATATATAACTGGGAAATCACTGCAAAAGGAACGAAGAATGCAAGCGAAAAGCTAGCCTGACACCCAAGGTGCCGCCATTAGAACTACAACTGCTGCAATGAGGATAATCCTTAATTGCATGATTAATTAATCTTTAGAGGCGTCATTTGCATTATTCTTTTTTATTTCAACATTTCTTCTCAAATGTTTCTGAATATAAGCTTACACTACAGAATAATGCATTTGATGATAAAAGTGAAGAATTGTAAGTAATAATTCTCAGCGTTTATCTTTTTAAAAATGCGGTCTATAACATAACCTACAGAAAATATTAAATTTATTTACCTTAAAGATCGCGTAACCCGCCGGTGTTTCGTACAACACGAACATTTTTCCAATTAATTTTACACTGCTTTAATCAATTACTACTGTTAGATATTTTTCATAAGTATACACCATCCGGCGGACCCACCACCATTCGAGCTCACTATACCAAGCACGTGGAAGCCGAAACGAAAGACAGACAACCACAAGTTTGGTTGACGTTTCTTAAAAGGTTGTTTCATCTGTAGGAATCTTTTCAGCTTGTACACTGTTTACTATGTTCACTAAGGCTCTAATAATTCAATCTGGTTGTCAATAATCAACTAAAACCCCTTAATATAATACAATTTGAGTTTACTTTAATAATATTTTTTCTGAGTTAACAGCATAAAAATTCTTTATTAATCAAGTCATCTGGCACTAACAATTCTGACATATGACTTATGGCGTTACTTAATCTTGATGTGTATTTTTGGATTTCGAATAAAGTAAAAAGTTATTTCGAAATTGGTTGTCAGACGTAAGTTTACGTTTTTAGAGCAAAATTTGTTATCGCGTGAAATTCTATAATAATTGCAATGGCAGGGTCGGCGTTACGCCGTCTAATGGCTGAATATAGGCGTAAGTAATTGTTTGACTGTGCGAAAAAACGAAAACATTAATTATCTTTGTAGAACTAACATTGAATCCACCAGAAGGGATCGTGGCAGGACCTATAAGTGAGGATAATTTCTTTGAATGGGAAGCACTGATTGCGTATGTATGCTGCTAAAATTTAATGAATATTTGTTAAATGTGAATAATTAACAACTATTGGCCTTGAAGGCGTTGGTTTGTTCGCGGTGTCAGATCAGAAAAAAAATGTTGGCATTGCTTCATAATAACTTGCAGACTGGGTCGGTTAGTGCTTGCATTTTCAGTGATTTCTACACCCTTTCTCCAAATTACAATTTTTCCTCATTATGCTAGTCATAAATGATGAATAATTTTTGTGTGGATGTGTAATTAAAAGAACTAGATATGAAACCAGCGACGGCAGTAATCTGAACTGTTTTTACCTGATATCAGCAAGTGGTTGTTGACATTGAGAGTTGAAAGTTTAACAATACATCGACACCTTTTTTAACCACGACCTCGAAGATCTGCGTAATGATTCTTCTCTGCAGTAAAAAATTGTTTCCAGCCTTGTCAAGGATCAATACATGATGAAAAGCTTCTCATTTTTCGGTACACTGCTTGTTTTGTAGCCGCTTCTATTGTGTTATGTACTTTGTCTTCAATACTACTCTTACCAAGGCCCTCAGATTATTCAATAATTAAGATTATGAAGTATTTTCAGCCATCATGTATGACGTTGTGATCGGTCATGGCCAATATACTTAGCCCACCTTCCAATGTCGTTTTTTTAAAAATCCAGTATAGTCTGGAAATTTCTAATTAGAGAGCTTGTCCTCAATGTAGCCCTCAATTACAATTTGTAAAGGTCATTTATGATTTGCTGCACACTAATACCGAGCTTGCAGTGAAATCTACAGGCGAGGTATTAATCGAAGTAAAGCGTTTGCCTCTTGATTTTGCACTCGGAATTATGTAGCTGCAACACACTTTACGACCAGATCTTAAGGGGGAACTTACAGTAACTGCAGAAAAACGAGGCTCGAGTTTAAATGTTTTTCTTTCAGAAAGACTAAATAAGTTACAATATTGTGTTTCTTTTTTGGTTTATAATAACAGAGTGAAATTTTATAAAAATATTTTTTCTAAAATGTCAATGCAGCAGAATTTTTCCTTTTCATGATTTTTGTGAAGGGGTCTCATTGCTGAAAGATTTTCATTTTTGTTTGATAATTGTCTAGAGAACTATAAAATGACGCATCTTTAATTAAAAATCAATATTTCGAGTAGTTTTTGAGTAGTCCATCCAGTAAAGTAGTAGAAAGTGGTTTCGAGAAAAATGCGTTTAGTTTCCGACAAGAATATTTTACTTGTAACTATTGATTTGATGATTTAAGTTTGTTCAGCCATATCTGCGCCATACTGTGGCCCTTCTGCAATCAAAGGGTGTAGCCGGATAAGTATGACGAGTTGGCCCCCAAAAAGGAATCTATATCGAAACCTATGTTTGAATATCTACTTGATGTACAAACGTGATTTATGTACATTTCGCGTCCGGCTTCGGCTTTGACCTTGAGATATAGGAAAACACCGTACGCACCACAATTTTTCAAAAAAATATATCTCAAAAACTAATTAAGCTAGAGAAGTGAAACCAACGCGAGGCTTTAGGTAACTTTACAGTGAATATTATATTTTTTTTTAGATTTTTGAGAATAATTTTTCATAAAAATAAAGTAAAAAGCAAATAAATTATTTTTTTATGTTCTCTGTAAGTCACAATCACGAAAATAATATATGTTATGCTCCTTTATGTGCACTATCACGCATAAAAATTGCGTGAGGAAAAAATTGGTGTAACACTTCGAAAAAAAATTAAATGTGATTCGCGCCTTGTCATGTACAGGTATGCACGTGACTACTTTTATCTATACGTGGGTGCTCCGTCTCCTAACATGCATTCATAGAACGAGATAGTACCCTTCGCCCATCGTTTTATGTATTTTGTAACTTTACTACTTCGTTGTAATTAATTTAATTACAATCTAGGCCGACATTTCAAGTACTCAAAAGTGCAAAGTAATTAGTGATTGTTATAAACTTTGCTGGACGGTTTAGAAAACATGTTTTGAATTTTGAATCCGATCAACATAATCAAATGATAAATGAACAATTTAATAGAGAGTAGAACTATAGTGAAATAATAAAGTGAAACTACCTGAGAAAACCGTTTTATTCCATATAAGCTTAGACGCGACAGTGTGCAAGGTTGTAAGCAAATACGTTCGGACTTAGTTTCACGCTGTTTATTAAATCACATATCACACTAAAATCGCATTCTCATCGATATTGTTCTAAGAGGTAGCTTTGTGAGTTGGATTCTTTGGTATTTAGTTTCAAGATTCTAAAATTCGTAACAGCTAAGCCAAATTGTTATTAGTAGTGTTGAGCAAGTGTAAAAACTCTAACAAGTCCCTTCGTGAAATTAATGGTTATAAAAAAGTTATAAGAACTGAACAGATGCTAAGCTCATCCTACGTATAACAAAAAAGCTTGTTCGAAATGTACATCGTCTGAAGAGGTGCCGTTAAGCACGGAAGTATGCGATGAAGAATCAGCGACTACTGGAGTGACAGAAGAAACTTATGTTAACTACAAGGATTCAAATACAGCGACAGCGATATTACTTATTAATATCATCTGAGCGAAGACTATATTGAAATTCCATTGCAACGTGTTGCGTCTACTCACAGGTATTGCATTATATGTCGATAAACAACTGATCTCAAGACAATAAGTTTAGAAACACGAATGCAAATATTGATAAAAAAAATATTCATACCAAAAGGTCATCGGTGCTGTTCGACGCATTTAATAGGAAAATATTTTTATGAAGATGATTTATCTCATCTACGTATAGTTTCTAATACCGTTACAAAAGAAAAAACACAATTGACACTATTTTTTAATACTCTGTTAAGTAAATCCCAGTCATCAATGTAATATCGAGGACGTAAACACATTTAGACTTAGTTTTTAGGATTGTAAAACGACTGGCTTTTCCCACTTTCACCGATGAAAAAAAAACCGAATCCAAAACAGATGTCGAAGGAGAGAGTAGCAAAAAGAAAAATCCCAAGCCCCGAAAAAACCCAAACCCGTCAGGTAAAGGGAAAAATGTTGAAGAGTCGGGGAAAAGAGAGTTTTCCTCCTTCAACATCGATAAGGGAAGAGTCAGTCGAAGACGCCACCTTTACGACATCAATACGTGTATTGAAACTTTTTATTTTCGTGTAACAAACTTTTCATTCTTATTTTCAACACATCGGTTGTTTATTTAGCACTAGTTCATTATCTTACATTTTTGGGGGCTCAACCGGGATATAACCTAGTGCATATATCGTGACAGCCGCCAGTTGTGAAGTGAAAAAGAAAATTACGCGTTTCAAAAACTAAATTTGACTGTGCTAGTGATTAAAAGCAGATTAGTTAAAAAGTGAAGTGAGTTTGCACTCGGGGAAGGAATAAGACGAAACGCGGACGAGGTTTCAGATCTTCAGAAAAATACTGGTAAGCATGCCAGTAAAGTGACAAAAAGTAACGTTCATGACGAGGACGATGACAAGGATACAAGCAGTGAAAAAGAAACAGAGGATACCTCTGAAAATCCTGACGAAGCAGTTCCAAAAACGAGAGGAAAACGTCAGAATGACAGACCACTTCTCTCCTTCCGCGATGTTGAAGAATCCTTGGAAAAGTTTAGCGGACGCGAGCAACTTAGCGTCAAGCAGTGGCTGCAGGAATTTGAGGAAATGGCCGAGGTTTGCGAATGGTCTGATGCTCAGAAAGTTGCCTATGCCAAACGTCTGTTAACAGGTTCAGCCAAGCTATTCATCCGCTTTATGCAATGTGTCAAGACATGGAAACAATTGCAAAAGGCTCTAAAAGACGAATTCCGCGATGTAATTGACAGCCACATGGTCCATCGGATGCTGACGCTACGAAAAAAGAAGAATGACGAAAGCTATCAAGAATATATCTACAAGATGTTGGAAATATCAGGCCGAACAGACATGGATGTCAAAACTGTAATCAAGTATATCATTGAAGTTCCCGATGATCCATATAATAAGGCAATGCTGTACGGGGCCAATTCCATACGGCAGTTAAAAGAACGATTCACTCAATACGAAGACATGAAGAACGAAGCCATGAGGAGTAAAGTGAAATACCGTGATCGGAAAGATGATAAGTTCAAAAGTAATAAAAACGAAAAGGGAAATAAGTCCAGAAATAGTGGTACTAAATACAAAAGATGTTTTAACTGCGGTTCGAAGGATCATATCGGATCAAGCTGCCCAGACAAGGACAAAGGATACAAATGTTTCAAGGGCAACAACTACGGCCACATAGCTGCGAAATGTCCTACTACAACTAAGGAGACCAACATAGTATCTAATCCAAGTAACCAGAAACATATAAAACAGGTAGTAATTAAGAATATTGGATTCGATGCATTAATCGACAAAGGTAGCGATTTAACTTTAATAGGATCACCTAAGTTAGCACACAATTGTCTTAAATTCGATGGTGTTGGGTCCGTAGGTAATGAGACTTTCGGTGAATTTATATCCAAAGTCGTCATCGACGGCGAAGCATATAATATTAAATTTCATGTTGTACCAGGTACGATTTTAAAAAGATGCATGATCATAGGTACAGATTTTTTGAACCAGGTTAACTTAAATATTAAAGCAGGAAAAATTAAAATCTCAAAAGTTGATAATGAAAATACTACTGAGTTTATATGCCCAGAGATATTTCATATTGATGTAACCAACGACTTGCCCAACATTGACTTATCGCATCTTAAGGACGACCAACTCCGTGACGAAGTATTAGGGTCTATTAATAGTTACAAGCCAGAGAAATCGCGTGAAGTCGGTATCAAGATGAAATTAATTCTCAAAGATGAAATCCCTGTCTATTCCCGTCCACGACGACTGTCACCTATTGAACGCCAAGAAGTCGACGAAATTGTAAACTCATGGATCGAAGAGGGAATCGCTCGTCAATCAAGTTCCGAGTATGCCAGTCCCATAGTCCTCGTAAAAAAGAAAAACGGTCAAACGCGAGTCTATGTTGACTATCGGGCACTGAATAAGAAAATAATAAAAGACAGATATCACTTGCCATTAATAGAGGATCAATTAGATCTCTTACAAGACGCGACAATATTTACTACCCTTGATCTCAAGAATGGGTTCTTCCATGTAGACATAGACGACGAAAGCACTAAATATACATCCTTTATTACCCCGAATGGTCAATATGAATTTTTGAAAGTTCCTTTCGGCTTTTGTAATTCACTGTCTGTTTTTCAGAAGTTTATTAACGCTATTTTCCGGGAATTTAGAGCCAAACGAATAGTTTTAACTTATATGGACGATATAATAATACTTGCCAAAGACTATAATACAGCAATTGAAAATTTAAAGAACGTCTTGATCGTTGCTGGCCAGTTCGGCCTTATTATCAACTGGGAAAAATGTCAGTTCTTGCAGAATAGAATCGAGTATTTGGGTCATGTAGTAGAAAAAGGGACAGTAAAACCATCTAGCAACAAAGTTAAGGCCGTTGTAAACTTTCCTCAGTCTAAAAATGCTAAAGATATTCAAAGTTTTTTGGGCCTTACTGGATACTTCAGAAAATTTATATACAGATACGCGTTTATAGCCCGCCCTTTATCTAATCTATTGAAAGCAAATCTAAAATTCCAATTCGGTCACGAAGAAAATGAAGCATTCCAAAATTTAAAAGCTGCTTTATGTAAAAACCCTGTCCTTAAACTTTATTGTCCAAAAAATGAGACGCAACTGCATACTGACGCATCAAGACAAGGCTACGGTGCCATTTTGATGCAAAAGGACGCGAATGATGATAAATTTCACCCAGTTTACTACGCCAGTGGAAAAACAAACGAAGCCGAAGAAAAATACTCGAGTTACGAGTTGGAAGTTCTTGCGATCGTAAAGTCCTTAAAAAAGTTCAGAGTATACTTATTAGGCATCCAGTTTACAATTATCACAGATTGTCAAGCATTTTCAATGACGATGCGGAAAAAAGATTTATGTGTACGGGTCGCCCGATGGGCACTTCTGCTAGAAGAATTTCAATACACAATCATACATAGACCAGGGAAAAAGATGGGCCACGTAGATGCGCTAAGTTGGAATCCTTTGCCGAGTGTGATGCTATTGAATGAGTGTGACGATACAATAATTGTAAAACTTAAACATGCACAGAATAAAAACAAGCAAATAAAACAAATTATCGAATCAATCCAGAATGACAAACCTAATGAACAATATGTAATGAAAAAGGACTTATTATTTAAAATTGTCATAGATGAACCATTAATTGTAATCCCTGATTGTATGCAAATGCAGATAATCCGGCGTGCCCACGAACGTGGCCACTTCGGAATAAATAAGACCGAAGCACTAATTCTTAAAGATTATTGGTTTAAAAACATGCGTGAAAAAGTTGAGCGAGTGATTAGTAACTGTGTGGAATGCATATTGAGTGAACGAAAGTACGGCAAACAAGAAGGATTTCTTAATCCAATCAATAAGGGCAGTACACCATTAGACACCTATCATATCGATCACCTAGGCCCAATACCATCAACTAAGAAACTTTATAAACATATATTTGTAGTAATTGATTCATTTACAAAATTTGTATGGTTGTATGCGACACGATCCACCGATACGGCTGAGGTTATCGATAGACTGAAGAAACAAGCATCAGTATTTGGCAACCCACGCAGGATAATCTCGGATCGCGGTACGGCATTTACATCAAACATATTCACCAACTACTGTAAAGAAGAGAATATCGAACATGAACAAAGCTTGCAGCACCAAAAGCAGGTGAATGGTACAAATATCTTCAAGTCACCCAGCAATATCTCAACGCAACACCTCATCGTACCACGGGAACAACACCCTTTCATCTATTATTCGGAACTCACATGCGTATCAAAAATAATCCAGAAGTACGTGAAATAATTGAAAGCGAGTGGGTTAAGATGTTTGAAGAGCAACGCAACGAACTGAGGATGATAGCGAAAGAAAAAATCGGTAATATACAGAAGGAAACCAAGAAACGCTACGATTCTAAAAGAAAAAAGGCCCACAGTTACAATGAAAATGACCTGGTCGCAATAAAACAGACACAGCTTGGACCTGGTCAAAAGCTTCTACCGAAGTATCTGGGACCATACCGCATCACTAAAGTCCTGAGAAACGATAGATACCTGGTCGAACGGGTTGGAAATCATGAAGGTCCTTGCGAAACATCTTCTTCTGCAGACCATCTGAAATTATGGCCTAATGATGATGACGAAGGAAGCTTTCCAGATCTGAACGACGAACATCTGGGGTCAGATGTCTAGTAGGATGGCCGAATGTAATATCGAGGACGTAAACACATTTAGACTTAGTTTTTAGGATTGTAAAACGACTGGCTTCGCCCACTTTCACCGATGAAAAACAACCCGAATCCAAAACAGATGTCGAAGGAGAGAGTAGCAAAAAGAAAAATCCCAAGCCCCGAAAAAACCCAAACCCGTCAGGTAAAGGGAAAATGTTGAAGAGTCGGGGAAAAGAGACTTTTCCTCCTTCGACATCGACAAGGGAAGAGTCAGTCGAAGACGCCACCTTGGCGACATCAATACGTGTATTGAAACTTTTTTTAAATCAATATTGAAACTTTTTATTTTCGTGTAATAAACTTTTCATTCTTATTTTCAACACATCGGTTGTTTATTTAGCACTAGTTCATTATCTTACATCAATATTCGATAGAATGAACGAACTTGATATGTCAGAAAATTAAGTAAAAGCTTTAACTGGATTATATTGGAAAAGTGTTTAGCTATAATTATATTTTTTTCAGGCTGAAGACCGGAAACTCACACCAAACAAAAGCTAGTATCTTTGGTTTACCTTACGGCCAACAATTCTCTGAATATTTCACACAAATAATTAAAAGCTTTGAAAAAGACATTTTACCGAGCTGTTTGGGATTCAACGCTATTTCTCAACAACAACTTATAGCGAACACCTGTAATACTGCAACAAGAAAATTATTAAATGTTGATGAACATCAGCTTGTATTGATCGTAGAGGCAGCGTATATAAGACACCAAAAAAGTAAAAATAATTATTATTAAATGAGATCATACTCAGGACAATAAAGGACTCATCTATGTAAACCTTTCACAATATGTACAACAAATGTATGGCGTTGTCTTTGATTTTGCTGGGCCTTTTTGCGGGAATCTAATTGATGCTTTAAGTATAAAATTTATTTAAGAGGATCCATTAGGCCTGAAAAAATTTCTGTTACCTGTTGATATCTTCATTGTAGATCGTGGACTTAGTAATGTCGTAGAGCTTTTGAATCACAAGGGTTTATCGTTCTTATACCAGCTCTTAAAGGTAATAAGTCTCAACCGACTAAAGAAGAAGCCAATGTGCCTGGATATATAACGAAAATCAGGCGGGTGGTAGAAGCTGTTCTAGAATTCTAGAATAGACTAGAATAGACGTAGAAAATACTTTGGGCCAAGAAGTACGAAACTAGTGTTGGAACTGAAAGAAAACCTTAAACGTTTAATATAATATGAACTACTTGATTTTTCGCGTTTGATTGAAGATCAGCTCAAGATTTACTCGCAGGCTCGTACCAATTTTCACAAGCTCTATCTTACTTGGCCGAAATTATGGATGTTCAAAATAATCTTTAAGTACAATATATGAAATTAGCACCTAGTATCATTTAAGCAGAAGTAAAATCAAGACATATAAAAAGTAAAATCCATCGCATATACATTCATCATGTTTCCGACGGTAACAATTTCTTCGGATGCTCGCATGTAGCAGCTATTATTTATTATTTGTCATATGGACGGTATTTATCCTGAATCTTGTGTGCTGCTGAGGTCCTAACTTAATTATTTGCGACCCAAAGTGTTCCTGTTGTAATAAGTTCAGTTCTTATGATTCTTTCCAGTTCTTGTAACTTTTTTGTTACTGTTTTTGTTACAGTTTTTACACTTGTCCGACATTACTAATAACAATTTGGCTTAGCTGTTACGAATTTTAGAATCTTGAAAGAAAACACCGAAGAATCCAACTCACTCTATTGTACCTCTTAGAACAATATCGATAACAATGCGATGTTGGTAAGATATGTGATTTAATAAACAGCGTGAAACTAAGTTATGTTAGTTATGCGTGATAGTGCACATAAGGGAGCATGATATATATTATTTTTGTGATTGTAACTGACAGAGAACATAAAAAAAATTATTATCTATTTGCTATTTTACTTTATTTTTATGGAAAATTATTCTTAAAAATCTAAAAAAAAATATAATATTCACTGTAATGTTTCCTATAGCCTCGCATTGGTTTCACTACTCTAGCTTAATTAGTCTTTGAGATATATTTTTTTGAAAAATTGTTGTGTGTACGGTTTTTTCCTATATCTCAAGCTCAAAGCCGAAGCCGGACGCGAAATGTACATAAATCACGTTTGTACATCAAGTAGATATTAAACATAGATTTCGATATATATTCCGTTTTGGGGGCCAACTCGTCATATTATCCGGCTAAACCATTTGCGTCATCTTGCTTTTTACTATTCAGTAAAGATGTTTTTCGTGCATTTTTGGCGGTATCGGTCATCGAGCTATGCGTAGAGTGTCGGCTTTGTCACAAAAAGAGAAACAATGCGGTCCTATTGTTAGTTCCAGCCTACTTGTTATGAGCATGCCACTGCTGAGTCCATCGTTGAAAGTACATACAGCTATATCGGTTTCAATGTCCAGCTTTACCATCCAAACTGTTTTCGGTGCGATGAATCAAATACGTGCGTTGAATGATTCCGTGTTTTTTTTTTTTGAGTAAAACCACCTACAACCACCTACCTACACAGCGGTTGAGTAAATCGTCGCCACTCAAATCCTCATAGATGGGCTTTATAGCCTTAAAAACATCTGAATTTATAGCCGGCTTATGAGTATAATCACCCAATAAATTCGAAATCCCTGCTTTCTGCCAGAAATACCAAGAGTCATCTCCCTCGCGACAATCGTTGTGTTGTGGTTTGGAATCAGTCAATGGTAAAGGGTTGCCCCAGATTTCTTCTCGCATTGTTTCGACCGAGTAATGATTCCGTCGAACGGCTAATCTCTAGTAAATGGACAGTTCATCGATCAATTTTCTTGTCAGCATGCCACACCACCTAATCCTTTTACCGTCTTCTTCAGTTTTCGAGGACGAGTTTCAATTCTTTTCTGTAAATGTTCGATACGGTATTTGATTATGACCGCACCATTTTTTTACGGTTTGGCATCTGCGATAGCTTTGTAAGTTTTGGAATCACCATCGCCGATGTAGCATCTTTACTGAAGGAAGTTGTTCAGATCGGAAAAACATAACTCCGTCAACTTTCATTTTTCCAGAGGAACCGTCATGGTTTGGAAGGCACTCTGCACGAAGAGATTCTTTCCGTTGGTTGTATTGTTCGGTCACTTGCCGCTTCTCCCAACTCTCGAAAACCTTGCAAAACTTAGATTTTACAATGACATTTAATACTTTTCCTGTATACCATCCAATGAGCGTTATCACTCCGAATAGAGATGTGAACCTTCGTTTCCTCCATGAGCCATCTCCAGACCCGGTAACGCCAGTTGCATTCTTTTCTGCTACAGTTTTTATTTCTTCTTCTGCCGCATTTTTTTGTAGATTTTTCACGGACGCTTGCAGTTGCAAGGGAAATTTTTCCGACGATTTCATCATAACATTTTTGGTAAACGGGACACGGTAGGTCCATAAATGAACAACATTTTTCCAACCCATTCACACCCCATACGCATAAACGCATTGCGAAAACCGCTTGTGAATCGATTTTATAAGCTTTACAAATCATTAGACAGCTCGAAATGATCGTTTCTTCACATTCGGCGCACTTCATAACAATTTTGAAACCAAGACAACGCCGCTGGATTCGGTAAACTCCACGTCTTTCCCGCATTTTCGACATACAAGAATAGATGACATTGCCGTAAAAACAGTTTAAAAGCTGGTCAAACGATAACAGCGATCTACAGTGGGTCACAGCTTATTTTATGCGGTTCATACTTTAAGTTATGAGACTCTGTAACTACGAAACTGGAAAGAATATAAACTTAAAATTTACGCTGTTTGAAATAAAAACTTTTACATTTTACATATAAACTTCATTTAATGGCAATTTTTATTATTTACAAGGTACAGATCAAAATACTTCCAAAAACATTAAAATTCCATCTCACAGTTAATTTTATGCAGTTACTGATAATATTAAAAAAAAGTAAAAATACGTAGAAATTATCTAGATTTTAATATTTTGTGTGATACCCCTTTTGGTCCACAACAGCTTTAAGACGATTTGGCATTGAATGAACTAATTTACGGGTAACATCTGGTGATATTTTACTCCATTCAAACTCCAAAGCCCGTTTCAGATCATTCTTGTTGGAAATTGCATGTTTCCTGATATTTTTTTCCAATATTGCCAATAAATTTTCAATAACATTCATGTCTGGTGATTGTGCTGGTGGCGTCATTAAATGGGGACACTTGTATATCAGCCATGACTGAACAATACCCGATTTATGTTTTCGGTCATTGTCTTAGTAGAATTGAAAATTGCACCGAATACCCAAATTTTCTGCACTTTGCAACAAATTATCTTTAAGAATCTGAAGATACATGTGCTTGTCCATTGTTGTTTCAATAAAATCCAGCTATCCTGGACCGGAAGCCGACATACAGCCCCATACCATAACACTTCCTCCATCATGCTTAACAGTTGGCTTTAGGTTTTCTTTATTGTACTCTGTATTTGGCTTTCTCCATACGTAAGACATGCCATCTGAGCCAAATAGATTATGTTTTGATTCATCGGCAAAGTTGACTGAATTCCAGAACTCCTGGCTCTTACCAAGGTGCTTTTTAGCAAAGTTTAATCGACTGAGCTTATTTTTAAGATTGATAAATGGTTTTTTCCGGACAACTCGACCATGAAAATCGTGATCCCGCAGTACTCGGCGAACAGTTTCCACACTACACTTTTTGCCAAGGCTTTTGTTCACTTCAGTGGTCAGTTTTACTGCGGAGAGTCCAGGATTAGCCCTAATTTTCCGTACAATGTATCGCTCGTCAGCTTCATTGAAAATTTTATTTGGTGCTTTTCTTCCTTTATCATGCACCCGGTTCTCGTGCAGGAAACGCTCAATTTTTTTTTTGGACAGTACATGAGTTCATATTTACCATAGAAGCAATTTTCCGCTGTAATTCGCCGTTTTTAAAACGGTTTATGACCAACTCCCTCTGTTGTATTGTCGTACGAGGACCCATTTTGTATTCTATTTGTGATAACCTTTTCAATAACAAAATCACACTTCAGACAACAACAAGGCAACTAAAAGACTATTATCAAGGAGGACACACGAAAAATGCTTTCAGAACTGAATGGCAGAGTGAAAAATCGGTAGCTCTTAGCGACTGCATAAAATAAGCTGTGACATGTAATTTCGATGCTTATTTGTTTTTCATCAAATTTTAACAGCGAGTGACGCATTTTTTTTGGTCGGTGTTCGTTTCATATTCTATGAAACTGTGATAACCATTCTACTTTGGTTTTTCATTATAAAACTTTTTCGTTTGAAAAATATGCCGTATGAAAATGAAAATTAGCTACTGCATAAAATAAGCTGTGACCCACTGTACGTCCACTTCATATTTATCTTCAGACATTTTTAACTTTTTAGCACTTATGCACTAAACTTTCCAGTCAAAGATTCCGTTTCGTATCGATTCAAGGGTCGCTCTTTTCGACGCACGTCTCGCGTTAAGCAGGACGCTCACTTGAGCATTTTTTACTCGCGCATGATTTCTTTTTAAATTTCAATTTTTTTTAATGAAAATGTTTGAAAAAAAATTGAATAAATTGAAATTAAACAGTAGAAAACTTTCGATTAGATATTTGTTTTTTTTTTTAACAAAAGATAGTAAAAAAATGCGTTTTCACCAAAAATTCAGAAGTCACTTGACAAAACGTCTTTGATTAAAAGTTTTCTCGGTAAAACCGTCAGGCTTAGAAACGCACGGAAATCAACAGTGACAAGCTGTCATAAATCGACATTTTAATGATAAAATCATCCAAGATATGCATTCTTGTATTGTAATTCGTAGTTAGAAGAGTATAAACTACCGTTTGAGCAAATAAAAAAAGTTGAAGAAAAATTTTTACTGCAGTGCACCTTTAAAAGAACTAATTTTTACTTTTTTTTTCATCACACAATACGCAACGTCCAACGCACAACAGTTATACATAGATGCGAATACTTAACAAAAAACGTTTTTGTTGATGGCTAATCCCTTCATATTTTAGACCAGTTGTCTACTCTGATTTATTATTTCTTTCGAAAACTTGTTAAGTAATCATTTTGTTGAGTTGCATAATAATTGCGAAGATTAGATCAGATAACCAGAGAAACAACAGGAAAAATGACACCGACCAACATTATTACAATCAATTGTTAATAAGAACAGAAAGAAAACTTTTGACACGCTAGTAATTGTTCAAACTAAAACCTAAAAAGGAGTTCTGATAACGATCCTAACTCTCCCCATAAGGCCTTGTGCTAATCTCGCATAGCTGTCCTGCTTGCGACGGTAGCCGTGGGACCAAGAAGATGACTATACATACTACCGGGATACAGTGGCTATGAGGGGGACCCAATAAAACTGGAACATTCTCAATTGAATAAGGAAGATAATGATCAAAAAATCTTAAAAAAAATATAGCAATAGCAACAAAAAAGACGTAACCAATAATCGCAGTCATCAAGGTCGGTACAGGTCAACAGCCACGGAACCATGACGGGGCATGCAAACAAGTGGATTCAAACTGATCAACATCAGGGATCGCTGCTGGCTAGAGTAATTGTACAATGTGAATAATGATCTGTGGGGCCACAGCTACAAGCTATTTATGCGGAAACTGGGTGCCCTACTGACGCCTTGCTTATAAAAATGGACGAAGTAGTGTGGGCTCTTTTCCCAGCACAACCCCTCCGTTTTGACACTGTCCATAATGAAATAGCAATTGATTGCCCACTCGTCACATATTCGGAAATTAAAGAGGCAGTACTTTAATTAAAACAAGGTAAGCCCCAGGTCCAGTTACAACACCTGCCAATGGGAGGCGGTTTTCCCGGAATGATGAAAAGTGGCGGCGCTCGTGCTGATTAGCAAGGAGAAAAGAAATTCCAGGAGAAAGGAGAAAGAAAATTCCAGGAGAAAGGAGAAAGGAAGCATGTATCTATTATACACAGTCGTGCCATAAATTCTGTCCCTAATGTAAATGCGTCTAATTTAGAGTCAAAATGAATAAAATACAATGATGTGTGCTCATTTTATTTAACACTTACCAAACAATTGTAAAAATATAAAAATTATTCAAAATGTCCATCTTTTGCTTTCACACACTTTTTTAAACGGTCCGGCCACTCGTCTATCGCTGCACGCACCACTTCTAAAGGTATCGAGGCTGCTGTTTTCACCAAATCAGTTTTTAATGCCTGAATATTTCGATGAGGTTTAGCGCAGGCCCTCTCCTCTAAAATGTTCCATAAACGGTAATCCAAAGGGTTTAGGTCTGGGCTTCCCGAAGGCCAATCTTCAGCAGCAATAATCTCCGGTAAATTAGCTGCCAGCCAGCGCTGTGTTGTCTTAGCCTTGTGTGCGGGTGCTGAATCTTGCTGAAATATCCAGTGCTTTCTCGCGAACATGGTATCACTTAAAGGCTTAACTACCTGTTCTAAAATGTCATTTTGGTAATTAGCTGCCCGAGTTTTGACCCCCTGTTCACAGAAATGTAAGCGAGTAACGCCATCGTACGCCACTTCCCACCAAACCATCACAGATGCTGGGTGATGTCCTCTTTCTACTTTTGAAATTTTCTCAGCAGCTTCTCGAGAGCTGTGAGCGTAAACTCTGTCATTTTGGCGATTAAATTTCTCTTCCACAGTGAAAATTTTTTCATCCGTAAACAGAATTTGGCGGTAACTACCACTTGCGTGTCGTTCGAATAACTTTTTTGATCTTGTTCCCCTGATGTGACGTAAAGCCGCTGTCAAACGCTGACCGGTAGTTCTTCGATAAGCACCAAGCACAAGGTCTTCCTTTATGATGCGAGACATGGTCCGTCGCGGGATTTTCATCTCCCGTGCCATGATTTTTTGCTTGCGGAGAGGATTTCTGCGAATTCTCTCAGCTACAGCTTTAATGGCTGCTTTCGTTCTTGTGACACGTGGGCGACCACTTCTTGGTCTGTCATCGGAAGAGGACGTCTAATTGTATCGCTTTATAGAGCGATAAACAAATTTTGAAGTTATTTTTAAAGGTTTTAAGATGTCGAAAATTTGCTTAGGTGTTTTCTTACACTTGTGTAACGCGATCACTGCAATACGATTCTCTTTAATACCCCACTCCATGTTTACTGTTAGACGTATTGTGTTGAAATGACTTGTTTGTAATACTCAACGAATTTCTAAAGCTTTATCATCTAAACAAACTAACAGCACTACTTAAAATATTTTTTCATGACGCACTTATAAGAGGGACAGAACTTATGGCACGACTGTGTACAAACATTATGCGAACAAGACATTGAGGAAAAAGTGCTAGAGAAATTCATCAAGGGAAGACTCAACGACTCGATTCGTGCTGCTGAGATGGGTTCTAGAGGCGAGCGACTGCCTCTGCATAATTGATGTGATTGCATAGGTGGCGAGCGCCAATCAAAAAGCAGATGCATATAGCCGCACCTAAAGACGAAGCGTTTTTCTTTAGGAACGCCTTCAAATCCCCTAGATGGGTGGATATTTTGGATAAGTAGAGACCTTCCTTGTAGTTCCGGAGTATCTTAAGTGACTTCTGTGGAACTGCCTCATGGACCGAAGCCTATTCTATAACATGACCCAGGGCCAGCGTAGGATGGACGTTACGTCGGGTGTTGCCCAGGAATTTTTCAATGGTCCAGATCTGTGGAATATGTCCTACGATAGACTATTGAGATTGGAGATGAGTTGCGGTTGATTGGTTATGAAGATGATGTTACCGCTCAAGTCACTGAACGCACCGTCGAAGAAGCTCAACTTGGACGAGGTGTGCTGATGCGTTGAGTTAGGAACCTGATGATTACTCGCGAGTTCAGTTTAGCGCTGGAAAAACTGCAGGAGAGCTCATCCCGGATAATCTAATCGCGGTTATGTTTGGATCGTTTGACAAATGGTACTACATGGCACAATCTGTTCGGGTGCTCTTGAAAGATGAAATGGACTCACACCAGCCGAAGGAATCGGAGTTGGGGATTCATTTGTCCTTCTTCCTCGCTCCCCTTCCACTAGAGGAAGGATCCCCCTGCTTTAAGGTACAGCAAAACGAGATCTCTCTCGAAGTAATGTGTCAAACGGTTCCAGGGTAGGTTCTCAGTTAAACAGGGGAGATTTTAAGTGGCTAGTCCAGCCACTCGTGAGCATGGGACCATGCACATCCAACACACACATGTAACAGTGACAATTTCCAAAGCTCAGGATTTTGTGTACACGTGCAACAGTGTCCATTTCCAAAGTTGTACCTATCACTATTAATTATCAAACAAACCTCAACAAATTGCCCAACATAAATACCTAGCAATAACGAGCCAGTAAAAAAACGTAAAATAAAAAATTGTAGGGCAAACTACTGCAAATTTAGATATTGCCATTCAGCCACAAACACTGAGATCTTTGCTTCTCAGATCGATTTTCAATATATCTAGCAATTGAGTACCTTCATCGCCAGTGTTCAACCCTCGCATTCAAAATCAGAGGATATTCTATCTTCTTTTCGGTAGTTCGCCGGCGCAACACATTCAGGTTATTCTTATCGGGATTCAGCGATTCTTGTCTAAACACATGAATGCTTTGGTAGGTATGCAGTCAGTGCTGAAAAAAGTCTCAATATAATTGTCTGTATTGAGAGATAGCTTCGAAATCCAGGAATTTCAGGACTGGTTCAATCAAGTATATTTCGTAACTACTGCGCTCGATGACATAAAGTACCGTCACGAAGATCGGTGGTGCAGGTTCCACTGCATCCCAAAGATTTGAAATATGAAATTAAAATTTCTTTCATGACTTCAAAGTTCTGGAGACTATTCATTTGACATACAGCTGTCGAAACGCAAGACCATATCATAAAGGCTTCTTGTGTGAAAGAATAGAAAAATTTTGCTTGCTGCGAGTAAAACGACAGAAAATTATTATTTACAGAATTACCTTTTGAAAATCTTCAACGGACTGATATTCTAATGTCAATTTCAATGTAAATAAATTCCAATGCAACTTTGCGCATTTTGGCCGTTGATTTCCGTTTTCTTTTGCTGGTCGCCTGGCATGCATTTTCGCTTCTCTTAATCGTCTCCTGAGTATCATCCACGTTATAAATATTTCTTCCGCCACTAAATCTTAATTCGAACTTCGTATGGGTAAAAACGGGTTTCGCACGCTTTTTACAGGGTGGTTCAAAAGTTTCTGACTATAGTATTCCTTGTGTAAAATTTGAAAGGAAAGAGACATGTTTAATACTAAAATTTTATGATAAACTGCACACATCAAGTAATATAATAAATAATAAGTATAAAGCATGTCCTTCTGTGTTTCTTGTAGTCAGTAAAAGTCGTTTTTGCAGCTTCTGCAGACATATGGTCTGTTTTAATTGCGTTCCTTTCAATTACAATGTACACGCCGAATCAGATGTTGCCTGGTTTTTGTTTGAAAAAGAAACTCTCCTTTAATTAGGACTACACATTTTCGCAATCAAATTTTTCACAATCGATCCACTCATTAAAAAAGTGTTCATAAATCCCTATAAATTTAAAAGCAGTACAAACCAGTGCGTCATCATGCTTCAAAATCATTTCCTTTTCCTTACTGCATCATCGGCAATTAGTAAGGCATAACACAAAAACAGGGCGAATATTTTCCCTGTGATATTCCCTTGTGATATTCCCCATTTGTCTATGAATGGGGACTGACTGACTGGCTCCCCATTTGTCTATGAATGGGGAGTGATGTTAGTTTCCGCGACTGCTCACGCCTCCAGCTACTGTGATTTTTAAGTCGAATTTCGGAGTCTGTACTACGGGAGTTGTTCCGGGATCGCTGGTTCTCAGTGTTCTATTCTGTCGATTGGGAACGCGATTCAGATGAATCGAATTTTCGGCTTTCACCATAGTGTCAGCTTGCCGGCCTCAGTTGGTGGACCGAATGTTTCGGTGAACGGTTCCCTTCGCCACGCTCACTGCTCGCGCCCTAATTCTAGTCCATTTTCACCCCTGCTCTCATTTTCCATCCATTTCCGTCGATCACTTCGTTTCATATCCCCCACGTTTTCTAATTTGGTAGTCTACCATTTTTCAGAGTATGCTTGCTAGTAAGTATTCTGCATGTGTCGCTGCAGCTGGACCTCGATCGCTGCATCCGTTAAGGGGTTACATGGGTTTACTCGGGCGAAAAAGGTCTATTTTCAACAATTTTTTTTATACATATATAATAAAATATTTTATTCAAACTTTTTACTGTCTTAACGATATACATTTGAAGAATAATTTTTTTAATTTTCAAAGAAAAATACTTAAAACTCCGCCATTGGGACGTTATTTCCGATGACGCCTCGGGAAAAAGGTGCGTCCGCGTTGTCAGCAGAACTCCTGACAGGATCGTCGAAAGTGAAAAAAAATTCTTGTTTTAGTTAAGAGCATAAACTAGAACTTGGACGAAGGAAAAAAAAGAAGTGAAAATTGCATTTTTGGCAAAATTTTTTATAAAAAAATGCAAATTTTGGTCAAATTTTCTCTACATTTTTTGTTTTTTAAATAGTTGTAATTGAAAGAAAAAAGAATCCTTCGTCCAAGTTCTTGAGAATTGTATCTCAAAGACCAGTGTAAAATTTCATCAAGATCGGTTGAGTAGTTTTCGAGAACTTTTGACAACCGATTGTGAAAACACAGTTTAGAGAAAAACGTGTTTAAAGTTTTGAGTAACAATAAATCTGGGGGAAAAAATGTTTTTAATCTACATTGAATCGTCGATTCCTGGGCCATAAAGTAAACTACCTGCAGCCGCTGCAATGTCCAGGGCATCCTTTTGCTCCAGTCTCTGACGAATCCTGGCTTCGCGAGTCTCGCTTGCAGATTTTTTTTCGGCTGCGCACACACCAGTTTTTATCAGCATTTCGGGCATATTCGTGGAAATTTCGGCCAAGTTTCAAATCCATACCATGCATAAATAATAATAAAGCTGATGTTCCTTCATTAAAAGTGCAAGCAGCGACTAATGCAGCAATATTAACGATTTTTGAACCAGCAGGAAGTATTTTTGGAGTAATCTTCAAGAATAACTGGTTCAAGTTTTCATTATTATTTTGTATGAAACCACCAACACAGCGCGCCAGAAGCTCATCCTTACTGAGATTTTCATAGATAGGTTTCATTGCAGTCAAAACATCATCTGCGAATGCAGTATAATCATGCTTGAATGATGAAATAGTGTTTGTAGCCGATGCTCGCTGCCAGGCGCACCAGGAGTCTGGACCTTTTGGGCAATTTCCGTGCTGAGGATTTTTGTCTGTAGAACTGTAGTGGTAATAAGTAGCCCATATAGCATCTTTCATTTTTCAACTGACTCACAATTTCTTCTTATTGCCAAACCATAATTTATCAATCAATTTACCAGTCAGTGTACCTTTGCCAGAAAGATTTTTTTTTTAGTTTTTTACCATTGACTAGTTTTTCCTAAACTTTTTTGTTGACTGAATCATGTAAAAGGGCACCCATCCTCTTCTGTACATGTCCAACGCATTCTTTTTTGTTGATAATAAAATCTTCACCATAATGTTGGACTTTGAGAATACCAGAGTATGTTTTTGCATCCCAATCTCCTATATAGTTGACGTACCTCAGGCCATATTTACAATAGAGCGTTTAAACATTTCAACAATCGAAGATACTTTCATGTTCCCAGATGCTCCAGTGTGATTGGCGGTGCATAGATTTGTTGCGATATGTTCTTTCCACTCTTAATACTCTGCCGTGTTCAATTTTTTTTCCAAGACTCACATAATTTACAGTATGAGCATTTTACGAGCACATCCAACACTTTTTTCGAATAATATCCGATTAGTGAACTCACACTATATAGTGATGCGAAGCCACGCTTCCTCCACGTACCGTCACCGGAAACATTCACATCTATCGTAGCTTCAACGTCGTTTTCGTGGCACGTTAATTGCTTTTCTTCTCGAGCAGCAGAGGAGAGCAGTGTTTGAGCAATTGTCCCGATGCACTCATGTATTTTATGAATATAAACATTGTATGTTGATTGATTTATAAATGAACTGCTGAGATCCATCAAACCGCAAAATTTCTTGCATCCGGCAAGCCCCAAGCCCAAGACATTTTTCCGATTTGTCTACATGATAAAATATATTTCGGATCACATCGTTCACATTCTACCACAATTTTGAATCCCAGACCGAATTTCGAGCATTGTTTAAAATCCAATTTTCCACTAAACAACTTTTCATCTTTATTTTTAATAATGTTAGAACACCGCACAAAAGATGAGAGTGTTGAAAAAACTAAGGCAAAGGCTATAATTGAATATTGGAGCGTGTCTTCCTGTGGCACGTGTTCTTTATCGTCACTTTTTAATTTTTTTTCCGATGTGCTCGCGAAGGAATCATCATCAATTTTCGGATTTTTAGGATTGAATGACTGTCTCCTTTTCCTTGGTCTATCTTTTCTACGAGCGCCGTCTGTTAACTGAGTACTCAAAAGTTTAGGCATTTTTAAATAAATATCACAACAGACACTTTAGATAAGTTCAAATGAACCTCGTGATTCAAGAAGTAATCACCAACTGAAGTATTTCAAACTAGTTGCCCTTAGAAAGTCAAAACAATAGACAATAAAAACAGACAAACAATAGACGAGCAGCTACGGCGCTCGGAGTCTAGCTGGCCTCGAGCGCGCACCTTCAGAAGGCTGTATCTCCGAAACTGTTATTCGGATCGACCTGCAAATTTACAACAGTATTCTCGAAAGGTTGTAGAAATTAATGACAATAAAAAAATCGATTTTTTTGAAACTGTAAAACCCATGTAACCCCTTAAATCGCAATAGGTTTTTGAACTCGACAACTAACCTCAGCTTATTTCTTAGAGTTTGTACAAAAGACCGTTAAAATTAAGTTCTTTGGATAAATTTTTTACTTTTACTTTATTTTTTACTTCAAGTAACCAAATCTGAAAATTTATATTTTCAAACTTTTTTTTTACTATAAAGAAGTTAACATCAAATGCGAATAAAAATACCCTAGTAAATAATTAGGCATACCTTCTTCCAGTTAATTAAGCATACAAATCCTCTTCGAATTTTCAGGTCTGTTTTTTCTGACTCTTAAATAAAAGTCATGTTGTCCGTATTATTCTTTATCTCTCGCCAACGAATGTTGTGTGTCTATTCTTTCTTTCATGTTAATCGTTAAGCTCTTGTGTTTTCCGTTGATTCGAATTTTTTGTTATGTTCCATTCAATCATTCAATTTCTCCGTTTTTAACGCTGATTTGGGAAAACTAGTTTACATCTTTATTAAACGATTTGTGCTTTTCACTTCACTTTGACGGGGTCGCTGGAATTTCCCGGAATAGGTGAGGATGATTGATGAGGACTCGCTCACAACTCTTTTTCTATATTCTTTCTGACTATTTTTACGTCCAGTTCAGCTCCAAATTTTGTTTTATTTTTAAAATTAGGAGACTTCGAACTTAAAACAGCATTATCATCAAATAGTATGTGTTTGGTTATAATTGGTAAACTGGACTTATATTTGGCAAAATGTTGTGAGGATGCTTCTGATAAGTGTTGAAGAGACTGTGCTTCTTTTTATTAATTAGTATTTCCTGCAGTATATCTATTGTTCCTATTACTGCAATCAATGGATTAAAAAACTCAAATCGACTGACAAACTGACACAAATGTTGATGTCAATGAATGTTTGCCTTAATAAACAAGAAAAAATGTAAACATTTTTTTGTCTGCCTCCACTTGAGTGTGTTGTTGTGTTCTTTTATTGAATAACAGGGCATTAATTAAATTAATCAGAAATATCTGTGTTAGTTATATAACCATTCATGAACATTCTTTCAATTCAAGGAAATAAGTATCGAAAAGTAGAAATGACTAAAGTTAGGTAATAGTGGTATAAAAATAAAGGAGCCCTAAATTAATTGATAATATTTAAAAATTCCCAATAATATTGCTATTTTGAATGAATGGATAGTTTGGCTTTTCGCTGTATTCATACTCAGTATGTTGGAGCTCAACGAAATGAAAATCATTCATTTGTTTTAAAATAAGATTTAACATAAAAATTATCTATTTCAGCGGTCCGGAAGGAACATGCTTCGAAGGCGGAGTATTTCCAGCCAAGCTAGTTTTTCCACCTGACTACCCGCTTAGTCCGCCTAAGATGAAATTCACTTGTGAAATGTTCCATCCTAATAGTAAGCGATCCAAATAACATATTTGGCAGTTAATAACTGAACTGCTCCAAACTTTTTCCAGTATTTGCTGATGGGCGCGTTTGTATATCAATTCTTCATGCTCCTGGTGACGATCCAATGGGCTATGAACTTTCAGCTGAACGATGGAGCCCTGTACAAAGTGTAGAGAAAATTCTTTTGAGTGTTGTATCCATGTTGGCAGGTAAAATTGAGATGATTTCCAATTCAACCGAATCTAGAATTTGTTTTCCTATTCGCCGTTTCAGAGCCAAATGATGAATCAGGTGCTAATGTCGATGCTGCTATTATGTGGCGCGATAATCGTGAAGAATTTAACAAAATAGCTAGGAGAATTGTACGAAAGACACTTGGACTGCCTTCATAAAATTATTTTGTTTCTTAAGACTACTACTTACTCATCTGTTCAATTTTCCTCCGGCTATACGGATTGTATTTTCCTTCATTTCGTTGTGTAAGAGTATAGCTGGCTATGTATGTAAATTTTAATTTGGAGTCCGCGAGGGTATTGTAATGAATTCTTAGCAAGAAGTTTAAATATATTGTAGAAATACATTAAATATTGGTTATGGGTTTGTATTTAGATGAAAATATTTCCTAAATAAAATTAAGAAAATTGGTATATTATTCTGTTGCATTTTTATTGATTATAGTGTCTTGTTTGAGAGAGTTTTGTTTACAATTCTCTGAATCGTAAAGAAAGAGTTGTCTTGACGATTCTTTGCTGTTTGTTCGGAGTACAATTCGTCACTTTATGCTACAATACTTGTTAAACCAATGTTTTCTTACAGTTTGAGAATGAAAACTTAATCTTACAACCATCCAAAAGTTGAAAATCTTTTGATGCATTTTTGACGCTTTTTGACGATTTTTGATGCTTTTGACGTCTTAGTATCAAGCTGAAATTTTTCTGCGCGATTATACGAGTAGCAACGAGTAGGTAATTTGTACATTGAACTTGGGTAGCTAAGGAAGATAACAGGTATCAAAGGAGTGAAAAGTTCGTCATTAATATATAGAATAATAATCGTAAATTAATAATATAATAATATCGTCATAAATAATGTCGTCGTATAAGAGCTAGTTTTTTGATATAGATTGATTATATTAGACATGTCTCGAAAATTAATTAATTTTAACACCAATGCAGTCAGAAATCAGTATTCTTAAACAGAATTTCATATTATTCAAATAATATAAAATTCGAAATTCAACACACTGAGGAAGCCGACAAATAGCAGACAAAATTTGATTTTGTGGAAGTAAATAATTTGTTAAACAGTGAGCTAGATAAAATATGAAAATATGCTACCCTTTTCCCATAACAGCAGCTCCAAGTTGTCAGCTGAGGGGCCTTCTACAACAGCGAAATCATCCACGGTTCAATTGTTAGAGATTTGGTCATTTGGGTGACAATCGCGTCATGAAGAAACGCTGAGTTTAGGGCAAACAGGACCACACTGATGACGGAAGCAAACTGGCTTAAAACACTAGGATAAGTTTAACCGTGTAAACTGTGGTGTGTTAGGCAATTCAGCAACATGACATGGATGCCTCCGGTATTAAGATGCAAAACTAAGAAATCAATTGAAGGCAGCGCATGTGGACAGCAGTATAATTCCACCAAACACCGTCATCATTTGGAATATTAGGAATAATAATAATAGTATAATAATAAAAGATAATAATAATAGACAATAATAATAGATATAATCACAAGTGAAGTTTGTTAAGCAGGATTCGAGAATGAATTTTCTGTACGACCCTTTGAATGTGAATGTTTCGCAATAATTTTCCATGCAACCATGTTGCTGTAGAGAGACTTTGTATTTTCCGATCATCGTCAACACTATTGTAACTTGTTAATTGACATGCAAATCTCCTCGGATTCCGTGTCAAGCGAAAGACTGTTATTGTTCTTCTCCACGAATTGTATCTAAATTCACGAAACTCAACGTTTTAAGATTTTGATTTCGTTCGAAACAATAGAGTAATTTGAGGTGGAAGAAGTAGTACTGGGATATTGGTGAGGAGATCCTAACGTTCCCATCATACCGATAAAGGCGAATTCAAAGATTCAAATGACTTGAAGTGTTCCATATCAAACCTCCAGAATCGATTTTAATCCGCAATCGTCAGGGTGACGAATGCAGTACGAGTCGTCCTCGTCCATCCGGACGTGAAGTCCTAGAGGCGTGGCAACGAGTTGTACCCTGATGGTCAACGTCTCTGCCACTCGGAAGTTCACTACGTTGGTGGCAGCTGGTGGACTAGTTCAGTGCGGCGAGATTTGCGGACGTGGATCGGACCCGAGTGAACTTCCACTCTGGTTCCATTATTGAACCAGCCACCAGAAAACCCGATTTTCCGAATGCGACATTTCGAAAATTACTTTATTCTACGTTATCCTTTTCGTACTCAAACAAATTCCAAAAAAAAACGACAACAATGATTGCGCATCCTTTAACCGAAATCCCGCGGTGCCCGAAAATAAACTACTTTACTACAACTACTGCGAATTCTAAATTGTCACGCGAATACAACACGTGTAATATCCGGATGTCCAAACTACCGCACCGCGGAACCCGAACCGGCGAAACACTTGTGTGGCCCTACATCTTCCTGCACTTACCTTGGCGCCATCTCTTTCCTACTGAAAACAAGAAGGTCCGATGGAAGGAAAGAATAGACTTCCAATTAACAATTCATTTCTCTATTCAAACACACTTAAATATAATTATACTGAACTAAATAATGTTAAATTAAATATAATTTTTTACATTTCAATACATTTCTACACAAGATTCAATAAGAAAAACCTCATAGTGAATCGTAAATGAAAAGAACTGGGCTTATTCTAATGATAATAATCTAATAAAGTCGAACAACCCATGAAAATGTTACCAGATTAGTTTTATATGAGTTAAATCCTAACTGAAACTATTTTATTAATTTACTTTATATAAACTTTATATAATATTTACTTTGTACTTTAAACTGAAACTATTTTTTCTTACAATATGTCAAACAAAACTAAAACGAAGAAAAAATTTTCAGGAATTCTGTTTTTGCAAATTTTTATGTGCATTTCTTCTTATACATTTCAAATTCAAAGTCGGACATGTTGCGTTCTGATTAAAAACACGTTGTTTAGCTGTAAAGTTAAATTCAACCGTTTAAGGTGTTTTGAGTTTTCGAGTTATTTGCAGGGAAAATTTTTAATAACGTCAAGAAAAATGAAACAAAGTTCAGTAGAAGAGAGACAAACTGTAATAAGTAACTTTAAAAGGTGAAATAAATAAGAAATAAGTGATAATAATAATAATAATAAAAAGTGATAGTAGTGATAATAATAAGAAATAAGAAAATGCAGAAGGACATCAAAAACGTGGAAATGAGCGTGAAAACACTAAGTCGGTTTCGGACGAGAAGGATTGTTTTAAATAGGAGAGTAGCGTAATGAAAAAGTTTAATTTTGTAGAAAAGTCGCCAGCGAATGTATGAATTCGCTGAAGAACATAAAGATAAGGTTGTGCCATTTTGGTCTAGGGTGAGTTACTCACTTCGTTTCTTGTATTTTTTTGAGAAAGTGTCCAGAAAATTGTCAAATAGGATGGAGTCTCTTCGATTATGTAGGCCTGCAAGTCCGCGGCAGGCGTGAAACGTAAATGGAACGTTTGTGGGCAGAATTAGAAAAGAATTAGAAAAGAGAAGCCAAGAAGAATATCCCAAACGTAAGAGCTCTAAAGGATATAATTATAAAGAAATGGCATAAAATTGAACCCTGGTTCTGCAAAAAACATATCGAAAGTATGTTAAGATGTATTGAGACTATTAGAGTAAGGGAATTTCACAATATGTTGTGTTGAAATCAAAACTGCAATATCATTTGAGCTGGACCGACTTTGAGTGTGAGTCGTGTGATATATTGAAATGCACAACGTTCAGCGAAATCAAGGTAAAATACAAGTTCATTGATAATTTCAATAAGGTTTTCAACCTACTGACCACAAAACATGTTATTCTCCCGGGCGAACTTAACTTCTTCTTAACTGAAACAGTTATCACTGTCTAAATCTTATTCTCTTCACACATACACACAGCATTAGATAGCTAGTGGTCCGACCCATTCAAACAAAGGGCAATAGAATAAACAACTGAAGCAAAGCAAAAGGTTCCAGCACCGCTGGTCAGTGCTGACCATAGAGGAATAAGACATAAAGAGGTCCTACCCCCATATTTTTGTCCAGAATAACCAAAATTTATGCATGTTAACACAAACTCACCAACACTTACTTCAAAATATTCATAGATAAGTTACATGAATGGGCGAAAATTTCACTATCTGAACTATGGTCACAAATATTAAAATATTTGCTTGCTATAATTCAAGTACACGTTATGTTTTGATTCGCACTCACCATCCAAATATTCATAAAGAATATTTCGCCAATAAAATTACGAAAAAAGTCATCACATTAAGCGCCCCATCATCAAAAAATTTGTACTGCCCATAGGCATTGGAGAATCGCCTTAACGGGAATGTTAACACCACATCAACATCATTTCCCCAAGAATTAAGCCCCGCCCATTCCATATGATTATGACAGATGCCCGACTTCGGATTTAATTCGCTCGCGCCGAATGAACATGGGTTAATTGCAATCTGTAGCTGATGTCAAAGCTGCACTAAGCTAGTCAAATACGTTCAAATCTATAATTCAGTTGTTAATGTCGTTCATGTCATCAATGAGCATTTTCTTACGCTTAATGGGAATACGAAATGCTTAACAAAAGCGTGCTCACATTTTTAATTATCGTTGAGTGTAAGTGCTTCTAACCGCGCGGTAAACATTCAAATTTCGATAGAATTTTGGATATCATGTAGCATAAGACACGAATGGCTGGAAAGAATAGATCGATCATTTGAACAGATGATGAGGGGAAAAAAGATAAGTTTAAAACATCGGACGCTCAAATACACGCTCATGTGCACGGTTGGGGCTCTATATCGAATGTCTCTATGCTGCTGACAGAGGCAGGGCCAACATCTTCGATTTATTTTAACCGAAATGACAAGAAAGAACCGAAGGTGGCCGAAGATGTTTTAATAATTTAGCTTTCGTTTTTGTTTAAATTTAAGTTTTTGATAATTTAGGAATGCAGTTTGCATATTTTTGCTTAAGACCGGATAGTACATTGTAAATATCAACCAAATGTATGTGTTTCTGATCGTTCGGAAATCATTGAGATGTTAATAGAATGTGGATATCATATTATGTATTACTATACTTTGGGTCCGAATGGAGTCGAACATTTGAAGTGATGGTGGGGGAAAAAAGAAATGTTTAATTCCTCGGATGCTCACGTATCCTTATGTATACGAGTAGCACTTCTCTATTCTTATACCTCTTAATACCGCTAATATATCAGCTGTGCTGTGTACGCTCTATAATACAATTTGTTAAAAACAGCGTTGGAAAATATCAAGATTAATGTTATCATATTTCACCATTTGATTTAATTAAATAAAACAAGAATTAGTAAAATTATAAATCAGAATGCTAATTTCTGATGAATTAAAATGTTCAATATAAATTTAAATTCAATTTAACGATTAATTTGACGCCCTGTCAAGACAAAATGTTAAATTGAAAAGGAATTGATCATTTTGGACCTTGCCCTATAAGAATTCATATGCAAGGGGCCCTCCGCTCTTAGTTTATGTGCGTAGTGGAGAACAAATACTTAAGGCGTTAGGCTACTCTAGAATTTTTAAATATCGATTCTTTGTTTTTTCTTTCAAATTGTCCCTTAAGACCTCAAAAATGATGTGCAAAAAGATCACAGTCGGAAAACATTTCAAAATGTGCCGTTTTTGAATTTTAGTACAAGGCCCTCTGGTCTGCCTTTGTGCCCGCTCGAGAAAATGAGCGTTAAGAGATCGGCGCAGGTATACAGCAGATGTTATTGAAACCGTTTGTGTATTGACTATTTTAGACAAGTTTAAACTTGTCTAACGCCTTTTCAGTCAGTTAGGCACAGCCAAGCATATGAGAAGGACGCTACGCACTCATGTAGTGATACATGTTTTTTATCAACACTTCTATGAGATAATTTCACCTGCATAATTATTAATTTATTTTTACAATGAGTGATAAAGTGGTGTACAGTGGAAAGAAAGGAGGAAACCGGTATGTGGCAACAGCAAGAGACCAAAAGCGTCTAGAAGAAAGCCATTGAATCGCCATGAGTTAGAAGCACCAGATGACTTGAATGCCTGTACATCAGCAAAAAACTGAATCAATCGGAAGATATGTATGATAAATTAGAAAACCAGTCAATGAAGTGAAAATCTTCTAACTCAATGAATCGTTATACCCAAAATAGTAACGAAAGCTTCAACTTGACTGTGTGGGAATTGGCCCCAAAATCCATTGACAAAGGATAAAATAGTCTTGGATGTGGCTACGGATATTACAGTTTATGTGTAAAATTACGGGTTTTCTTCGATTTTGCACATAATGGAGGCAATGGAATTTAGAGTCGGACAGAGGAAATGTGCCTGGAAATCTAAAAAGAGCGTATAAAGCATGCAGAGCAATCGCTGTCTGAATGAGCAAAAGAGGCTAGGATTGCTTCAAGCAGAAAAGAAAAAAAGAGTAGGACGATAACCTGGAAGGCCAAATGTATGGTGCAGGTATCGCTGATTAAAGATGTTAACAAATTATTCATGATTTTCTACTGTAAAACTGTATTTTTTGAGTTGGTCGGAAACATAACTCAGACAATTTTCAGCCGTTTTACTTGAAACTTTGAAAATACTAGAAAAATATATTGTTAATATAAATGCATAGGATTTTTTTTAACAACAATTGAAGAACAATTATCTGAAAAATTTTCTGATAATTTTTCAAGCAAATTTTCCACTTTTCACTTTGGAAGTGCGTCATTTGGCACAAATTAAAATATCGAAAAAAACGTACATACGTCTCTAGCAGTTAGTGTATAAAACAAAAAAAAAAAAAAATTTGCCAATTGAAATTAAAAAATTACAGGAGCTGTTTGTCCGGCCGTGAGATTATTCCGACCTTAATCCACAGAGGAACCAAACATAAAGTTTCCTCTTTGTCTTCATTGAACATTAAATACCATCGGGCGCCCGCAGACTCTGTCTGTCATCCATGCATTCTGTTTGTTCCAGACTAAGTTGAAAATAACAGAAATGAGCTAAAATGCGATAAAATGCGAAAGCAATCAAGGCAAGGACCGATAAACTTACAAGAAAACGCCTAACCTTAGTTTAGAAATATGTCAGACTTGACAATTTTCATATTTAAAACGGATTGACCTTAACGCTAGGCAAATGGTTTTTAGCTATTAATCAGAAGATTACTCAAGTGATTTTTGCTCTAGAGTACCACGTGTCGTTTCTTATGCAAAAATGGCAGGTTCGTGAAAAGTGGTAGAATTAATTAATGATTCAATTAGATCACTTATGAAAATTATTACTTTCACGTTAATGATGGAGTTGTCATCATTGAAAATATTGACTTCGATCCTTGACTGTTCCTTTGTATATGGTAGATTCCAAGAGAAATTCATTCCCCTATCGGTAAACATTATTATACCGAGCAACACGTTTAATTATAACGTTTTCAAACAAACCTGACAGCATACAAATTCGATTCCATTACCACCCTCTCCAGGCGAGAAAAGTTTATCTAGCAGAATAAATACTACCCTGTATCTGACAGATAGTTTGTAATCAATAGATGTCGTAAGCAAATTAAAACTTATATGTCTGAGCTCGCTAAGCAAGCACGCAGCTACTGGTTGACCACATTTCTGGGAAAATTCCCAATTCATAAACTCCCTATTAGCGCCAACCTTACAAATCACCCCAATTCGTTACATGTAATAACGTGATAATTAGGTAATCAGGCCAACGGAAATTAACAAATTACTTCGCATTACACTTGGCCAAAGTTTCCGAAATTGATAAAGTACTGCAATCCACTCTTGCCCCCATTCTCTATGCCATCCCATTTGGATCGGTTGGTTGTGTATCCTATTCCTGACCGAGTGATGCAGAAGAGGAGTTTTTAAGAGTCCTTCGTATTCTTTGCAGGTGTATTCCAAGTATAAGATACGTGCAAACAAAGCCCCGAAAAAAATAATAACGCATTACTTAAAGCAAACGAAAACAATTTTTCGGAGAGCGTTTTGTCATTATTCTGAATTAAACATTGGCCGCGTTTTATTTTTCACTGTAGCACTCTGGGGGGAGGTGAGCGGCACCCCGAGCATCGCAACAAATATGGCATGTTGTTGGTACGCAAATTGTATTGTAAGGAGCATTTTCGCGGCACCACTTAACATTTCTTCTTCCGTTTCTGGAAATGTTATTGCATAGTGAACTTTCATTGTTTTGAGGTCATTAAATGAATAAAAAATCACTGTGGATATGTACGTATGTATATTAGGCGTTATCCTTCGACGTGCATAAGCATCTTTGCTCTTCATTTTGCTTTATTTCAGGATTTGAACAATTCCAACCAAGGCAGGGGGTATTTTTTTGAGAGCAAAGTGACGTCGACGAAATTCAGGAAGCTTCGGAATAAAACAGGGTACAGATTTTTGGAAAACATTGAATAAGGGAAAATATTCCTTAAATAATATAAATATTCCTTAGAAATATGGGGCGGACAAATGTATTTACCGTTTCTGAAGCGCGCAAAGGAATGAATTTAAGGAAGAAATTGATAGCTTATGAGTTATTTTGTCTCTCCAGTTGTAAGAATCTCGTCGATCTCTTAAGAGGAATATAAACTTTATATTCGTTCTTTCCGAGGATTGAGCTGTGATTCTGACCACAATCTGTTTAAATCAATCTTTCGATGTCGTTTGTCAAAGTTGGATAATGTGAGAAAAAATATACACAAACCAGTACCTTACAAAATATATGGTATTAAGGCGCCCAAAACTGGTGTACGCTACTTAAGCTAAATATCTTGTATAGGCCAGACTACGCGCGATACTAGCAATACCACCGTATCGTCTCTTCTAGCAAATTAAGGGAGAGAGAGACTAACTAGTACTAAATACTCCTCAATTCTTCCTAATCCTCAAAAATATTGGGCCCAAAAGTCTTCTTTAGCATTATCAAAACAAGAAGAGGGAAGCCCCGATCCTTAAAACAGCCCAGCTGGTGTGGGCTTGATGGGAGACCAGAAAGAGCATATAAAAAAGCTCAAACCGCAATGCATAAATACATCTAATACGTCCGAGATAAGCAGAGGATTTTGCAGTACTGATAATTGAATCCCTATCCCAATTCATTATAAAACCTATCCACAAGAAAGGAGACAAAGTAGAGTGTGAAAATGTTAGAGGCATGGTATAATATACCAAATATTTGCTTAGCCGCTGTAATGCAAATGTGCCTTTTACGATGAGAATACGTTGAGTCAAAGTCAATAGCGCTTTATTTAATATTCATCGTTTTAAATTTTTAGGAATATAAAGCTGATTCTAAACAATAAAAATACGAAAGAACTTAATGGCCTAAATGGCTCTGTACATTTAAACATTATCATTTAATAATGAGAAAAAACAAAAAAATATCAAATTCAATTTAATTAAAATTATTAAATATTTTTAGATTCAATCGGAAAAAGGAGAGAAAACCAACCAAAACTATTCAAAAATTAATTATAATGCTAACACAATAGTGAAATTCTTCCTACGATTAATATTATATAACCTAATTCTAATTAAATTCAATCGAAACAATTTAAATTATACTATAGTAATGCTAACAATATTCCTAGCCTAAATGTTAAACCTCTAAAGCCTAATATAATTACATAAGCCTATACTAAATTTTGAAACTTAGGCTCCATTTTTTCAAAAAACACAACAACAAAAATAAATGTAGCTACCATGAGCTGAAACTCAAAAACCGAGTAACGAAAGGTGCAAAAACAGAAATTAAAACACGAATAATTTAGACATTGCCATTCAGTCACCAATATGTAGACTTCTCTCTTTCAGCCCAACCAGGCTCAACAAATTTAGCAAGTAAGTATCTCCCTTGGAATCGTTGTAATCAAAATCGGAGGATATTTTATCTTCTTATCGGGGGCCCGTCTACATATGTGATATATAATTGGGACGCTGTCAGAACCAAAAACATATCGATTCATGTCTAAATACATGAATGCTCCTGGTGGAATAAAGCTAGTAGCGAGGCAGGTCGCAATATACTCATCTGTAGGATGGAATGGTTTTGAGATCCAGGGATTTTCACTTACAGTTACAGATTTTGGGATATGATTGCGCAAAAGTCTCAATATGAAGATATCGATTCTCGTCACTTTAGCAGTTTGATAAATCTTCCTATTCGATATAAAGTGTTTCCAATCCGTCTCTTGTAACTGATCAATTTGACCTTTTGAAGAATGTTTTTAGAAAGAAACAGTCGACGGTAGAGTTGAAGAGCTAGGCGGATGACCAGCGACTAACTGTTCACGGTGAAATACTTGGTGGAATTTTTGAGTACTTCAAACAAGCGATAAAAATAAACGTATCAACCGGGATATAATTTGTACATAATTGTACCCCCGAAAATAATCCGTCTGATCAAAATTACGTTAACGTTGACAATATCACAAGTCGAAACAAACAATCAGCTGACTGATATCTTTGACACACAGATTCCAGCGAATGGATTAGCGAGCCTACTGTAACATGAAAAATTCGGGAAACTAGAATTGTTTCGAATTCTTGTTTAACGCCAAAATGATACAGCGTACGCAGTTTGCTTAGACATTGATTAATTTTTCGATTAGGATCGTGGTAAGAGATAATTATTTAGAAATTTCATTCAAAAAAATTATTTATTAACACAACTAATTTATTTACATTCGATTTTAATCAAAAAGCTATACATATATTAAAATACATTCGATTTTAATCATTCGATTTAATCTGTTCAAACTATACAAGAAAATCAAAAATTTGAATGCGCAATTTGTTTAGACGCGTTACTTAATTATCATAATAAAACCTTAAAAGCAAATAAAAACAAATGACTAGGGGCTTCAATATTTTGTTTTTGCTCCCTTCACGTGAATTAAATTAAAAATTGAGTTTGGCGATTTTTCAATCAGAATTTTCATGGCGCTCATGGCGAGTTCATTCTAACCTTTAAACATTTTGCTTCTTAGCTCTCTGACAGTATTGAATTGCCTTCAATACAAATGAATTTAACGTGATATCATACCGCAAACGTTTTCATATATAATAAAATATTCCTTAGTTTTTGTAGAATATCAGATCAGGAGTAGATCAGGATAGATCAGGAGTACAATTTATGCTATTTTGCTATTTCGTGTTTACGCTATTTAGTATATCTCGGTGTAGAATTTGAGAAAGACGGTCATGAATCAGTTGAAGAAAATAGGGGGCTACAACTTGCATACAAGACGCTCTTGTCAGTTTCAAGATCCGCTGAATACACAAAGTAACAGAGATTTAAATCTACATATATAATAAGGCCTGTATTATACTAATAAAGCTTTTCCTAGAGCTTTGGGTAGTTTTTTTAAAGATTTAATCAACCTTTTTATCCATTATTCCTTCGATAAAAACATTTTTAACGATACCGAAAGTTGCTATGCAATACCATTACGCCACTGCCGCTATGTGTTTACAGTAGATATCATGTTTTGGATATCCGTTCGAGTATCGGGCCTTTGTCACATCTAAAATATGAAATCTTCTCTTTTCTGAATATGTTTTTTTTGGCCTTAAACTCTTTGGCAACATCTTGCGCTTGTTAATTTTATTTACAAGGACTAATCAAATAATACGATGGAAAAGATGATTTTTCCGATAAAATTTTTCATTAAGATTAATATTCATTATGATTTTTCAAATAAAAATACTAATGATGCTACATCCGTTTAATGTCATATGTCAAGTAGCATTCAAGTTAGAACACATTATGACAAGTTAGTCAGTCTCCGGAGCCGCTCTAGCGATCATGTTTATCGCGTCTTCTCCGCATTATGCATTACGAGAAAATTTCGATTAAGTTTTTTTAAGGTTATTACAAAGCACTAAGAGCGTTAAAAAGCTTAAATAAAGATATTTTAGAAAGATGGAAAGAGCTCAAGCTGGTTTCGAACACGCATCCCTGCCGCTTCTCGTCAGGTGCCGACTCACAGGCCGGGACGTATCGATTGGCACTACCAGCTTAGGTGGATGTCGACTGGTTATTTACTAGTTATGAATATTGCTCTACAGCTTTGAACTTCTCTATCCCACATTGCCTTTGGTCTGGCTTTATAAATTTCAGAAGTTTTTAGTAGATCAATTTTTCCATTTTCCATTTAATTCACTTTCGAGATATTCGACAAAATGTGATCAGAACTTTCGCACCCATGAGTCTTCGCAGAGTTAGCTTAGCAAGGGTATAAATCACTTACAATGTTGTAAGTGAAAATGGAAAAATTGATCTACCAAAAACTTCTGAAATTAAATAAAGATGTTATAAGTGATTTGAAAACGGGGAACAACTGGTTAAAAACGGTCCAAACGACGTAAATTGACCTAAAAAGCAGACAAAAATTGTTGGTGCAAACAGTTGAAATACTTCTCAGGGGCCCACTGAAAAAGGGAACATCTGTTATGGGTCGATGTAATACATTTTAACCGATATTTTTTAACTGAGCTGAGTGAATGCGAAGTTTGTTCTAGAAGGAAAATTGTGTCGCTTTCAAACAGATCAGGATATTAAAGCCAAAAACTCTAACTGGAAACAAAAGTACGGACTATGAATATGACTCTTACGCAAAAATTCAGAGTTTTGTCGACGTTGTGCCCAGGGCGACCCGCCCCCTCTGTTTGCGCTCAGTTAGTACGTCAGTCAAAGCCAAATACCACGATTATACCAGTCGTTTTTTTTCTATATTCAGGACAAGGGATTCAGGATTAATTTGTTTGTAATAAAGATATTCACCATATTTTTTTGGCTTAGAATCTCGCATAGAGATCTCTCTATGGTCTTCTCCATGGAATCTCAGATCTTCTCACATTGTTATTAGTACGTCGAAGGATAACTTGGACAGTTCTAGATGCTATCTCCGACGAAGTTATTTGTGTGCTCTTTTTAAATAGTTTTTGGGGCAATCCTTTTCTTATTATTTTATAGTTTTTGGGTCGTCTATGCCTGATTTGATTTAAACTTTTTTTTTATCTCTCCGAAGCTTCAAAACTTTAGTAACATTAGATCGGTTTTTATTTAGTAAAATAATTTTCTTTTTTTTCTTTGAAATAATTGTAAAGTTATAAAGCAGTTCATGATCATTATGTAAAACAGATCCTATTTACCTTTCAATTCTTGATCTTGATTTTTTTTTCAGAGAATTAGGCGAAGTCAGTTTTAAAATGCTTCGAAAATTGTAAGAATTTCGATCCTGGACTTAAATCATTTCGAATATGTTCATTTTTTTCTAATAAACTGCTTTATAATTCACAAGTTACTATAATCCTATCAGAACATTTTTTTCCAATACTGTTGAAGGTTCACATAATGCAATCTAAGCCCACATTCGCAGATACGCTTCGACTAAAGTATTTTCTTTCGGAAAAGATTGTCGGGATCTGTAGAGCCATTTGAAATGATGGAAAACTGCCATAAAACTAAACGTGTAAAGAAAATTTGCAATACGATTGAATTAAACATGTTCGATGAACGCAAAACGGGAAAATTGAATTGTTCCTTGAGCTCCCGATAAGACAATTACTTGTTAATATTTGATTTTTATGATTCCAAGTGTTCCCTGAGGAATTTTCCGACACTGAGAAGGGATTACATTCACCTTCCAATAAAATTAGGTACAGCTTGAATTTACTGAATTTCACTATTAGTTTGGTATTGTAGTGCGAGTTTGTAGAATAGTTGGAAAGGGTTTGTGCAATTGACTCGAAAATTTTGTTAGGGATGAAAGTATGTTAAACATCTTATTGGTAAAAGTAGGAAGGGGGAAAACGGTATGAATTTTTCTTATTTGAGTATTTTTGCAACGATCTGGTTTTATCTAAGCAATAAAATAATGTTTTCTGAAAATCTGAGGAATCGCTCTTTGAATCAAGTTTTGTTGTCTTAGGAACGAATCCTTATGCATTGGCAGACAGTAAAATGTTGTGAAAAAAGCCTCTCTAAGCCTTGAAAAAGAAAACTAAGTAGAATATTGTGAGAGAAATCTGAGAATCGAGAATTCAGTCTGGAATTGTTTGTCGCATTACTTCGGTCTACATTCTTTTGCTCTCGCCTGGTGGCACCTTCGTGTTAGAGAAATTCGTTTTTCAGCAGGAATGAAGAAATCCGATCAATAATGCCCTTCATTGTGCGAAGAACAATCCGAACGTAGTGTGATACGTGTTTCTAATCGTCTTTAGATGTCACATCATTCTGCTCATAATTTCTATAGAGAACATGTCTGTTCTCTCGGAGAGGTGCAATCGGGGCTTGGGCCACCTTCTGCATGCAAAGTATGTTTCGTAGATGTCATTTGTGGTTCCCAGACAGAACAAGCAAACAGAGGATAATGACTCTTCCTTTCTTATGTACGTAAAACTGAAAACAAGTTAGTTGCGCCGAAGGCGTCTAGCACAGGTACACAGACAAAGAGCTTTGAACCGAGAAGAAAGAAGCAGGACCCTAGTGCCTAGTGTCACTCTAGTGTCAGCCCTAGCTTTGTGTCAAGAAACGTGGGTATACGAAGCACGTGATAGGTTGACCTGGAAGCCGAGGTGAAACTTCTTAATAAAAACGTCAGCCTAGACTTCAAAGCCGTACAAGAGCACTGACTCATTCGCATTCATTAGTAAGCGTCTTTTGATCGAAGTTGGTCCTTCAGTGTTGGCCATAAGGCGACTGAGAGCCCACACTCCCGCAGCAGCCCTTCCGCTGTCACTCGGATTAGATCAGAGAAGCTCATATTCAAGTCAATCATCAATCCAAGGTATTTAATTGATTCCTTTGACTCGATGATTGTTTCTCCAACGTTATCCACAATAATACGCGGGATCCGCCTCTTGGTTAGTATGACGGCTCGAGTGCTAACCTAAACCCACGGCTAGACATTCATACGCTCACGCATCAGGCACTTCGGTTCCTTGCATTTTTTCGGTGCACTGAGAATATCGATTCTCCTAGCAGAATTGAAGGCATTTTTCACTCAGCTTTTAACAGTACTTTTTGCTTCGCGGGGTGGGTTGTAGGGTTCTTCTTACTGAATCGCATTCATCTTTTCTGTTATTTAACAGATTGTCTATCGTCCAGCCGTACTACAGCTGTAACAGAGGATGGCCTCCCTGAGTCTCTCTTTTATAAGTTTCTCGAGACTTTTCTCAACGGGGTTCAGCAAATAAAGGTGCCGTTATGTTGATGGTTGCTCTGTATTCTCCTTCCCCTTGCTAATTAGCACATGGTTCACATCCTTCCAGCATCTTAGGAGTACGCGATCCTATAGTCAAGTATGTCAGGGCAAAAGTGGTGCACAAGCTGTATTACTTCTGCTGGAATAGCGTCTGGTCTCGTTGCCTTTTTCATTTTAAACGTCTGCATCGCTTCGTTTAGCTCAATCACGCTGAAAAGTAGGTAAAAAACAGGACAATTCACGTAAGAAGTATCGGGACGTAAGAGACAAGCGCCTGAACTGCCTTGTTGATATTTTCCACCTCAAGCACACATGGCGCCCGTCAAGCTTCGGCATGACAAACTTATAACCCAAGCCTCACGTGTCCCTTTTCATGTCCTCTAACGAGATTTTGTCAGCAGTGAATCTAGCAGACCTGTATGTCAGCGTTCGTGAATCTGACTCATCTGGATTCTTTGAACGTTGGTCTTCGTAACGAGGTCTGTGACATTCTCTTCGCTTTTCAACGATTACTGCTGATCGTTAGTATAGAGCAGGCTTATCACGTCTGAGCATAGAGTCCGCATCGCTGTCTCACTATCTTCAAGAACTCCGCCGAACGCAATAGTCGGAATTTACGGCTGAAGCTCGGGTTTTTGCGGGTCGAGAAGCACTGTCGTCAATTCTGAGTGTAATATACTGGTGATCGCTCAACGAGCAATCCTACAGTGCCCTCAATTTGTGTATCATAGACACTAAAGTTCCCAAAGCGCACGTCACGTCCGGGATGGTTCCCAAGCATTCCGGTAAGTACGCCAAACATTCTGTCCGTCGAAAGTTTGGTGTGTTTCCAACGTTTATGACGACAAGTTATCCTAGCCGCCATTTCTAGTGTTGGTTTTTCTCCGGAATCTGGATGAATCATTCCCAATTCTATCGCCCTGGCATTAAAGTGTAGTTCGGACAGATAGTCCGAGCTAAGAGTAGAGCAATATCTCGCACCTAAATGGCGGTGGTACCACATCGTTAACAGTACCACCCAGCTTCTTCCTTGATGTGGTGCTGCTCAGACATCAGCAGCAAGTCGTCTTTTTTCTCCTTGTGCGATTGAGCTACGGTGCAGGTTAATCTGCAAGACTTTCATCATGGGTTCGATTTTCTCTTGCTAAGTGCCTCTTTGAGCTCCTGGCACCTGCCACTACCTGGAATAATACGCGTTGCAAAAGATACAGCTAGGTTTGTTTGGGCACTCTTTCGCCTTATGGCATGGAGTACCACACTTGTAGCACAGGTTGATTTGATCTGGCTCCTTGTAGTTCAAGGAAATGTGTTCAATGCTATGGAACTTATAGCATTGAGCAAGGACTATCCTCCGTCGTATTCTGCACAAAATCCAGCCAATTTCAATTTTCTCCTTGGCTAGGAGTTGCACAGCGTCTTTCACTTGGATGTCTAGTTTTGCGACCCTTTGCCCCCTACGATTGGTCTAAAGCTGTTTGCCGAAGGACGAGTTTGTCTAATGGACTCATACACTTCTTTAGCATTCGGAACACAGTGAATGTCTCTTATTTTAAAGAGGCCATTGGCTGTAATATCAACTTAACAACTTTAGAGCCAAGGAGCTCCTTGATAGCGCTCTGGAACAAGCCCTTGTCTGTGGATTCAGCCCCGCTCTTACCATTTTTATGCAAACACCGTTTTTTTGGGTTCCACATTTTGTTCCGGTTCCAGTTCAGATCTCCTGCAGGTTTGATTAGTAGAGCATCCATACGCTGGTTGCGCCTGGCCCTTAAGGCATCGGGCTGAATTTTGTGCCTCCGTGCTTTTTTGGCATCTATTTGATCAAAAACTGCTGTCACACGCTGTAACTTCTTCGCAGCCTTCTGTGGCGATTTGGAGCATATCAGTTGAGAGGCGTTTTGTTTCAGACATTTTCTTGGGTTCTTTTAGCTGAACTCTGTGAACGAAGTCCTCTAGTTCACCAATCCCATTTTTAATGTCCTTATTGACATTTTTTGGACGTTAGTTGCTGTTTATTATGTTGTGTTTATTTTGTGTTAGTACGTCACCCAAAAAGCACTTCTCATATTTTCAATAGAATCAGAATTTCGGCGCACAACCAACTCGTAATAATAGATAATTTTTGCATAATTCTATTTATTAATGCAGCCGTTTTTACTTTCGGTTTTTCCTTTTTTCGCGTCACAGTTTTTCTTTTTGTTGAAACTACTGTTTTTTTTTTCTATTCAGAATGATTTTCATTTCTTTTTGTTTCAACATTTACTTCAAAATAAGGCTTGTCTTTCGCAATTTTTCTAGCAGAAGTGATTGTAGCACTTGTATCTTCAACCGCGTACTGATTACCTCTAAAACTTATTTTTTTTACGATCTCCCCTCGAATTGTCATATTTTGTCCTTTTTTATGCATTTTTCAAATTTGTGCAATGAAATAATAATCCACATATAATAATATAACGTTATATGTAGTTGTCGACATGATTGACGACTTTCGACTGTTTACTAACTAAGGAAAAACCTCACAAGAAGCATATATTTATCGAAAGGTACCGTTACACTAAACAGCTGCCAAAATAAGGAAATAAGGATAAGGAAAACTTATGTGAAACAAGTTGAGACGCTTTCTTCTTCACCTTTCTTGGTAGATGTGTTAAATTCCAATCCAGGTCCATGGAAATAAAGACCGAAATACAATAGTGCGAGATGCGATACGTGAGCGCGATGAGAGTTGCGCAGCAAATGTCAAGCACATATGCGACATCGTACAATGATTGCGATGCATCAATGCGAGGCAGGAAATATTCGGAAAAACGAAAATTCCTCGCAACGAGCTGCGTGACGTTTGTCGGATGCAATATGGCGCTTAAATAAAATTTGAAATTCAAACGCGTTAATTAGTTTTTAAGTACTACGGTTATTCTGAATGAAATGTGAATGAAAATTTCGTGAATCCTTGTAGGGGCTATTATTTGCTAGACGAAGAAAAAATCCAAATTCAAAACTTTAAAAAAATCAAAAACAATTTCATTTGAAACGTCACCTATTTGACATTCGTCATATTAACATTATTGTTCCTCGCATCGCGTGCATTGAAAATTGAATGCATCGCGCTCACGCATCGCCGTCACGCAGTATTGTATTTTGGCCTTATTGAGGCAATCTCTTAGATCGTTGCTGTAATCTTCTGTTATCCTTAGCACAACGTAGTTCATGTTTGTTTTTGATGATATCACCGTCTACCGTAGTCAATATCCACACGTGTTTATGTTATTTATACGTGTGTAACTAATTTATACATTGAGCCTGGATAAATTTTAAGAAAATGTATTCCAGGAAATTTTAAGTTCATATACAAATAATCTACTCAGATTTGGTTCCGATTAAAAAACCATAATTATTTCAGCATCTGAAAAAAAAATTATGTATTCTCAAATTAAGAATTTCTAAAATACAATGCAGAAAAGAAAAATAATATTGACGACCAATCAAGAAGTATCGATTTGAGTCTAGCTGGCAACAACGCAATACATGCATACAAAGTTATGAAAAGCTTGAAGCGATGTTTTCAGCCCAAGACCACGTTCTGCCGTGATGACATTAGCAACATTTATTAAGGACAGATGGGGTTCATACTTCAGGAAACTCCTTAATCCTCCCTACAGCTCCAGAACAGTGGAGCCTATAGATATAGATATTCCTAGAGAGTTTCCATTGGCCCCACTAACTCAGAACGATAACTGAATGAAGTCTGTCCCGTCATCAAAGGCCATAAGAATAATAAAGGGCCGGACAACGAAAAGATTCCATCCACAAAACCATCTATTATATCCAGAAAATAGGTGACAAGCTACAGTGCGAAAACTGTAGGGGCATATTACTAGTTTGTAGGGTGTACAAAGTATTTTCGAAGGTCTTAGAACCTTCTGAACCTATGATTTTATCATAAGTCAACACTATTATTGGCGGGTATCAAGGTGGTTTTACAACTGGTAGATCAAACAGACTTTAGACTGACTGACAAGCAGATGAGAAATGCTGGGACTTCAACAGAGACGATTTTCGTTGACCTTATGGAAGCATACGACAGTATTGATCGTCACTTACTGTATCAAATACAGCTTCGGTTTGGTATCTCAGCCAAATTAGTCCGTCTAACCAAATAACAATGACCTCGAGAACCTCTTCAGTAACAAACTATCAATAACAAACTGCATTTGACACAAATATCGGGATGAGACAGGGAGATGGGAGGGAGATAGCCCCTTCAATGTTCAATTTGGCTCTGGGGGATGTTTTAACTAGCATAATTGACATAATTAATTTAAGGCCAGAAATCCCTTTAGAAGAGTTTAGAATTTTTTAAGAGTATTTAATCACTCTTAAAAAATCATTTTCAAATTTTGACATAATTTAATTATGGCATTCAAGTTTGTGACACGTTTTTTTTTGAGATTGCCAAAAAAATTGGCGGCGTTATTAAGGGTTTTCGGACGCCTGTTTTCCGTGACATCGAAAAGTGCTGCAGTTGTCACTCTTTTGCTGTTGATCTGAAAATGATTTAATAAATGTCATTCTTTTACTGACATATATAAGGAAGCAAACATATATAGGGAATATATATAGGGACATACATATATAGGGAAGGATATACCTATAAAATTGCGAAAATGTACAAAACCGAAAATTTGGGAGCCTTTTTACTAGAAAGTTCTAATTTTCCACCATTTTTTCGACATATTTGACTGTCAAAAAATTATTTATTTACACGAAACCTTTCAAACTTCAGGTCTACCCTTCCGATTATATAACTGAGAGTAATCTCCCCAAATTTCATCGAAATCGGTTTGACGTAGTTTCGAGATAATCGCGTTTAAAGTTTCAACATATGTAAACTATTAATTGTAGTGATAATGTCCCCCATATAAAATTTACCGAAACATTTGCTTGGTCAAAATAAAAAGGTAAATCAGAAAGGAAAGGTTGCTAGGAGAGTATAGCAAAGGGAGTAAAGCAAGGGTTGCTGTGCCTCTAACGGTCCGAGCTCCCGACTCACTATTTATCTGACCACAAGCTGTCCCTCCGCTCGACACTATATGCGATAACTCCGCAAATATTGATTATTTCGATTTTCGATTTTTCAGAAATTCTAAAGGGATTTCAGGCCTTAATTATGGGACACTCATATATAAATCAAGCCAAGTGGTAGCCTATGGGGATGACATCAATTTTTAGCCACGGTCGCTGATAACCGCCAAAGAACTTTTAATGAAACTCAACCGCGAAGCAAAATTAGTAGGGCTACAGATTAAAAAAAAAAAAAATTTCCCAAAATATCACAGTTTGTGAATACAGTACCATAAGAGCGGGTTACTTTATCATTTTTTGGTGAATTATGCTCGGTATTTTATGATAAGTGTTACATTGACTTTTTATAGAAACTCAAGGGTATGATGATTAATACTAATTGCTTAATTCGAAAATAATCTACATCCATTTTTTTTTTATTAAATGTTGTGAAAGATAACCCTCTTAGCTGAATAACATTGCTCTGGGAAACATAATGTTCAGAGTCATCAAACGGGGATATGTGGTATTCTGTGGAGGAAGCCAGAGTAAAAGCGGACTCAGTGTCGCTCGAAAATGAGACTTTTCGCTGAGTTCGTTTTTTGGACATCGTCTTTCTTTTCTTATTATTGGATGTGTGAATACCAGAAGGACATGATTCAATAACAACAGAAGCAGATATTGATAATCCAGGGGCTATATTGAGTTCTTTTTCCTAGCCTTCTTTTCTGGGCAAGTGGTATCGAGTCGGGACTGTTCTAATTGTTCCAAGAAATTGCTGCCAATGAGCTCTGGATTTAAAAAACGGTCTTGTCTCGGTAGCCTCGACAAGGGTTCTTCTTTTTTTATGGGGAATATGCCAGTTTTTCAAAAAGTCGGAAATTAAATCTTGTTTGGTTGATGTTAATGAATCTAATACTTTTTTTAACACATTTGGAAACTGATCTTTAGGTGTCGTCGTCAATATTTCCCATTTAGCTGTTCTTCCAATTTAATAATATTTGTTGCCATTTGCACTTCAAAGGACAAAAATAAGCAACGTCCAATGGCTGAAGATCGTGAGTAGCATCTGGAGGCAACAACAAAAAACAGATGTCATTGTTTTTCACATTCGGACAAGCCCATTTTGTTGATATGCGATGCGAGGTTGTCACCTGTGACAACTTTTCGCCCTTCCTTTTTCTTTAGTATTGCAAGAGATGATTGAGAAACCAGTCTTCAAATGCGACGTAATCCATCCATCCAATTTTAGTCTTGTTATAACGGGTCACTTCTGGACCATTTGCAGCCCAAGTTGTCCAAAGACTTTGTGCTTTAGATATATCGACGGGTGAAACTGTTTCGCCAGCAGCGTTTCCACAAAACAAGACAGTAAAGCTAATTTTTGTAGCTTTACGACAGTCTCTGCATACTTTGTTTCTCTTCTACATAAGACCTTTCTTTTTCCTGGATCGTCATAAAGGTTAGTTTCATCGTAATAATAGATGTTTTCAAGTGGAACATTTTCTGTTACTTTGTTAATATTTTTGATGATTTCAGCAATGACGGCTTCAGAAACCTGACTAACAACTCGTTTGACGTTATGAGAGGGTCTTCGAGATAATATTCTGTTTCGTAAAAGAAAGGATTTTAGCTAGCCCTTTCCTGGAATTTTTTTTTTCAATGTTGTCAAAATTCGGCCCTGAGATTCAAGATAATCCTTAATAATCATTCTAACATCAAAGTCTTCCCGCAGGGGGAATGCTGGTTAACAGGAGTACTCCTGGAAGCTAGTATTCTCTGGGGACTGTCGCTCTCACGTACTCGAGGACCTGGAGGTCACTGCAAGCCCCCTCCAGTGGAAAACGACCCTGAAAGGACTCTGGAAAACGAACCGACCAACGAATTCCAATTGGCGCACTTGGGCTGGCGGACACGATATTTTGGACCAAGTACCACCGAGGTGAAACTCGCGCGTGAACGGCTCCAATCTAAGTATCGTACCGTCTCCGTCCCGGTAAAACATTGGCAGGCCTCGGAGTACATTCCAAGCTCGCACCATTAAATTGATGGTGTAGGTTCGGTTGAGACGAACTCCCGATTAGCGCTGGTCTGGCTCTGAGCACCTGTCCCCATAAGGGCTGGTGCCAACCCTTGCATGGCCTCCCTGCTTTGCACAGACACCTATGGAACCATTTAGGCGACTACACATACGAGTGAAGATAGCGGCTCTGAGGGGGGACCTCTTTAGCATGATGCCTTACAAATTAATACCAACTGCAACAAATTCAAAAATATCGAGCAAACTACCAAACCCAGACGACAAACGGACAAACGAACACAAAAAGGCAGAGAGCCTCTACCAACCAGAAATACTGGCGGTATTCGGACGACAAAAAACAATACGCACGCCGGAACGTCCCGTAAGACAAGGGGAAAAGCATGAACAACAAATGCCTGGGAAACATACGGAGGGAGAAACCACCGATGATATTCAGATCATGATTCGACGCGATGCTGCCACTGACACTGCTTCTGATGCCAACAGAGCTCAAGATCCTAACTCAAACAAAAAAAGCCCGCCTCAAAACCAGGCGCAGGACAATCTCATTGTATTGGATCGGCACGAAGAAGAACGCCTCATGTGTAAGGCAGGAAAAATAGTTGAAAAGATCAAAGCTTCCTGCAAACGCCCAAAACCTGCTCGACCAATTCGCGAGGGATATGACAGTCGATCTATTGCTGCTTAGTGAACAACACCGAGATAAAAATTCATCAGCATGGTACCCTGATGAATCTGGTACTAGTGCCATATGGGTTCGAAACAGGACCCAACTGAGAGTTCGGGGCCATGGGCGAAAATATGGTTTCGTGTGGGTCGTTTGCCCAGGAATAAAATTCTTTAGTATGTACTGGACACCGAAGGAACCAATAACATCTTTCCAGGCGAAGCTCAACACTTTAGAGGACACCGTCTTGAGCAGAGAGGGTCATGTTATAAGACTTTAACGCCAAGGCTATGAAAGGGGCATGCCTGAGTCAGATCACAGAGGGAATCCTGGAGATGGCAGCCAGAGTAGGGCTAGCCGTGGTGAACACTGGTAATACTCCCACTTTCCGCCGCTAGGGCTGCGTGTGTACCATTCCGGATGTGACATTCGCCTCGGAGTCCCTCTCCTCTACGACACACAATTGGAGAGTTCTAGAGGACTATTCGGCCAGTGATCATCAGTACATAGCATTCGAGATCCGCGACAACGTTCCTAAACTCCCAAACACTCAGCGCTCCGCCTTCGTTTGGAATATTGAGAGGAGGGACGTGTAGAAGTTTGTCGACACGCTCATGACATGCTTACCACCGTTTGGCTCATCGCCGAGGACCAGAGAACCAACTGCTGAAGACATTGAGAACTCCACAATGAGTACCATCATCTCTGCTTGTAAGTCATCTATGCCCCACCGGAGACCTATACCCGCAAAGCCTCCAGTGTACTGGTGGTATACTGAAATAGCTGAACAACGAAGGGAATGTCACAAACTTCGGCGAGAAGCTCAACGAGCGCGAAGCCAGGACGAGGCATGCACCAGAATGGCCAGAAAATGCCTTCGCGAACTGTTCAGCAAGAGTAAGGCCAGTTGCTGGCAGAACCTCGTCGAAGACGTGAACAGGGACCCGTGGGGCTTGGGCTATAAACTAGTTATGTGGAAGCTCGGTGCTCTACGGGCTCCCTGCGTACTTGAAGCGGACATGATGTACGAGATAGTACAGGCACTTTTTCCCCAACATACCGTCCGCGTTGATGCCACCCACAGGGAAACAACATCGGACTGTCTACTCTTCACGAGAAACGAGCTGGAACTAGCAGTTATCTCCATGAAGGCGAAGAAGGCTCCGGGCGCAGACGGTATTCCAGCCGAGGTACTGCATCTGGCCTATCACTCTTGCTCTTACTTGCTGCTCAGTACGTTCGATGCCTGCTTGCAGGAAGGTGCTCGTGCTGATCAGCAAGGGGAAGGGAAATCCAGAGTCGTCGTCAGCATACCGACCGTTATGCATGTTAGACACGGCTGGGAAAGTGATCGAGAAACTGATAAAGAGAAGACTCGCTAACGTTATCCACGCCACTGGGAATCTTTCTCCAAAGCAATATGGTTTCAGAACGGGACGTTCCACTATAGATGCAGTCGCGGAAGTAGTAAGTGCGGTCCAACAGGCGGAAGCACGCAGTCGATCCATTCGTCGGGTAGTCCTTCTAGTGACGCTGTAAACAAGAAATGCTTTCAACTCCGCTAGATGGAAGGATATTCTGGAAGCCCTGGAAAACTCTTTCCAAGTTCCAGAATATCTGATGCGGATAGTCCGAAATTACCTGAAGGATCGCAGCCTGATCTACGACATGGTGCAAGGTTGTCGGAGGATGCTAGTCACATCAGGTGTGACCCAAGGCTCCATCCTCGGTCCGGATTTGTCGAACGTCTCCTACGACGGACTGCTCTGACTTGAACTGCCGGAAGAGTCGCGACTGATCGGCCATGCAGATGACATTGCGGCACTATTGGCGATCTAGTTGATCAAGCACAATTAAGGCTGAATGTACTAACGCGCCGGGTGGGGAGCTGGATGACCACTCACGGGTTTAACCTAGCGTTAGAGAAAACCGATGTGGTCATCCTGACCAAGAAGAGGATCCCCAGAGTAAGAATGGTCCGAGTCGGGGACGCATTAGTAGAGTCGAAACTATCAGTTAAGTATCTGGGCTTGCTGATAGACTCTAAACTGAGTTTCTCGGAGCATATTAAGGCGACAATAAACAAGGTCACAGCAGGGGTCTTGGCAATTAGTCGACTAATAGCCAATCATGGGGACCAAGTACAACAAAAATGCATCTGCTAATGAGTGTAGTGAAATCAACTCTTCTTTATGGAGCAGAGACACGGAGTGAAGCTCTCAGCAAGGAACTGCACCGAAAACGGCTGGCACAGGTGCAGAGACGAGGAGCACTGCGGATTGCATCAGCATACAGTACAATCTCTGAGCCAGCGGTGTTGGTAATTGCAGGGGTGATACCCATCACTCTCTTTGCTAGGGAGCGCAAAAGAGTCTACCTCCGAAGGCACGAGGGTAATAAAGAAAAAGTTGCTCGCGATGAAAGTTGATGCACTCTCGACGAATGGCAACAATCATGGGAACGTGAGCTTAAAGGAAGTTGGCCGGCGCGGCTCATCAACGACTTGAGATCGTGGCTCAGATGAACGCATGGTGAGACTGACTTCTACCTGACCCAGCTACAGAGCGGACACGGTTGTTTCCAGTCTTACCTGCATTTCTCAGATAATTGGTTGAATGAAAACCAATGAATGCTCCATTTATTGATTTACATTTTCAAAGATTTCAAAGATATCTATCTAAATGCCCTCGAAATAAAAAAGGGTGGCTCGAAAACTTGTCTATCATGATTCATGAGTCCGTGGTAGTTTTGTTGCCCTAGCACAGAGCACCTCAATCCTTTTGTGTTCTATTATGAATCAGGTCTGTCGTCTTACATTCCACATTCCTACATTATTTCCACTGATTCATATTCTATTCCGATAAGTTTATCGGTTCTCACTGGTCTGCATACTTTTTGGTTTTTTTGTAGTTCATACAAATATGTAGTACCAGTAATCATTGCTTGAAAAATTTCTTATCAAAGTAATGCAGTAAAGTGTCCCAGTTTGATGAAGATTCCATAATTACATTTCTAATACACATTGAAATATCTGCTAAGTTATTTTTTGATTTCATGGATAAGTTGATGCTAATGATTGTCAATTTTCATTTTATCGTCAGGCGGTGTATAATCTGCGGCGAACTTCCAATCTCCATAAATCCAATCCACGCATAAAGGCTCATCCCATTTAAAAGGCGATAAGTGACCGGTAAAATGTTTTGAATATATTTTAACAACAGTTGTAATAAAAATACTTGTATGTATTTATAATCCGTGAATTTACACATAACAGGGGATGAAAGTGAAATGAGGAAACGGACCGCGACCGAAACGACCGGCAAGCGCAGTTCATTGAAAAGCAATTGAGAGGATATGGGGTGACTGTTTATTGACTAAATCCTAAGTAACAGGAATGAATAAATTCAAGTGGGGTGCATCCCTTTCAATTATTCTGGTAGTTGAGTTCTGCCTTCTGATTACGTTAGCCTTTGTGCACCGGCAATATGTTAATCCGTCTTTAGTTGCTCTTCTGCAGCCCTCGAAGAACGAATCATAATTTGTAGGGTGGATGGTTTTGATGGTTGGTCCTTTGAATTCATACGTCCTCGACACGGATAACAAGTGGATGAGTGCGAGCAAGTTGAAGGTGAATGTAGGTTGGATCGGCACGGATTTAGTTAATGTTGTGATGTCTGAGATGAGAGAGTAAAAAGTGATAGCATCGCAGGATTATTCTATTTTCGAAAGAGGTTCCTAAGTGGATCAGATTTACCGAAAAAAACAACTATGAATATCCGTTGGGAATCAAGTAAACATGCAAAGTACAAAGATATTGTACAATGCGTTTCCCTTTTCTAAGGGAAGCTTATATGTGAGGAATTAGACAGATATATCGAGACATATGTATTTTTGTAAAATATGCGCTCCGACAAATGTTGCATCGAATTCTTAAATCGTATAGCAATGTGTAAATGTTTCTTTCAAATAAAAAAGTTGAATAAGTTTAACTAATTTTCAGCTATGAAAAATTAGGCCTTTGCACTTATTCTTATCGGAAATATATTTTGTTTCTGTCTTCGTGAAGGCTCCCAAAGTCATCTTGCGCTTTAGCTTTCAGGTTGTTCTAAAGGGATGTTTCTTTGACCTTTTGTAGATTGCAACAGTTTTCATAGAATACTTTGTTAATTTATTTCCACGATTGCCTATGTGCCTTTCGTATTTGAACCTGTCTTCTAATATTTTTTCCAATAACATATAGTCATCCTTGCCTTGTCTACTGTACACCTAAATTCTTCAGCAAAGTTATTATGAACAGTTTACGGTCTTCAAATGTTTGGTATAAATTTTTGCTATTTAATTTGCTATATAAATTTAAATGTTCGGTCTGCTTTTATTCTCCATTTTACTCGGCTTCAATGATGTTCTTTTGGAACCAAATCTAGCATTTCATTGAATGCTTGGGTAAGAGCCAATACTTTGCAATCATAGAATACAAAGGACGTACTATCTAAATGGATAACTCCGCTTCGATGGGTGTGGGGTTGAGTGTCTCTTCAACACACTCATCGGAACAATCCCAAGCCTGTGCAAAGGAGGAGGGTGACATTCCTACACAATGCTGTTTTTACATTCAATGTAACTCCAACCACGTAGGGATGTCAGACGCCCAACAACCTTGTACCTCCTTACTCGTATCCAAGTAACGATCCTTATCTCTTGGCACAATATTTTATATTCTAAAAATGTAAACCTCTTGTTTTCTTTTCTCTCTCTCACTACAAAACGGTCTCACTGCTAAGCAGGATTAAGGCTTTTCAGTGGACAAGTCCACGTATATAAATGCGGGGGCCAGGCTTGGAGTAAGTTCAACCGACATGTATGATTATCTTCACAATTGGTCATGTTCTAGGGGTAAGCAAGAGACTGATGTCTGTTGAACTGAAGCAACAGCTCGAAGACTGTCCAACTACACTGTAAATGGTGGTGAAGGACTCCAAGCTAAGGTGGAACAGCATATGCTGAAGGCTGTGTGACCAAGGGGTACTTGGTCCTAAATATGCAACCTCCGGATATCGTGGGTACCTGCAGTTTCAAATAAGACCTCGGTATCTCGGCTCTTCCGGGGTGGAAAATTTTTTTCCGACCTACTCGTGGGACCAAAAATGGCAACTAAGAATAATAAAAGCAAAAACCAAGACGAGGGGGTGGATACCACTACGTATGGATTACCGTTACCTTGGAAGGGACCCCCATGTTGGGAAGAATACCTCCTTAAAGAGGAAACAGAAGGGCGCAAGAAAAAGGGCAAAAGACAAGGTGAAACATCTTTTAACAAAGCAGGGAGAAACGGTGGAATTGCCACTTCCACTCCTCTACAGAGAGAATCTGTAGAATCTACATCTCCACTTACAGAGATCTACATCTCTGAGTGGAAGGGGAGAGCAGGTAAAGATCCCCCACTCCCTGGAAGGAGTGCCCAAAGGAAATCCAGGTGGGCAAGATGACCAACTAAGGAAGGGATTCAGTGAGCGGGTGCAAAGTGGTATCTGTGACTCCTAGCACAGGGAATCAAGCCTGAGGAGGGTAGGAAGATGGCAGTGGATCGGAAGCCAGGACCAGGACCAGGACCAGGATCGGAAGAAGAACCAAACCCTCCTGTTTTACAGGGGATATAATATAGAATATAGAGGTATAAGATATAGAGAGGCCCTATCCGTGTATATGAGCGTACTTGAGCGTCCGAAGTTTTAAACTTATCCTTTTTCCTTTCAGCTGTTCGAATTATCGGCTCTATTCGTTCTTGCTACTTGTGTCATATGGAGCATGTTATCCCAAATTCGTCGTATCGAAATTTTAAAGCTTTTCGCTCAATAAGAACCACATTTACTTAGCATTCACAACGTACTATCCAATCATAGGCCAAATACGAAAACTAGATGGATGGATCACTAACAACAGCTGAAAAATGCACAACTTGTACGTGTTTTGTTGAAGAGCATACATCTGCGTTGAAATTGAAAATTATCCATCAATATTACTCTCGACAATTTCACATACAAGTTAACTTACCAATTACAGCATTTGATTAGCAAATCACAAACATTTTCATTCATTCAATGTAAAAATAAAACTATATTAACATTTTTCAAAATCTTCAGCTGATTTCGGTTCAAATTCGACAGTGGAGTTATTATTACAGTGAGAAAAGCAATTTCTGTAAAAGTATGGTCACAAAGATAACTTGAATGTTGAAATCATTATCGAATCGATCGCTGAATCATGGACTTTAATCAGTCAACGTTAATTGAATATGCGCTGACACTTATATTGAACATTTCTAATTCTCATTAAGCATATGGAGCATATGGATATGGTCATTTATGTCATTCACAATGGAACTATAGATTTGAGCACATTTTAATTAGGTTAGTGTAACCTTGAGACCAGCTACAGATTGCAATTTCCCCATGATCAATCGGCTCGAGCAAATTAAATCCGAAATCGATCAGCTGTGAAAATAGTATGGAATGGGCGTGGCTTAGTTATTCAGGAAATGATGTTCGTGCGGAGTTAACATTCTCGTTAAGTCGATTCTCCTGTGTCCATGGGCAGTACAAATTTGTTTATGATGGGGCACTTAATGTGATGATATTATTTCGTAAATTTATTGATCTACGGATAAAATATTGTTTATGAATAGTCGGAAGATAAATTCGAATGAAAACAAAATATGAGCTTTAATTATAACAAGCAAATATGGTGATGTTTGAGACCGTAGTTCAGATCGTGAAATTTTTGACGTTTCATTTCAGAATATTTTTAAGTAAGTATTTGTGTTTGTGTTAATATGCGTTACTTTTGGTGATTTTGGATAGAAATGAGAACGTAGGGCCTCTACATATCTACTAGCAGCAGTACTTGCAGACATTAGTCTTGTATGCAGATGCTCAATTGTGTTCTTTGGCATTTTACTTTATTGATATGAAGTATCACGTATGCCGTATTGAATAACTTCCAAAAATCCGCTGCGGTCGAGGTTATGAGTGCTTGTCATAATTAGATGATATGATACTTATTTTCAGCTTATACATGCTTATACTCTCATAAAAATGGGAAATATTTTATCATTTTCTACAGTGCCTCTTACTCTTTTTAGGATTAACGTTTGGAAGTGCCGAAGGCCAGCAATAGGCTTCCTGGTCTGAATCTTTTGGCTCATATAAATCAAATTTCTCTTGTCTTGACATGGGTTCAATCGGACATGTCTGAGGTATAAGATTTGATATGCAGCACATTATTTACCATTGCTTCTTCGACATCGTGGCCCATTTTATTTGTGATGTTGTGGTAACTATGGAATTTTTCGCCGAAAATTTGTTGACTTTTATTCATGCAAAAAAGTCAGATGGTCACTTGCAGCTTTATTTTGAATATATTACTCAAGCACCATAGTTCCCTTGAGCTATAGTCTAGTCTCTATAATATAATCTCTATGTTAAACTATAGCAACGATACACGCACATATATATACACTTGTATACAATTATATTCCTGTTTACAGTAACGTGCAATACACCTACAGATGGCCGAAAAACTATGCATATTATTGACCTGCAGTTTATGACTTCTTTCCCGAACGGACGCAAACAGTACATCTGAAGAGCAGCTACATTTCAGTCTTTTGGTGACCACCTGCGGATGCATCCACGCTATTGTGACGCCCTCGGAGTAATTATTCATTCACAGTTTTATATTCGTATCTCTTTAACTTTGTTATATCTTTATGTGTATTGACTACGTCTTAAAATTCTGATAACATTTGCAATAATTAAAAATTTAAACATAACAAACTATTTACTTATTGCTTAAAAACCAATACTCTATATAGTCTAAGCATATGATTCCAGTGCTGATTTCGCAAGATTGCGATTCTGATACAGATTGCCTTAGTGTGTTTGTAAACTGCTCACTTTAAAGCCGAATTCCTTCATCCTGCCCCTATCTTCTACGCAAATAAATTTTGAAATCAAAATTTGGATAAATCACATTTGGCTTTGATACAACACGCTCGATATTATATTTTTAAATTCATTGATATTTACTTCTACCATACGTGCTGTATTCAGGGAGTTCTGGGTATTTTGCGAGAGCGCGGTTGTCATTAATACGTTAGTATTTGAAAGTTCAGTATTTCAATCACTCACTATAGAATCCATAGTTGAGCTGGCAGTCGGAGGCGAATAGAATGTGGATTTTCTCGGGGAATGAATAAATATCCTTCTTTCATCCAAGATTTCGTAAAGTATTTTATTAGATCGGATGCAGTTCCAGAGCCTATGACGGTTACTAAGGTCCAGTGGTTGCGCTCCAGAGCAAAAACATATCAAATGTTTTGTGGAGGTTATGACTAAAAAACATCTATGAAAACATATGTGTTGATATTTGTTGAGTTAATAAACAAGAAAACGATGTTATTATTTCGATACTAATGTGTCCGAGGGATATTTTCATCATCTTCACATTTGTTGCTTAAATTTTCTGTTCTATATGTGAAAATACGTGGAAGATCATGCTTGTTATCTTCATGTAACTACTATTTCTAACGGTAGAGAACGGGATACGAGTACTCCAAATAGCAATTAAAACGAGCTTTGCAAGATAGAAAGCTTTTTTATTGTTCTTTTATTGTTATAGGTGAGTGGAGATGCGGGTGTCTTTCTCACGTTAAGATACAAGTTCAAAATACAAATCCTAAAATGTAATGGATTTGGGGATTTTTTTCTTGTAATTTTAATTTTTGAAACATTCTTCAAAAATTATTTTACTCAATAGCAGTACCAAAAATCATTTTTATTCGTCATTTTGAAAAAAAAAAAAAAAAACTGAATGGAGGTTACTAAAGTCGCGATGACCTTTGCCATGGCGTATAAATAATCTTCGGATTGGCAGATCTCAAACAATTTTCGTTTTTTCCGTCATTTTCCGTATACGAAATTTTCTTTCCCATTTTATTCAAAATTGCATTCCGTCACAAACTTTCAATGTTGTTCGAACCAATCATGATATTATCAATCCAATCCCTGTCTGCATTATGAAAAAATGGCATTTTGAGCAACACCAGTTAAAGTTTTTTTAGCTAGTTTTACTGAATGCTGTACGAAAAATTGATTTTTCAAATTAATAACTCTGCTATTCCTGGACTATGTAAAGGTGTTTCCTAAAAATTATCAGCTTTCTCTTCTAATTATTTGGCTTTTATCCTCGCCAAACGGCCTTTCCTTGCTGCCATTTGCGTCGCCTTCTCAGCCATTTATATTCTCTCCTCATAAGCGCCTGATTGTAGGCTTCCTTGCCAATTTGACAGCATGATGTTGATGTCCACAATTTTCAAAAGGGACACATGGTTTTCGTTAAGGATAATGAAATTTAATCTAAATGTATGTTTTGGCACGATAACCCAAACATACAAAATTTTCATTTTTTCTCACTATTTCGTATGTTTTAAACGTTTTTGATGATAAAAAATAGTAACAAATATGCAAAATAATTTACCTGTATATTCACCAATAACAGTTGAAACGTCAACAAAAGGACTGAAGCCGCATTTCGACTAGATCCCCTGAAACAGACCGTTGATCGCCGGGAAATCCTTTCGGTGATTTTTTTTGTTTCACTTCCTGACCAGCTTTGTTCATACATGTATCGGTAACTGCTTTTTGTTTTTGATGAAATTTTCAAGTTCTCTAGAATGAAGAAATAACTCCGCGTGCTAAAATTTGATTAGATCAGAAAACAACTCTAATCCATTACAACCAACAGCTATCAGCCACATAAAAAAAAACAATATGACGATTTACTTCACATCAAGTGCCTATAAAACTGCGCATAATAATTTGTGGTTCACCACATTCGCACATAATATTGATTTTGAAACCATTTCCACGAATATTTGTTCTATTGAATTTGACATTTTTGTCACACGTTTTACACTTTAGCTGGCTCGACAGCGAAGTAAAGACAATTCAGAACATGAGGATGCAATAACTCACATTATCTTCAATGTTAACTTCGAAATAACGGGATAACTTTTTTGCAGATGAACTCTTGATTGAAGTAGACTTTTCAGTAGTATGTCGATTACCATCAAATTCTTAAGATCTCTGCGTTGTTTTTTGCTTCGAATTTCTGCATTTTATAAAGCGTTACATTTTGAGGACACGCAAATATCCCTGACGTCCAAATAGAAACTGTTCTTAGAGTGAAACGGTTTAAAATTTTATAACAGAATTAAACCGGTACTGCACAGAGAGGGGATACACAAGAGATGAAATTCGGCTCGCAGCTGCGAGAACACTAGAAAAAATCGAAGTGATCCCCGATCCGCAGTGATCGAAGTTCACCCTAATATTCACTAATATTCGAATTGAAAAATTATTTTGAGAGGTCATTTTTGAAGGTTTAAAGTAGAAAATAGAGGTTTAAATAGGATTAAATAGAAAAACGGAACAAAAACCATTTTTGAAATTTCTGAAAATCTTTTTTCCGATTTGCTAATGAAAGTGGGTCATTATGATTCGAAAATTTACTAAACTTTGTTTATAAATAATTTTGATGCGCATGTCTTTGCAATATCGTCTTGATGTTTAATCCACAACAACTTCTACATACAAATACCGATGCATTTAGACAATCGGAATCGACTTCCGTAAGATTGGGAGTTTGTTTGAAGTTTAGGCGTGTTACGCCTAAGCTATTAACTATTATTATAAACAATTGCAAACTATAGGCTATTATTCATTATGACTCCAACTAAAATATTATACTAAATTGTATTTCACTTTTCATTTATATTTACTGTAGATTTTACGTGCATCCTTTTGCGATAAGCAGTTAAACGAACTTACAGAAATTCAGTATTTAGATGTGTTTCCTTTTCTTTCGAAATGTTTTTGACTTTGACTTCCTATGAAATTCAACATCAGTAAAAGGCGGTAATATTTGTGGAATATTAAACTTTTTTCGCATAGTAATTTGCGTTAAAATAGGGCGTTTAATATGCATTCAGAATAGTCTTTAACATATACGTTTGTAACAGTTCTGTAAAGTATATTGCAATTATATCACTATTGCTAACGCTAGCACGTCCTGTGGCGAATTGACTCCCCAAGCTATATTTTACTTAAACGTGGCCATTAATTTGTTTTACCCACAATTTAACGCTATTAGCAATCCAATTCATTAATAAATGCGTTGATGTAAGGCAAATATGAAATACACATAGTAAGTAGATATTTGCTTCGTAATGTATTTGTGTTTTGTATTGAACAATAAAGGACGCTTATAATTTGAATAATGAAGAGTAAACAAGAATCTTATTCTTTGTAATTGACACACACGCTACAATAACGGCAAAAGCTCGCAGGCTTAATGTGTTGTATATGTATAATAGTGTTGAAAGGACGAGTATAGAAAGTTAGATTTATGTTATCCTGTTTCCTTTAAGAGTCGCGCATTGCCAGAAAGCTTTTCAATAGTTGAAACAACGATACCAGATATATCGCTGATATATAATCCTTTCATACAATAGGATGTAATACCATACATATGTATGCAAGATCCTTGGATGGGCGAGTTATGTGCCGATAGTTCACCATCGATTCACTCTGAAAGCGCTATTGTGTAAATATAAGAAAATAATTGCATAGGATATCAGCTTACAACTTGCCTGCGGAAAGACTCGTAGCATTATCCTTCCCTTGAGATTAAGCTTTCGAGTCAATAAATGTCGATAAATGTATTGGTTCGCTCAGGGACGTAGTTGGTTAGGAATTTTTTAAAAAGAGTCTGGATTACAAATGTCTTCTTGCTGCTACTGAATCTTTTTATCAACATGTCAAATATATCTGCTTAGAAATGCAATAGAAATTAGGCGATATTTCACTTTAACTGATTCAAGTTAGGTTTGATGTACGGACAACAAAAAAGCATCTGTAAAGATATATTAAGGATTGCAATTGGCTTTAAACTAGCTTAAGGTATTGCTATTTCAATAATTTAAACTTCGAATTATTCAAAGCGAATCAAATTCGACGGTCAAAAAAAGATCTCGATTTAAAAATGCGAGTCACGTTTTCATTGCATCTAATATTTTCACGATTGATTTTTAAAATATTCATAAAGGTTTTAGAACGGCCCCTCTAAAATTAAACAAGTTCAGATATAGTATATATATTATCCGCGTCACGATATGAATGAATCTAGCTGGCTACGCTTATATACAATAAACATGCGGGCTTATTACTTAGTTGGTTATGGCGTCATGTTCAGTCGTCCAAGAGCTCTTTTGAAAAAGAGTACTTTTTGCTCGTGAAAAAGTTGGCTTGGTTCGGTATGGAGAGTCAAGAGGAGCTTTTTGGGTACTACCACCTTAATCAAATAGTTCCCGGAATCACCACCATGTGGCGCTCTCAGCCACCCATGTAGCGATCTCCACGGAGCTCACCGCCACGGTTGATACTGGCGCTGCCGTCGCTTGGTCTTAACCATGCCCAGGTGGTAAAGTCGGTTGGTTCCCCGAACACTGACTCCAAGCCAAGCTGCCGTCTGTCATCGTACACGATTCGAACTTAATTATTATTATTGTTGATGTTATACGTGAAGATAAAGTAGTGTTAAAGTCAGTACTAGTTGCGTTTATCTTACCACATCCCAACACCCGATTTGAGTTCTCTTTTTTTGTCACATCAGTCATTTACATTCATTTCATTTTACATGTCATTGACATTTGTAAAAGTGACGCCGTATTAAGTACATCTTTGATTGTGCGTATTTTCGATTTTACATAATTTTAAAAATGTAATTGAGTTTGCAACAACGAGTTTGTATTTAATTTTGTGTTAAAAACGGTTTCAATTATGCGACGACATTGCAAAGGCTAGAAAAGTGTTTTTGCAGGAATACTCTGAAGAAAACAGTCGTCTATCAGTGGCACGAACGTTTCAGAAGTGGCACTGAGTTCGTGAACGATGATGAACGCAGTAGCAATTCATCAACATCAAAAACATCAAGAAAATTAAAGAATTGATGACCACAGACGGCAATTGATGCATTTGAGGGCAAACAACTCGTAGATCTGGCACCACGATAATGCAGCGTCGCACAATACTATCATTATCCGTGATAACATTTGGCTATGAACGAAAGGAATACCATTCAACGACCACCGAATTCACCTGATTTGGCTTCTTGCGACTTATTCCTATTCGGTCGACTCGAGAAATCGTTCCGTGCAACGCGTTTCAGCACCCGAGATGAGATCATGGAAAAACGAAGATGGCTCTGATGGCCATACCGCAAACCGAATATATAAGATATATAACACATAAGTGCGCTGCAGTCGTTTGATAGTGCGTTGAAGGGGACAATATCGATTTTAATGTATAATCTTGTACTTTTAATTTCCTGAATATATTCCGGGAACTTTTTGATCAAGGTAGTATATGCATCATTGCTTGAAAAAAGGCAATAGTGGATTAAGGGCAATGCAGAGATTTAAACACTTTACTAGTGTGTGTTACTACGACTATGAGGGCGTAATTGGTCCTCACAGATCCGTAATTGGTTTAAGAAATTTTTAGCTGGCAATATCGAATTAAAGCATGCAGACCGCAGCAGCCCCTCAGCAACGATGGATACGGCTTTTGTTGTTGATAACCTGCGACATATTGTACGTGAGATAATTGATGACACTTGCTTTCCCCTGGCAACTTTGCATAAGAATTTAATCAAAACGGGATATGTAAATTGATATGAAGTTTTGGTTCCGCACCTTATCAAACGCGTTTCTAAGTGCGCTGAAAAAGTGACATAAAATAACATTTTTGTCATTGGAGATAATACTTGAATTTTGTATCAAATCGGAAACTTACTTGGTTTTACCAGGTCTGAAATTCATGCGAAGAATGTTTTTTTGTGCATTTGGAGGGACTGCAAAGGTGCAGTGTACTGCCAGCTCCTTCCTCAAAGGGATATGATCAACGCTGATAAACATTGCAGTAAATTCGGTGCATTGAAACGTGTTAATCGTGTTGGTCGTATGGCCAGAATTAGGCCAGTTCTATTGGGAGGTTCTACCTTATCCTCCGTACTTAACAGATGTTGCTTTATCCGGTTATGAGTTTTTCCTCTCTCTGAAAAATTCTCTCCGTTGAGATCCAATCTATAGACGAAATGAAAAAGCATCCTGATAAATATCATTAAATGTTCTTTACGATCAGTAAAGGGCATGAACAAGCCGAGTAAGTGTTTATTTTTAAAAAAGGGGAGGAATTTTTTGTAAGATGGAAGGATAACTGATTGTCATCCGACATGTTGTTGTGGGTCTAGCTCACGCTGAAGCACTAATAAATATGATCCACGAAAAATTATCATGCAGTTATGTTACGTCTGATGTTATATTGCATAAAATTGTAGTATACTTAACACCGAAAAATTTTAGGTAATCATTCCCATTCCCAAGAATTCAAGCTTAATATGCTTTAGAACTTCGTTCCAAGACTTCTGGATGATAGAGATCGTAGTGTAGGTTTTCCCATTAATCGCTGATAATCAGATGCGATGGCAAATAGGTGGAGAGGCTAGTTATCATACTCTGGTTTTATCCAAAAATTCAACTTCAATCAGGGCTTCTTGCCAAATTCCCTGTGTCCCAGTGTCAAATTATATTCAGCATCATATTCTGCTTTTATCGAACGAATTCTGTATTAGGTATGCCCCTGGGACGGAAGAAAACAGAGAGCATTGATTTGATGCGACTCATGGCCCTTTCCTTTTCTTTTGGATCATCTGTTGACTCACATGCCAGGCTTTGCATACTGCTGACTGACTCTTAATAAAATTACGTTTTGAAACCTTATTTTATCACAAGTTACGTAAGATGACACGAACGCAGATTAACGTTTTTTGGAAGATTTCATATCTTAACAACAACTTAGCCTCGGTTACTTTCCATGCGCCGTGAGAGAATGTTGAATAGATAGCACGTCGATTGGCTTCTTTTTCAAATCATCGGTAAGAATGTGATTACCCAAACTCATAGAAATGCCAGTCATCTCCTCAATGAGGCTCACATTCACACAACGATCTGAGCCGAAAATATGAATATCTTTCCAGATATTTACTTTTATCTTGATGTTCTCGGATTTGATTAGCGTTTGTTATCTCCAAGGTTTTTAAATCCATCATAAATTCTAATAAATCAGCAGAATATTTGAGTTCGAGATCAAATTGGATCATAAACGTTTTTCTTCGATTTAAATGTTTCTTAAGCAGTTCAGAAATTGATATTTGCATTTTGCTCCGTAACAAGTTAATGTTAATAATGCAACAACTGTTGCCAGAGGATAAGTTTAGGGCTTAGCCCTTGTAAAACTACAACGGTGCAATTCACAAAAAGACGATAACTGAACCGAATTCGCACCATATGAAAACGAAATAAAGTATCTCGAATGCTAATCGACGTCAGGCTAACATGAAAAAAACTTTTCAAAGCAGCGCCTGCAAAGGCAACCAATGCTCTGATGGTGTACAAAGACATGACAGGCAAGAACACCATGATCTTGAAACCAATCATCATCTATGAAGCCTGACCTGGTGATCGAGAACTCAAGACGAGGCTTGCAAAAGTTTGACATGTGTATATCACCGAAGCCGTTAGGTACTATTGCAGGCCTCGGAAACATCGTAACCCGCTAGCTATCTCATTTAATGTCAGGATCAGTAGCGGTATTCATAATGTAAATGACCTCAGAGACCAAGTAAAATTAACTAGTTGTCCCCATTAATATGTGCACAATCGGATCGCATGACAGCAGTATTCAGCATTCACAATAAATCATGTGTATTGCTGAGATACAAGAGAAAATGGAACGTTTACTCGAACATGTATATCATAAGACGGAATGCACACAGATTATATATGGATGGTTGCAAGATACTGGACATGTTAGGGAGTTGAAATTTGGAGTATTTGGGCTTGGCCCCAAAAACTTGCAACCGATGGGAAGTATGTCAAGTTTTCTTCTGATTGAAGTGTATACTATCGTTATAAGCGCACATCTCAGCATAGACAGACGATACAAAAATAAAACAATAGTTATACTATCTGAGAGCCACACACCTTTAACTAAATCTCCGTTAATTATATTGAGAATGGTTTTGGATTATTATTATGCACTCAAAAGGTAAAGCAGGGACGTGACGGGGCACGGAGGCGTGGAGGCGAATTAGCAGTCTTAAAATCAGGAGTCCTGAATTCTTTAGTCTAAGAGAACTCCAGAATTCTGTAATGTAGCCCAATGACAAATGAGGGAAGGGAATGCAAAAGGCTCTGGGGTGGACTTTCAGGGCTTCGAATGTTGAAGCTTTTTCATCAGCTTTGTTACGAAACGACACCTTTCTTCGTGGAGTGAACAAGGGAAAGTTAAGACTTTTGACTGACCGGGCATTACACTCAGAGGAGCCCTCAATAAAAAAACGGAATTGAATTGAATGCTGAGTGTATATTTTGCAATTTTGCGGAGAAAAGACCAGTGCATTTACTAGCGCACCGCGACACATTGCCCAGCAGAAAAACAAGTTACTTCCTTGGCGAAGAAGAGTAAGGAAGCCTGAATTTAAAGCTAATCATTAACTTTCTTAGGTGGACTAGACACGATGGGATGATAAAGCTTTAAAGGTCAATATCCGGTATCACTGACAAAGCCAATTAATCAATCAATGGTTCGAAATAGTTGATTTTGAATTTTTTGCTTGATGAAGTATTTGAATTCAAGGTCCTTTTTAATACACGATAAGAATCGAGTTGGTTACCCGCTGAAGATACTAGTGCGTTAAAACTGCAATGTGTTTTTCAGTGAGTACGATCGATCTCTCCTTTATTTGAGGTTCAGGCCATCCTTTATAGCTTTGTGTGATTTATTTCCTTTTTTTTACGACCCCAAGTTGCAAAAAAGGGGCGAAAAATTTTCAGAATTCACTTGTAGCCTTTCCCTTTATCTCAGTTTTTTTGGAGCAGGGCTATTCTTAATAGAACTTGAGTGTTGTGTCTAATCTTTCAGTTTTGTGTTCGAAACACAAAACCAAACAAACCTCTTTTTGTTTGATGTACGACGGTGGGGTGAAAAGTTTTCGGCCTGACCAGGAAAAACGATGTTTTTTTTGCTTTATTTTTCAACATAATCTCCATCAACACTGAAACATTTCTCATAACGGTGCTCTAATTTCGCTATACCAGTTTTAAACGTAGATTCATCAAGATCCTCAAAATACTGATTTACTGCTTGGATAACTTCTTCGTTGCTCTTAAATTTTTTATCGCCAAGTCATTTTTTGAGGTTATGAAACGGGTAATAGTCGCTGGAGGCTAACTCTGGAGAGTAGGGAGAATGCGGCATCAATTCATGGATTTGGACATTGCAACAATTGACGAATGCGCTGGTGCATTATCGTGATTAAACAATTTTTTTTTCTTCGCCAAATAGGGATCGTTTAATTTGCACTTCGTGCTTCAAACGTTGCAATAACTTTGCGTAGTACTGACCAGTGATAGTCTTCCCTTGTCAAGGTAATCAATGTATATAATTCCTCTCGTATCCCAAAAAACAGTAGCCATAACCTTGTTTGCCGATAAAATTGTTTTTACCTTCTTTGGAGTTGGTTCCGCTTTTCTAACCCACCGTTTTGACTGTTCTTCATTTTCAGGAGTGTAGTGGTGGACCCAAGTCTCATCAACAGTTATGAATCGACGCAAAAATTCGGTCGGATTACGGCTACACAGCGCCAAATTGTCGGTAGAAATGTCCTTTCGAATCAGTTTTTGGTTGAGCGTTAGAAAACGCGGCGCCCACCTTGTACACAGCTTTTCGATGCTTAAATGGTTTTGCAAAATATTTCGCACACGTTCAACTGACATCGAACAGGTCTCAGCTATCTCATGCACTTTCAACCTGAGACCTTCCAACACTATTTGATGGATTTTCTTAATCATTTCTGAAGTTGTGACCTCAGCGGGCCGTCTTGAGCGAGGCTCGTCAGAGGTGCTCACAGGGCCACATTTTAAATTCAGAAACCCATTGCCAAAAAGTTGAATATGATGAGGAGGAGTCTTCTAGTGTTGAATCCATCTGTTCTTTTATTTATTTTGGTGTAAAACCTTTCAAATAGAAGTATTTGATGACAGCACGTTTTTCCAATCTTGCAATTTTCACGAAAACAACGGAAGCGTCTCGCGCAATGTGCTCTCAAACGCAAACTAACGTAGCGATTGGGTTGAAACTGTACAAACAAGCTCGGTAGGAATTATACTGTAGGACGCCACTCCAAAAGTACGTCTAGCGACGCCATCTCTTGGCCAGGCCGGAAACTTTTCACCCCGCCCTCGTAGGTGGTTGTAAACATTTCAGTGAATGAAATCAATGAAATCAACACAAACATTTTTTTGGGTGTTTTACTCTTTACTTGTTGATTAGTTTTCAAAAGTTCATGCGTAAATATTTGAAGTGATCCATAGGATTTCCAGGCTGCATCCTCTTTTTTCCACTTTTCTTTTTTCAAACCGTGGCGTACTACAATGTACTATTACTCTCTGTGGCCAAAGATTAGCTCAGGATCAGCTTATTACAAAATTTCAAGGATAAGGATACCTGTAGTATGACTACATGGGTAATTCAATGGATGAAGTTTTGTCAGATTTGAATCAGACGTGACACTGAGCTGCGTAGCTAATTTTTCTTCACTTGATCGAAGAAAGTATTTTATTGTGCCCATTTAGTGAGGAAAATACTCTTATATGTCAATTTCTCATCTAATTAGAATTTAATTAATTTGACGAAATTTCAGCAATTTAATCCTGTTGAACATTATCTCCCTAATTTTTTAATTACAGATATTGAATTGTAGGGAATATGTTGAGAATAAAACTATGACACTATGAATAAAACTATAAAAGACGTAAATTGCTTCGCTTCTACGTTGAAAATGATCCTGAGAGTTTTTATTTGGAATTTTATTTTTTCTTGGAATTTCTCATTTTGTTCTTAGATTTGAAATGCAATCATCAAATCTTATCAATGGTATAAATATAAAATAATCGAAACAGGGTAAAGTAACCTTTGCTCTGCATGCAGGTTATGGATGACAAATCTCATTCAAAAGATTTGTCTTATCCTTTTATCGTTGTTATTTCAATTCAATCGGTTATCTTGAATAATTTGGACATTACAGTTTTCGTTAATTATTACTTAACTTATGCATTTAAATGCAAAACATCCAGTCTGTGAAACAAATGTTGCTCCACAGCTTTGACTATACCTACCAAAAACTTTGGAAACTTAATAGGATCCTAACGAAAAAACAACATTCGCTACCCTTATTTTTGAAAAACGAAAGCGGAGATACAATTTTCCTATTTTTATAACATATCAGATCGAATGTGTAACGATCTCATCGAATTGTTAGTTAGTGTTAGTCTTAGAACTCTCTAGAAGCAAGCCGAAGTCATGCAAGTATACCTCCTAAGGCTCTAATTAAGTTAGAGCTACGAGAGTTACGTTAGCTACGAGAGCTAACCAACTTACTTAAGATAGTAAAGAACGAAAAAGCCCCTGATATTGATGGAATCGCTAGCATAGTACTAAAAAACTTGCCATCAAAAGGAGTTTTATTCTTAAGCCTCCTAATTAATTCATGCCTCAAACTCCAATGTATTCCTGCTGTTTTGAGACATGCAATCGTTTTACCAATTTTTAAGTCTGGTAAAGATCCCAGCGTGCCCAGGAACTATAGGTCGATCACTCTACTACCCACTTTCGGAAAAATTTTGGAAAGGTAAATACACAAAAGACTAGCTAGCTTTGTGGATGGCAATAACATTCTGCCGAATGTCCAGTTTGTTTTTAGAAATGGATATTCGACTGATCATAAATTTTATCGCTGCTCTTAAGGAAAAGTTATCGATTGGTATGGTCACACTAGATGTAGAAAAAGCCTATGATAACGTCTGGCATGATGGATTACTCTAAAAAATAATTAATTACAATATCCCATTATACCAGGTCAATCTGATCAAACCATTTCTGAAAAATAGAATGTACCACATAAAAGTTCGAGGATGCACCTCTTCTACGAAAAATATATCTGCAGGTGGCCCTCAAGGTTCTTATCTGGGCCCCATTTTGTTCAGCATCTGCACCTCTGACATCCCTTTTAATGCGAACTGTCAAATAGCAAAGATACATTAATATACAACGCTAGCGATGATCCAAACAAATATGTTCGAAATTTGGAACAAACATTGGATAAACTATCTCAGTTTTACGATAAGTTGAAGAACCAAATTAGCGTCAGAAAAACTGAATGTATATATTTTTACAAAAACGAAAACCCACACTGCTCCTGAGTAAACCACTAGATTTTATTGGAAACATCGCATGGACCGAAGAATTATCGTACCTTGGACTGATACTAGACAACAAGTTAACCTCTAGGAAGCATATTGAACACATCAGCGCGAAGATCTTTAAGTTGGTTCTATCGTTGTATCCACTGTTAAACAAACGACCGCAGTCAAGCATAAAAAATAATGTCCTCATTACTGGAATGGTGATGCAACCAAAGGATCAATTCACACACAATAAGTAGCTGCAAATGACACTTGATAAGGTTTTTATTTCTCTTCACAAGAACTACACAACATGTCCGGAGTAAGGAAAATTAAAACCAAATAAAACCCTTGCTAATTCGCGAAAAGATAACACTGGTCTGCATCAAATTTGCATTCTACATGAAAATGTACTATATTGTATAGTATTTCACTCACTAAGCGTAAATATACAAATTAAAATTCAGTTAGCTTTTATTGTGCATTTGTGCCTGATATAGGGTCTCCCAATAAGGTCTTCCGAACTTTGACAGTTGATAACGGCCATATTGTCGAAGCAACATCAGTCAAATGGCTGCCGATTATTCAGTCTGTTTTGCCAAATCACCATGGATGGATAAAGCGTTCGATAACACAATCGAATGATTAAATTGTTTTGTCAAAATCGGTGTTCTGTTCGGAAAACGCTCCGCGCTTCGTTCATTTTTCTGTCGCCATAATTGTCCTACTGATACTATTCGCAGTGTGGTGAATAAATTGGAGTCCATTGGATCAGCAAACGATCAACCAACACCCGACGAAACGCAAGATCTGCTGAAAACATCACCACTGTCCGTGAGAGTGTGAATTTCGCGTCACTCACAAAACCTCGGCCTTTCGCAAACCACAACCATAGCGTAAACACAACCAGCGCTCACACTCCGAACAAACGACCGATCTAACGGTATTTGAAAAATTCTGGAGAATTGCATTGGTGTTCGTAAAAATGTTTATTTTTCTCTATTTTGTCTATCTGTTTACATTGTACTTGTAAACAAAACGAGCAAAAAATTAATATTTTTACTAACACTCATACAATTCTGCAAAATCCGTTAGATTGGTCGATGGTCGGAGTGTTATCGCTGTTTGTTCTTACGCTATGCCACAACTTAGCGAATTTTGTTTCGTGACTCGAGCCTGCTAACCCTAATTTTCATCGAAAATCATCATCAGCGATGAGGCCCATTCCCGGCTGAATGGGTTCGTGAACAAAGAAAATTTTCGCATTCGGGACGATACCAATCCACATGAGATCCATGAACGTCCAATGCATTCCGACAAAGGCTCTGTTTCAACGTCAACAGCGAACGCTATAGGTCGATGATTACCAACTTCTTTTGGCTTGAAGCGGATTTTATGGACACGAACGACATGTGGTTACAACAGAACAACGCTACCTGCCACACAGTTCATGTCACATTCGATATTCATCTCGAGCGATTTGAAGACATAGTCATCTCACGTGGAGGTGATGTGAACTTACCACCGAGATCGTGCGATTTGACCCCGTTCGACTTTTTCTTGTAAGGTTTTCTTAAGTTGCAGGTCTAGGTGAATAAGCCACAAACGACAGTGGTTCTCAAAGCTAACATAATTCATGCTATCGTTCAAATTCAGCCTAATTTATGCGCCAGAGTCATGGAAAATTTGACATTTCGGATGCGCGTCACCCACAGAAGCTTCGGCGGACATTTAAATGATTTGTATTCCAGACATAAAAGCATCGATAGGCCTCCCAAACGAATAAAAACATTTCGATGATATTTCACACACTCTTTGTTTTATTTAAATTTTTAGATAGGAAGCACATAATGAAATGCCCTATATAATATAATAGCGGGTAGCGCGATATGTTCAACACATTAATGATGATAATTTAAAATATGAAGTGATTACTCCCGAACATTTTATTATTCCTCATTTGTTTGTTGCGTCTGACATTGACTGTGTTTACTTTAAGAGTTCAAACATGAAATTGTTATCTTTTTTTACATTGCAAGTGAAAAATCCAGTTTTTAGTTGCGTAAATGTAATAATAAGGCAGACAAATTTGCAACATATGGAACCCATACTAACCAAAGATGCTCAATAACTCAATGTTTAAAAACTGTTTACTTCTATTATTTTGGAATTCAAAAAAAAACCAAGACAAATCGTGGGTATCACAGTATAGTTGCACAACTTGTTCCACAAATTTGATAAAGTGGCAAAACAAAAAGAAACGTTTGGTGTTCCAATGATGTGGAGAGAACCTGCCAATCATGCGAATGAATGTTACTTTTGTACGATATATCCAGACAAAAGAAACGAAGCATGGTATACACTGACGTAGCCTCTGTATCGCGATATGTACCACACGGAATCGATTTACCTGCTCCTTGATATCCCGGAGAGTACCAGCAAGGCTTTGAAGAAGAGATTAATTAAACCTCATAATCGTCACAGTTTATCGGTGACAATATTGTTTGTGACAAACCTCATAGAATTTCGCAAGATGAACTCAGCGACCTTAAACGAGATTTAAATTAGATAGAGATAAAAAGATAAAGTGGAATTACTGGGATCAAGACTTAATGCGTTTGATCACTCTAGAATTTTCTAAAAATCGATTTTTTTGTTTTTGTTTTAAATTGTCCCTCAAGACCTCAAAATGATAAGCCAAAAAATTCCCCCTGGTCTGCCTTTGTGACTGCTCGAGAAAAGGGACGTTAGGGGATCGGAGCAAGCATACGGCAGATGTTATTGAAACCATTTGTGTATAGACTATTCTAGACGAGCTTAAACTTGTCTAACGTCAGTTAGGCACAGCCAAGCATTTGAGAAGGATGCTACGCACGCTTGGTCACGAAAGAGACCAAAAGCTTCTTGAAGAAAACCATTGAATCGCCATGAGTTAGAAGCACCAGGTGACTAAAATGCCAGTTAATCGGTCATAAAAACTGACACAATCGGAAGATAAGTGTGATAAAACTATTAAACTAGCCTATGAAGAACTGACCGGTGGAAATCTTCTATCTCCATACATCGGCGGTTACACAAAATAGTAACAAAAGCTTCAATTCAACTGTGTGGGCCTTAGCCCCGAAATCACCTTAATTGGAATGTCGATTCATCCTGTAGTATTTATTCGCAAAAATTAAATTCCCAAAAATGCCTATTTTTTCGGACTCTATGGTGGTCTAACCCCTTAAGGAATAGAATTTGCTTCAATCGAGTGTCAAAATCAGTTTATACAGATATCGTCAGAAGAACTTGATACCCTATTTCAAATCCGGAAACTAGTTTGCATTAACAACATAAATGGCTTGATGAACGCTTTCAACATTGAATACCATCCACAGGAATGGCGGCTGTTTATAGACTCCTCAAAATTGAGTTTAAAAGCTGCTCTTCTCCATAATGGTAACACACAAACTTCGATTCCGTTATGTCACGCTGTGCACACTAAAGAAACATATGAAATTTTAACTTACATGTCAAATATACTCAGGGCACAAAGGGCTGATTTGTGGGGATCTCAAAGTCAAAGCAATGTTGTTGGGAATACAATTGGGCGATACCATGTACCGTTGTTTTTTGTGTGAGTGGGATAGTCGGGCTAGATCTTTACATTTTATAAAAAAATATTGGAATACTAGATAAAACTTGAATCCTGGAGAAAAGTACGTCAAGTACCTTCTTCCAGTGAATTCCCGAAAAGTTCTTCTACCACCTTCACACATTGAATTTGAACTAATGGAAAACTTTGTGAAGGCTTTCAATAAGGATGAACCAGCATTAAAATACCCGCGAAGAAAATTTCCCCGTATAAGCGACGCCAAAATAAAAGAAGGAAACTTTAGCAGACCTGAAATAAAAGAGATTCTTAAGGATCAAAACTTTGATTCAGTTTTACAGGGCTTTGAAAAAGAAGCATTGGCATATTTTAGAGCAGTCGTTCATATATTTTAGACAGTAAGCGAAATGAAAATTATGTTGAATTTGTGAACAATCTCCTTCAAAAGTATCAACAGTTGGGTAGCAGTATGTCCCTAAAACTTCTTATTCTTCATTCTCATCTTGATTTTTTCCTCATTTAACTGTGGTGATATAACTGAAGTGACGAATATGGTGAACGATTCCACCAAGATATCTCGATAATGGAAAAGAGATACCATGGCCGCACAAATCCGTCAATGTTACCGGAATACTGCTGGAATTTGAGAAGAGATACCCCTAAAAGCGATTACAAAAGACAAACGAAAATGAAGAGAAAGTCTTAATTAAACATGTTTAAATATTTTGTTAACGTTTTGAACTTCCCAATTTTATATAATAACTAAAAAATAATAACAAATAAAGAAAGATTTTTTAATAATTTGGTTTGTACTTTAACATGTTACCAACAGTAAAATTTTGTATATTAGGTATATTTCCAAAATATGAGCTAATTAAAAAAAAAGTTTCGTGTTTCCATATTCAGTAATCTCAAAGCAGTTTCAAAAATATAGCATTCATTTGAAAGGCACACAAATATTGATGAAATTTTGTAGACCAGTGTAATTAACTCTCCACAGCTGGAAATGCTACTCGACTAACAGCATTCTTATGAGATGATACTGGACTAACAGCATTCAAATGAGATATCCTGTGCAGCAACCATGCCTGTCAAAGAAGGGCTGATTAGTTAGAAGTTAGATTTAATTTAGGCTTAATTTAAAAGATAGAAGGTTTTGATAGAAGTTTCCTCTTGCACCAATGTCATCATTTACAACCAATGCTCATCAATAAAAACTAGTAAAAGGATAACTATAGATGAAATGAAGAATAATTAAGAACACTGAACATAAGCATTGAATTTAAATAAACAAAAACAATTAAATAAATAAATAAAAGAATAAATGAAAAATAATATTAGGTTAAAACATTAAAATTTTACATTTTTCCAGTCTTATGCACAATATTTTACTCGGGAAATAAAAACTTTATAGTCTGAATCGGGACCCCATGTTCAAGTTCTGCCACTGTGTTCTATTTGAAATAAAAGAAGATATAAAAGCAATTCTTTCTATTCCATTGTATTCAAGCAGAAGCAAAGGATTCATTGCAATATTTCGACTCTAGCTTTAGAAATATGGAAGTTATTGCAAGCGCCCGTTTACATTCGAAATTCCCCGACGTCCACTTGGGGTTTACGCATATTGAAATGGAGTCTGCTTGAGGTAATCAAAGGATCTAGTGCCAGAGGTGTGGGAGGAGGGAGGAGTTGCTTGAGTCATGTGCAGAAAAAACCCTTTTTGTCTCTCATTTCTTCGTGTATGTGGAATTGAAAGCTCAAAAGCTGTTTGTGTATTGAGTTAAAGGACACGATTCGAACGACCACTAACACACCTGCAGTGTTTTCATTTCCGGCTCGAATTCAACCAAAGCCTCGGCTGCCCCAGTCAGGAGAGCAAAAGGAAGAATGGTTTTCATATTGACTATCTGCTATGGGGTATTCGAAGAGCGTAAACCCTCGAAGCCAATCAACGATGTCCTGTTCAAGTAGAACGCATGCGGTAAGTCGGCACACAATTGAAACACGCCTCATCAGCAGGAATCTTTCAAATAAGAAGTATCTCGGCCACACCTCCGCTAGGCAGTGTATTTGGCAGGATTTTGTAAAGGATACTTCATGAGTGCTTTGTACTAAAGAACTGATATCTGGTATCTTGCAGTTGTGAAATCTGTTCGAGCCTATTTGGTTGGTTTTCCCGATCAAAGGACGAATTTACTTGCTCGCCATAACGTTGCTATTATACAGAATAAAAGTGGCAAAGAGCGGGTTAGCGAAGTCATATAGAAAGAAGTATCAGAAAATTTGTAACTGGATGTACATGCAGGGAATACCCGTATTCTCCCGGCATAGTAGTCGTAGTTGTTGTTGTTGCTGCTGTTGAGGTACCTTCCGAGACTGATTGCTGAAGTGAACGGAACGAAACGCACTTTCGCGCTCAGGTGTAGACGAGCCATCGAGCGGACAGCGACAGCGACAGCGACAGCACATGCGAATCTGTGTTCCTGATTTATAATTAAAAAGGTTTTCTATTACACACAGTTTTCACATGTGAAAATTTAATGCAATGTCCAAAGCCGGAGAAAAGTGAACGACATATTATCGAATTTGACTGAATATACGATTAATTAGTGGCGGGAGTGTAACACTGTGATAACGTACGTAATATTATAACCAAGTGTGGTGGTGCGATTCGTTGTGCGAAAAAATGGCGATACGTTGCTGGGTAGCGCGTCCATTTTGAAAGTGGCAGTTGGAGTGGTAGCCAGGATGGTTAGCAGCATTCAGAATCGCCAATCGTCTGATACTTTCCCGCGCCAAGTGGAATGCTAGTTCAAGTGAATAATTAGGCCATTATGCAAATTTTGCAGCAGTCATAATTATTCAAGTACACATTGAAATTGTAACTCGACGGGGTTTAAAATTTATGAACGCGGAGACCGATGAGTATCGATAGAAGAGGAAATAAATATTTCAAAAGTATTGAGGATAGCGAGTGTGAGTGTGAATTTCAATTAAACTTGGATCTAAGATAAAAAAAATACATGTATAACGAGTGTAAAAAACACTGGTCCTCACACGAGTCGTACTAAGTAATAATCGCAACAACAACAACAACGACAGTAAGTCTCTGAAAGGATGTTGTGCAACTATATTTGCTTTTAATTACCGCGAGTATACATTAGTGTTTACTAACAGCAAACATTTCGTGAGAGATTACAACTGGTCGGGTAGCAAGGATTCTAGTGAGTGGATGGCCGGTGATTTTTCGCGTGCCATTTACTATTCATTACTCATTTAAATTTCCAAATAAGTGATCACATATCGTGCATAAGACAGTGTGTGCCCATTAATTATCATAGTCGTCGTGATTGATGCTGTATATTGGCAGCAATCAGGAGAGAAAAAAATTAAAACAAAATTATTTTAATATTCTAAAAGTTTAGTTTGGTTAATACATGATTGTACTATGCATTTGTGACCAAAATATTCTCTAGAAGTAAACAGTCAAAAAAAGGGATTCAGTGTATGTGATCTTGGAGTTGGACCAAGAGCGTCGGATTAGACCTTTTTTTATGATAGTGAATTGTTAGAAGTGCTCCGTTCAAAATTTACTCGCCAACGCCATTTGACGCCGCCAAGGCGTTAAAGCTTGAAGAGGACTTTGCCGGCGGCTGTATGACTTCCATGTCGATGTACACGTCTCCGGATAAGATGAAAATGGGGCCATCTGGGTGCTTTCCGGGTCGATATAGTCCCTCCTATCGCGGTCCAGATCAAATGAGACGCTGTATGACAAATCCGTCGGTAAGTCGAATAATAACAAATGTTTTGCGTATTTATCGAATTAAAAAAGCGCGTTCCTTTGAAGTCATGAATATCTGCTAAAAAAGGAAACAAAAATTGCTCTAGGCGAACCGGTTTTTGCAACTTATGATCCAGAAGTTTCATTTGCTTTTTGAGAATAAGATGTTTCAAAGTTAAACAAAATACGGCTGCTAGATAGATTTTCAGTTGGAAATTGAAGGGTGCCTTCATATAAAATTCAGTTTGGAGTTTTAAGGGGCTGTCAGCTCCCATTTTATATTGTATTTCATTTGGTGGAATATTATGTAACAAAAATAAGGTGCACGTGAAAAAAATTTCATAGTGCATATTGTTAATACTATGATTTTTCCAAATGAAATGGTTTTTCCGGTTTCTTGTATGTATGTATTTGTTCGTCATGAGGTATACACACATCTGTTAATATTTTAATTAATTTAATGTTATACTTTGTCTTGTTCAAAGATGATTTTCCTTACAAAAAATCAACATTTTTCATCTGGTTAAAACTATTCCTTTCGTCAGGATATTTGTAAGCTATTGATCAAATTATGGTCTCAGTTTGAATTATGAAGTAAGCTAGTTGAGATAGTTAGTTTTTAAAGTTACAAGTTTAGGTTTATTTTTAAACTCGCTACCATTGGGCATTTATAGCAACAAATAACATATTGTGATAAGTAGAGTTGTGCATTAAAAAGATTTATACTTTGAGACTATTCCAAAAACCAAGCCGAAGGTACCTTGAGGCCATGTGGGTTTTTACTAAAAATGAATGTGTCTCCAGTTTTTACTTCATTTGTTTATTTCGAGTTTGGATACATGAGACTTTGGCAGAGCCTAAATTTTGATTGATCATGCTAAAAATGAAAACATTCGGTCAAAAACGTTCATCTCTTTGGTGTAAGTTGCCAGTTAAAACAAAAAAGGGTAAAGGAATTTCAAAAAGAAATATTGTACTTAATATGAACAATTTTAGTTTTCACTGTTTGATATTTCTCCAAAGGTTGAAATTCAATGGAAAAGACTCAATTGTTTTCTAAAATTTGCTATTTATTCTTCGTTCTTTACACAGGTGGGATCCACATAAAACAAATGTGATGATGCATATTGCCTATGATTTTTTCCAAATGGATTTTCCGGTTTCTTGTATGTATATAATTGTCATGAGCTATACGCACAGCTGATAGAATTTTTAATTTAATGTTATACTTAGTGGTGTTGAAAAAGGATTTTTCTCGAAATGAACAACATTCTTTATATGGTCTTTTATCAGACTTTTAACTAAAAGATATATCTGTATACATATTTATCCTATGCTAATCTTGCATCGACAGTTCAAAAGACTGCTTTACAGACAAAACAAGAATTCACAGCATATATTTTCAAAATCTTCAGATTAAGACCACGTGAAAGGGGAAGGATTAGAATAATATTATTGAGATAGTGCAAAAAACGTTCATTGGATGAAATGGATGTCAACACTACTCAATTCGTGTTGGGTAGAAAGAAGGACATAAATTAAGACCTAATTCATCTACTATGATTAATCGATGTATGTGCTGCTTATTTACAACATATACAACAACAGAGTACATCGTCAGCATGGGTAGAAATACTGCATGTAGTTTATAATTGAATGTTAACAAATCTAGAAATTTAGGGAAAAGGCAAAGCCTTACCTCGCCTTAGCTCGTTGTTCAATTTCAATACTCTTTCAATACAATTTCAATACAATATTGATATTTCAATACTTTAGGCGAGTTCATAAACCTAAGTAAAGAATAACTTTGTTAATTGTTAAAAAAAATTGCTAAGAAATTAAATAAATTATTAAAAAATAAGTAGATTTCGGGTTCAATGTTTGATTTCGATTTCTTTTTAGTGTCTGTTTTGTTGGAGGTGCTTTGATGATGATCTGTTCATATCGTATGTCAGTGAAGAAGACAGAAGTTAATTCAAAGTTTCTGTGTTTATAAAAGAAATGAAAAAATCATAAAATATAAAATTCAAACTTAACATTTTCTGTCCAAAGTGCTATGTTTTTAACTTTCACAGATATACAATGATTTGACAGAAAACAATTGACACTGAAGAAGGGAGCAACTTAATCCCAAAATATATATTTGTCAAAAAAAATACATTTAAAAAACATAGCATTTCGGAATGGAAAATCAAAAAATAAAATTGAATTTAGAAGTGCTAAACACGGGAAAATACATACAGTATATTTCTTCATTTGGAGATTAATATCTTCACTTTATTGCATCAATTAGGAAGAGTGACAAAGTTTGAGTTCTATGAACGTTTTTCAAAATAATCTCGGCAATAAGCCTGGAATTCTTATGCTGATCAGAGTCCTACAGTTCAAACATCAAATATAAGGCTGTGTAATAAAAAATTTGATTTACTCTTACTCAACGGAAGTGTCCATGGCAAAATAACAATAATCGTGAAAAGAATACGGGATGCTACCAATATTGCAGTCAAACATTGACGATTGTAGTGAAATGACTTTCGCGCTCCTTTTAAATTCAAAATACTTAAAAACTAATGAATATATGGACGGTTCAGGCAAAATATGGCTAACTTTAAAATGCAAAGTAATTGAAAATTTTTGTTTACATACAATTTCATCTAATTCTTATCCATTTCTATGTTCTTGTTATAAACTATTCGATTATACATTCTGATATCGGAGAAATTGTCGCCGCATTGATATATTTCCTTGAAATAACTGTAAATTAACAGGGATCTGAACAGCAGATAAACATTTCCGATGCCAAAGAAAACCAGCTCCATAGTATATGCAATTACTCGTTTTCTTAAATATTTACAGCTTACTTTCGTTGGATGACAGATGACAGTTGAAAATCAATCATTGAAGTGTTCGTTTTATTGAATCATTTATTTTTCAAATGCATTAGTTAAAATGAGAGAAAAAGGAGTCTGTAGTCTCAGACTGGAAATTCTTCGAATAAATTCATCAACAACGATTTTCGGTAATAATTTTAGAATGGAGAGTGACAGAACTTAGCAAATAGAATGACAAAGAGTAAGAAAATAAGGAAATTGGAAAAAGTGTGCTAGGAAATGTGCGAAAATCGAAGAAAGGAGTGCGGTTTAACCGCGGGAGATCTAATCGCAAAAAAGCCGTTGTAGGAAAAGTCCAACTGTTAGGGCACGAAATGGTGCAACAGTGATTTTTCTGAAGAAGAACTAAATCAATTTTTTCAACTCAATAAGGATCTCGGGGATTTTTTTGAAGCATATTGTTTTTATTTTCCTTCTATGGGAAAAGTACAAGGAAATATCATAAATTGACGTTGTTCAACTGATGGTTGTTAACGCGAAGAAACAAAATCGCAAACAAAACAATCTTAACGCTGTTTCAAGCAGTACGGTAGTAATATTAGCATAAATGCATACAAAAATTAGTTACAATCTCATTTGTAATCTAGTTTGGCTTTTCTATATGGATGCATATTGAGGGAAGTATTACTAAATAACGAAAAATATGTATAACTAAAGTCACAGGAAACCGTGGAAACGCGTAATAGTTCATAAAATTGGCAATACAGGCCTATATAAATTCTTCCCGGTTCTCTAAAGTCTTTATTAAAGAAAGGAGAATCCACTTAGGAAGAAATTTCGAAAGAAAATCGTTCGACATGTAAATGTGAGCTAGAGGGTGTAACATCTGTCAAGTTAAAATTCTATTCTAATGTCTTCAAAACAAGTGTTACATGTATTTAAAACCTCCCTTACCTGATATAGAATGATACAAAGGATATAGAGGATATAGATTATATAGAGGATACAGAGAGATGCCATTTTGATGAATTAGAGATAAAAATGCGAGCTGAAAGTACTGAAACCGTAATGGACTAAGTGTGAGAGTATGTGAGGAGTAGTAATTTTTTTCGTTTAATACCAGCTGACTAAACCTGCAATGTCATTACAGAATCATCCAAAAAAGAATTCAGCAGTTACCTACATTTGTATTATGGATATGCAAAAAGCTCCTGCGTACCTCAAACGCTCAAGAATGGTTGCATATTAGGATCTGATAGGATATGCAAGATAGTAAGCAACCACAGATATAACGAAAGAGGATTTATACACGTCTCTAATAACACAGATAGTGAGCGCGGATATCGGGATATAGCGAGTATGGTACTGGAACCCCTAAAAACAAGCTCAAGCACCGATTAACACGAAATTGCTTATTGGGTTTTTGCACTAGCCAAAAGTGAAATATTAATATAACGTCAACTTTGTGGAAATATGTTCTTGATTTTGCTTGACCAAGTTCCATTGATTTTTCACTTTAAATGTTTCTGATATTCATTTCTAACCAATGAAGCAGATTTTTCAAAAATAGAGAACACAAGCTGACGTGAATAATACATTTACTATCCCGTGACTGCAGAAAAGTAATGGCAGCAAAAAGGAAGTTCGCAACATTTGAGGTTATACCTACAAAAAGAGATTTTTTCCACAGTTTATCTAAAAAAATTCATAACGGAAGAAGAATTCTCAGAATTATCTATTAAATCAGTTAAAGTTCAAATGAATGCGTATTGAAAAAAAATTTCAAATTCTGATTAAATGCAAGGCAACGTTGGGTTTCGTCATGTCATCAATGCAATTAGTCCTTCTCTGCGAAAAGGAAAACCAATGTTTTAGCTTCATAGGATCAAGCAGAAAGAGAGACCCACTGTCAACTGAACTATTTGAAACATAATTACTCCTGGGACCATGGGATTCTGATTAACTCACTGCTAATAAAAGTCCTCACTTCAAACGTCAAGCATAATGATTAGTAATGAAAAAATTGGTTTCCTCACACTCAGGGATCTTATCTATGGCAAATTAACAAAATTGCAGTCAAACACTGATGATTGTAACGAAAATTAGCTTAGCGCCAAATTGACCGAAATCAGGATGTCAAATGTCGGGAATGCTCTTGCACAGACAGTTTCGTCAAAAAAAAGAAGAAAATAAGGGGATTTAAATATAAAAATAAAATAAAGATTGCTGGAATAGGGTCGGAATGCCTACACAAATGATTTGAATCGGTGTGCCAAAAGTTGGTACCTTTGTAATTTGCTCCGTATTCTTCTCAAATCATATAAAATATTTTCATTGTTTCACATGTTTATTTTTTTTATTTTTTGCATAATTGTTGAATTCAGCCATTTTTTCTTCGGGATTTATTGAATTTCTATTCAATTCTTACAACTATGTTTTATTTCGAATTATTTCGAAAAATGCGAGTTATATTTAATATGCATTTTTTGAATATTTCTGGAATTTTAAAAGCGTATTCCCTAGACCTAGATCAATTCTTAGAATAGAATAGCCTCCATTGATCGAAACCGAAGCTTCTATTTATCGTCTCTGGGTAATATCCCGCGAATTCGAGCTTTTCATTGAGTATTATCCTGTTCCCATATTAGGACAAAAGCAGGAGAGCTACAGGTCCAATTTATCTATTTTGAATTCTGTAACCAAAACAGAGCTTACTTTATTAAAATATGCAAGACCAATCAAACAAAGAGTCATCATCAAATTATAACTCAATTTTCTGTTGTATAATCTTGTTTGTTGAATTATAATTTTCGTGGACCTTATTATTTGTCTCTTTTAGGCCTATAGTAGGGGTTAAAAACGACAGTCAAACTTATATGACAATCTCCTTAACCCTCTGTTGAGCAAAGTTCCAAATTTTTTAAAATTAGTATTAAAACTGGCAATCAAAAGAACTAAAATTATACTTGTTTCTAGGTAAATCTTGATTTTTTTTTTACTTATTTGAGAAAATCAAATTTGAAGGGGTTGTGACATAAATGGCTCACTGCAGCATAATGACAGTTATTAGAGCACAGAGCAAAGCCAAAATCCTCGCACATTGTTTGCGAGACTCCCGAGCATTTAGGAAATTCGCCGCGTATTCTCGTTTCTGTCCAAACAGGCCAGTGTCCTGTCTGATCTTGCCTTATTGCCACTTGAAGAACCTGTGTGCTGGACCTTTGTGTCATTTTGAAGTTCGTTTTCGATTGATTTCGTCCATCATACCCTTTCGATTGAGGGTATGATGGACGATTGATAGACGATCGACTGTTTTGTACTGCTTTGTCTTCTTGACATACATCCTCACCTTTTTTTGGCATCCCTCCTTCAAAACTTGATGCCAAACTAACTACATTTTCATCTCTCTAAGCTAAGTTAGCAACATCCACACCGTTGAAATCAGCAACATACTCAACAAAATAGGCTCTGTCTATTTTGGACACGTCTGTCCCGACGTAGTTTGCAATCAGGAATCCTTTTTCGGCGTAAAGTATGAAGACTCAGCAGACCATTTTTTTGACAAATATTCTAGCAGTTGCTAGCTAGTAAAGTAATTGTCAGAATATAATCTATAATTTTGGTTGCGAGGTTTTTCTGTGATTCACCATGATAAAATTTGAGGATGTACCAAAATTAAGTTCGTAGGGCAGTGCCCCATTTTCTGAGTTTCGATTTGACACTCAAATCCATCTAGTCCGCTGAGAACGTAAATCTTATAGCCCCATTTGTGAGGCTTATATCTTTTCTAGTTATTTCTAAATTTGGTAGAGCATATTGCTCTTCGACACAAAGATATTGGTCTTAAGGAATTGAATCAATAATTTTCTACAATTGTTCTAAGTCTGTATAGGCTATCATATTCTGCGTGTTCAAGAGGCAAGTTTTGGGAATTGTCATTAAAATGTTTAAATCGTTGAATCTCTTCAAATATCTTTACGTGCATTATTTCTTGAATCATAGGATTTCCAATGGTGCTACTCCAATGATAGCTAGCTCGAGACAGATGGAGAAAAGACACTATTTTTTTCTGTTGTGGAAACCCGAAAACTATTATTGGGATACTTTTGCACAATATAGAAATTAGTTTGTGTTTTTACAAAATCAATCAAATCTTTAGAAAACAAAGACAAGGAAATCTGGAGCGGTGTGTCTAGTTTTAGAATATTTGTTGGTAAGTTTTCTGTTCTTAGAAAACGTAACTAATGCTCATTGAAAAGCAGCCATTTCGTCTTCCATTGCAGGCTGAATTTTACTGGCTTTCTATGATGAACCAAAGATTGGGTTTGTTAAGATCCAGTCGGCACAACAGAAGAAAATGGAGGCAGATCAGGTTCATTGTCTTCTAAACTATGAATAACCTCATGAAGGTTCACTTCATTTCCATCGCCAGAAAACTGCTCTTGTTCCATCTTTCTCTGAGCTTGATAATCAGGACCTTCAATGTTGTCATTGTCATGTTCCATACCATCTTCACTATCATTGTAAGTAGACACTACCTTGGCTACTTTGTAGAGGTCGAAAAGTTATTCTAAAAACAATACAATGAACTGAAAATTTGAAAAGGCGGTGTGACATTTCCAGTACAAACAAAACAGAAAGTCAAACTCATCAAAGGCATTCAAAAAATAAAAACCCCCGCTAAACCAGAAAGTACATGTTTCCACGTACACAGATTTTATCACGCTCTTCTATTTTTCACTGATTTTTAATAATTTTTCAAAAGCAAGTAGGTCGTTTAAACCAAACGGCGAACAAACAAGTGCTGTCACGCGGCACTAACGTCATTTATATTCTTTGTGTTAAACTGAGGCATGTTATAGGTATGATAAATTACTCTACAGTGACTCGAAATACTATTATATACTAATACTATACTAATCGGTTTGTGACAGATGTCATCAGGTGCTACAGAGTTCAAAAAGCAAAGAAATTTTTTAAATGTAGAACAAAAATCAAATTCACCTTTAATCATAACTAGTCAATAGTAACTTAAGTAACAATTTTGTAGTATAAGTCTTTGTTTAATAACTGTTGTATCCACTCAGGAAATCACGTCACAGGAACAATGCTCGGTGATTATCAGTTATGTTTGGAATAATAGGATCCAATAGAGATGGTTGGGTAGGATAACATGTGACAATTCAGGAGGTCACAGATTTATAGATCTCGTTGTTGACATCCTGCAAAAATATAACATCGATGCCAAAAAATCTGCTGGCTGTTTCACTGATGGAGCAACAAGTATGACAGGACAATATAACGGTTTCGGTCAGGGGCTTGCAGGTGAAGAACCAGAATTGGACCATGTTTGGTGTTACGCCTACATTTTGAACTTCGTCATTTCTGACACTTTCAGCGGTAGCATCTCATGCGTTTCGTTGTTTGGTCTTTTGAATAAAGTATTCTTCAAGGAATTTTACATTAGCATGGGTATTTGGACCAATAGTTTACCTGCTTCAGATCGCCAACGGTTGAATTTAATTGGAGAAATCAGATGGTGGGCGAAAGATGCATCATTGATAAAGATATTTGGACGAGCAGACAACAGAGAGAAATCACTTTTGTAGACGATTGTGATGGTTCTCGAAAGAATTGAAAATGATGCACGATCAAAACCTGACGTCTGATTAACAATCATGTATAATATAGGGAATCATACAGGGAAATTTTGATGAAATATGAAACAATACGTACGTCTTTCCTATTGGGTAGTATATTTGAGATAAGCATGCTGTTGTCAAATTATCTTCTAGATATACAAAAAGCCTTCAATTTGGAATCAATGAGCGAGAACAAGCGAACGATGTTGACAGACAATGGAAATGAATGGGAAATGATAAATCGACCGATAAATTAGACTCTGAAACTGAAAGTAGCCTCCCAGAACCTCAATGTAGTGAGAAAGTCTTACCAGGAGAACTGAGTCAAAATCAATCTATTCAATCCTTATTGACCGTTATAAAGTCTAGCTCTTCTATGTCACCATAGATAATGCCATTATGGCCATGCGTCCTTGTTTCGATGCCAAAGAAACCTTATTTTATTCACGTTACTATGCTGGATTCAAAATAGTTTAGCAATGTAAAAGATCATGGATTATGCGATCTCGCATTTGTGTCACTAAGCTTGTAATTATTACCCTTCAATGCCATGGCTTCAGCCGAAAATTTACGCAAGGAATACGTTCAGTTGGCTGAACAATGGGTCCTCCTCCCCTCCTCCCCTCCTCTGTGATATGTGATACATATTCTTGTATAGATATATTACCATTAAAAAAACACAGTTTGTCATTGTTACACAATATTGTTCCATTTCCTTCCATGTATGAGGCCCGACTGGTCATATGGAAATTTAGGAGAGTTTCCGGTAAGCCAGACCTCTTCAGGTCGGTAAAATGTCAGAAATGAGCGGGTTCAAGCCAAATTTTCGGGCCGATTTTCATTCCCAGTCTGGGCCTGTCGGTTACATTATTACCCATCAGCAGATAGCGTCAAATTAAAACCTGATGGCACCGTGAGGTCAAAATTCACATTATTGCTAACATTTGCTGTCAAAAATAGTCACACCAACATTTAAAAGCAGGATTTAAATAAATTATATACATATTTGAAATATTTGCTTGTTCTTCCAAAAACCATAATGAAGTCTTGTAACGAAGTTGTAACGAGAACGCGCGAAATATGGCTATCAAAGGTTTCTATAGTGAATTAAACATTTTTTAATGAGATTTCCGCGCGAGACATGTATCTGCACCAAGAAACGCTTTTATTTACACTTCGAAATCTGCCAAAAACAATCTCGCGTTTTTAATTTCTTTATTCACCGTTTTCTTTATTTCAATTTTTCACTTTCTAAAATACTTCAAACACGTCTGTTATTTGGGCTTGGCAGTTCACAAATGACGCAACTTCCAAAACTTTTGCATTTATCATATCTGTTATCCATAATGCGTCACATGTCAGCTTAAAAAATTCAAGTGCGTCGAATGATCTTCTACAAGAAGCGAAGACAAAGCGCTTACCCTTTGCCTGTTATACAAGCACTTATTACGGTAAACATTGTGTTTGACCGTGAACTGTTTATTCTTCGATTCCTATAGGAGCGCTTGTTTAACTTCCCGTTGGGAAGTGGAAGCGTTTGTTAGTAGTTACGCCATAGTCGGTCAGAGCATTGCGAATGTAAATATAGTACTGTAATAAATTCCTGACCTAACGGTATGCAACCAAAGTAAGTGGAAATATATTAGGTGCGCAACTAAGTTCGCGCTGGTTTTCAAGAGATAGCTCCAGTAGTATGTGCTGGTCAATTGTGATAACCAAATCGTCATGGATCAAGCTTAGGCATGTGGTAAACAAACCGCTTCGACACATATGTGATTTTGTTTTTGTTGAATGTCGAATTTTGTGCAAAATAATTTTCATTTGCGGGAAGTGATGCTTTTTTCTTTCATTCAAAGAAAACGGCGGCTGAAGCTCATCGAGAGTTGCAAATAGTTTATGGAAATACTGCTGTAAGTGAGACAACGTGCCGTCATTGGTTCAGTCGCTTCAAAGATGGCGATTTTGGTGTTGAAGACCGTTTTGAATTGGAGGCATTGCTCGATTAAGATCCGTGCCCAACAGGAGCTTGCTTCAGTATTTAGAATTACCCGGCAAGTAATTTTCAAGCGCTTGTATACGTTGGGAATGATTCAGAAACAAGGAACTTGGGTTGCTTATGAATTGAAGCCAAGAGACGTTGAGCGTCGTTTTTTCGCCAGTGAACAACTGCTCCAGCGGCAAAAAAGGAAGGGTTTTCTTCATCGTATCGTTATTTATTATGAGCTATTGAAACCGAACGAAACCATCACTGGGGAACGGTATCGAATTCAATTGATGCGATTGAGCCGAGCACTGCGCGAAAAGCGGCTACAATACGAGCAGAAGCACGACAAGTCATTCTACAGCATGACAACGCTCGGCCTCATGTTGCCAAACCCGTTAAAACCTACTTAGAAACGCTCAAATGGGAAGTCCTACCCCACCCACCATATTCGCCAGATATTGCGCCGTCCGATTATCACTTATTCCGTTCGATGGCACATGGTCTGGCTAATTAACAGTTCCACTCATATGAAGACATCACAAAATGGCTTGATTCGTGGATAGCCTCAAAAGACGAACACTTCCACCGTGATGGTGTCCGAGCTCTGCAGCTTTTGAATGATTCATTTTTAACCATTTTGTAACAATAAAGTGGCAATTTTATAAAAAAAACAGCGACACAATTTCTACCTTCAAAGGTTATGAATAAAATCGTTATACAAACATAAATCTACTTTTGCTATTACTATCTATGTTTGGGAGAAGTTTCCCGAATATGTTAGCACTGTATGTACCTACGTTGTGTCAACGGTTGACTCTATTTTTCAAAGGCTCTGCGAATCAACTGGGTTGAAAGGATACCCTAGCGTAGTCGTTCTGAACACTTTTTACTTGTCTGAATCATTCCAGCGACATGTTAAGTTGCTTCCTTACTGATCGCATTCCTTGGTTTGTTTTCTAGTTTTTTTTTATTTATTTTTTCGTTTTAGCACTGAGCCTAGATGGTCGACCACGCCTAAATTTACCTAACACGGAGTTATGTTGTTGTTAGTACCATTCTACTAAAGTTTCATATTGAACGTTTAATTTGATGGCGATTTGTGTGTAGTCTTTGTATTTTTCCGCTTTTCGCCTCCTAAGGAAGACCTCTTTGTCATACAAAACAAAAAAAAAAAATATTCTGAGCTCATCATCATATCGAGGCATTGTTTCTTAGCCGATTTCATTATAAGACTTATTTATCTTCGATCTATGTCAGTAAAATCTTCACTTTTTATAAAAAAGTCAATAAGAAATTTCAAAAAATTTTGAGATATTTGTAGAGAACGGTTATAATCTCCTTGAGCCCGGGTTGTAAGCAAAATCCTTAGAGCTATAGATATACCAATTGTTCGATTCACTTTGGGAGGCAGATAAATAAATTGCTAAGCAGGAGTAAACGCAATTTTTCAGCAAAAATTGGCACCTTGACAGCATTTTAAAAATACTAAAACGTCCAAATCCACATCGTAAAATATACCTTGACATTCTTAAATTTTTTTCGTTAGTTTGGTCTGATTTTTACTATGGGATTCGCGGATATGAAAGATGCAAAAGGTATTGAAGGCTTTAGCATACCCCCCAAAGAGAAAATACTCCACTTACCATGTAAAGCGTTTTTTTAAAAGCAGCGAAAGCGCGAGAAATCAAACATAAGTCAATTCGATTCCAAGAAAAGAACCTGCAACTATTTTTCGTTGAGTTTGATGCAATTACGAGGGAATGGGATATTGTGGAAATACCGTTATCAATTAATCTTTTTGATTTCTACACAGGAATCCACCTTTTTGAACGAGTAGTATTTTCAACTGTTCAATACGTTTCGAATCACGTCAAGTTTGTTGCTTTTGTTGATTTTCTTCTCTCTTAAAAAGAATAGTGCGACTCAATCTGTTTTATCTCAAACATTAATTTTCACCTCGGCTTCTTTATTCAAAGTGTTTTTCTATCAGTTTAATTACAGTCTACAATTTGCTTTCCCTTTCCTGGATGAAGGGTAAAGTATTTCTAGGAAATTAAACCTTTTTCGCCTGCCTACTTATTGCCGCAATTTATCTTAGAAGCTTCTCTTTATAATCAAAATGATGAAGGTGGTGATGATTGTGGTAGTGGTGATGGTGCTTGAGGATTATGAAAATGATTCATGATTTAGGTCTGAAGACGGTCCTAATTTATGTGAAACAGCAGTCAACTGTACGAGTTGACTGTGAAATAATTTTATGTTACCAATTAAATCTGTTTCAATTTAGTATTCAGATTTACTACAATCTCTCATTTATCAACTCCGCTTTATTCGCGTATATTCGTGTATTAAGTGGGAAGTTGTTTCATTAATGATTAATGATCTGGCATGGAGTTTTTATGGAATGTGCTCCATGGAACGAGAACTAAGAAGCATTCTAATATATGTATATCGAAATTTTTTTGAAATGTGAGAGGGTTGTTTTGTTTTTGATTATGTTTGTCAATTGAGTATTGCTCTGCTGTTCCTGTATTTCATTAGCAATATTTACATTTTTTGAATTTGTCGTTTCAAGTTGATAAGCCTTATTTTCTACGAGAGCGGTCCAATAAGTACTTAGCCTCACTGCCCGATGGTGCTACTATCGCAAGAGATATACACTATAGTGTAGTTCCTTCCTGTAGGCGGCTACAGCCTGATCGGGTTTGTAGTTCTGCTTTGAGAGCGTGTGAAAGCAAGCGTGGCTGTTGATTCCAAGGAGCAATATCGGTCGGTGAATCGATTCTTGTTTTTGGAAGGGGGAATCGCGCAGCGAAATCAAAGAGCACCTGTATGGAGACGCTTCTGCTTCGATGGCGACCGTCAAAAATTGGGTCAACGAATTTCTGGGTGGTCGCACGTCGGTTTTTGATGAACCACGCCCAGGTGCCCCGAAAATAGCTACCACGGAGGATAACGTGACCAAAATCCACAATCTTGTTTCGGCAGACCGCCGATTGAAGGTGCCCGAGATAGCTGGCATTTAAAAAGACCATATAGTGCATATCATATATGAAGTTTTGGGTATGAGAAAGCTGTCGGCAAAAAAAGGTGCCGCGTTTGCTCACTCGGGATAACAAACGCAACCATGTGACCACTTTAGAGTAGTTTTAGGCGTGATTCAAGCGCATTCCGAAGGAGTTACGTGACCCTCAACGAAACATGGATCCACTGGTACATTTCACAGACCAAGGAACAGTCAAAATAGTGGGCTTTACCCGGAGAACCTGCTCCGAGTAAGCCGAAGACTATCCCATCGGTCGGAAAGGTGATGGCTATCGTTTTCAGTGATTCGCGAGGTGTGATATACATTGACTACCAGGAGAAGGGCAAAACGGTCACAGGGCAGTACTTTGTCGAATTATTGGGAATTTAAAAATTGACCCCATTTGACGACAAGAAGTGCACTTTTTCGAGCAACAGCATTTTGTTACAACTTAGTACACGCCTCGGCTAAGTTGATCAAACTCGGCTACGAACTGCTGCCCCATCCAACGCATGCTCCAAATTTGGCCCCGTGCGACTTCTTGTTGTTTCCCGACTTGAAAGAGCCACTCGTCGGGCCGAAACTTCACTCAAATGAGGATGTAATCGCTGTCACGGAGACCTACTTTGCAGACCACGAGAAAACTTTTTTTAGATAGGTTAAAGAATTTGGAGCATCGCTGGGTCAAGTGTATCGAACTAAAAGGAGATTATATTGAAAAATAAATTGCATTTTTTCCAAAATTTTTGTTTTTTTCATTTGTAGGCTAAGTGCTTATCTTATAGTAAGCATGCGTTTAGGATTCTTGTAGCTCTAATTATGTCATTATTAAACTGAAGACGATTTACCTTCAGAAAATGAACTGATGGCAATTTTGAATTCAAGTCAAGCGCGTTCTATACATAATCAATTATCATAAACTCTATAAAAGCATAAAGCCAGTTTATCTGCCTAGTACTCTAATCAGTAATTAGTAATTTAGTAATTTTAAAATATCACACTTAGAAATTAGTTGAGAATCAAGAAATAGTACCACACTATCACCAAGCGATAATTCATATTTATTATCATTGAATTGTAAAGATGCAGAAAAATAGCTAGCTATCTACATTCAAAAATAAGTTGATCTTTAGTTTGCATATAACACGTTCTGATATAATTCTAATAAAATTTTAATCAAAAACTATATCCTAATATATTGCATCACAGTATTAGCAGTAACGAATTGAATTGAATTAGAAAAGAACATAAGGAAAATAAGTAGGAAAACTTTGGAAAATACTTTGTTTGCTTCGTTCCTGCCCGGCTAGCCTTAGTAAAACAAAAAAATGAGAACCTCAATTGGATTTGTGGATCTCATATTACCGGTCTCAAATAACTCCAAAGCAAAAACTACTGCGCATTCCAGGACTTTTGGATTTGAGTAACCGACTTGACAATATTATTTCTAAGTAGCTTGAAAATCAAGATATTGACTCTCGTCACTTTAACAATTTGATAAATTTATTAATTAGGTATAAAATAATTAAACTAATCAAGCTTAAACTTTCTGTACAGATCAACACATGCTTGAAGACATTTCTTCTTCATTCTATAAGGAATCTGATTATACCTGGTCGGGACATCCATAAGTCAAGACTGGTCGAACTGAAACCTCGATAAAGTTAAGAAAATCACAAAAACTTGACAGTGGTTAAAAAAAAAGAAAATCATTTATTCTCGCCGATGCTTAACCTTCTTCAGTAAGAGGTATTGACTCCTCTGGCTTTGCTTCCCAATATATTACATTCTTTTATTCATTGATTCTATCAATTTTTTGATGCTTGAATGCGGTATGTTTTCCAATTCCTCTGCTAAAGCAGTTTTCAGCTGCTGCAAGTTCTCTGGAGCCGGTTCTCTTTGTCTTACTCGACATTTTCGCTCCTCCCGTAAGTATTCTATTGAATTAAGGTCTGGACTTCGTACTGGCAAGTCCAAAATCTCTTTTTTCCATTTCTCGCAAACAATCTCTAACGCAAATCACAGTTTAAGGGCGACCATTATCATGCATTTATTTAAATCATTGGCCGATAAATCTCGAGTATGGCACTACATGTTCTACAAGAATGTCACTGATGAACGATTCAGTTGTCACAGTGCCTTTATCTACGATATTAAGCTCTGTATGAGCGCATAAACTGACATCTCCTCAAAACATAACGGAGCCACCTCCGAAATTCAATATTGGATATGGCTAATTATGCGTATCGTCTTCTTGGTCAATAGTATGGTCTTTGACGACCAACATCATAATGACACTTACTCGATTCATCGCAAAAAAGTACATACCGCTGTACATACCATACCGCGTTTGCGTGCAAAATCGAACCTTGCTACCCTATGAGATGTGGTGAGTTTAGGTCCTGTTGTCTTCATACTTTTCTATCACTATAACAACAGCTCAAACATCTCGGAGCAGGTGCTGCAACTCTACGCCGTAAAGATGACGATTTCCAAGACTTGCTGACACTATAAATCAATCGTCCCGTTCAGATGTCCTCCTACTCCTACCCGACCCAGGTCTTCTGATGTAGCCCCTAATCTCCAAGTGCCTTTTGTATACGTATTGCAATGTTGAATGACTTACTTCAACAAGCATCATTTTGCTGGCTCATACCAGTTTGTAATAATGTAACAATTCGAGCAACTTCCGTTTCACGAAGATTCATATTTATCAGTAAGTAAGAAGTAAAAAGCACTGAACCTCAATCACCGATATGAATTGAACGATTGTTTCTTAAAGTGGTATAGCGACAGGGCTTTAAACATGAAAAAACAAAACTGTGTGTACAAAACTAATTATCTGACATTTTACACTATTTCACTTAAAAAATGTGTCAAATTATCCTCTACTAAGAATGTTGATAAACGTCCAACATAATTGGATTTTGGAAATGTGTTTAATGAATGCATAAATCATAAAAGTAGGGTGATCCAGCCGTTTTAAGATCACCAGTTTAGTAGAGACACTGATCGAGAAGAATAGCGAGGTAAAAGACGTTCTGAACTACCTTCACCAGCCAAATCCTTCGACATAATGAAAAAAAACTACCAAATTACGTTTCATGTCTTGACTGGCCGACTAAAGGTTATTAATTTTCATCAGCGGTTCATGTTACCCACTTTAAAGCTTTCTTTGAAGGTTTTCTCGAACTGCGCTAGCTTTTCGGTTGGGCGTATAAGTAATAAGATCGCCAGCAAGGGCTACATTTTGGAAAAAATGGAGAGAATGGGCCCGTCAAGTAAAAGGGAGCTGGATAGAATCCAACCCATAGTGGACACAACGATTCCATACAAGATCAACATACCGACCAGAGAAGCGTGGGAAACGGTGCAGGATTCCACATCTGGAAGTGAAATTATGATCCACACCAATGGTGCTAAAACGGATGAATGAAGCGGCGTCGGAATCTTTTTCCCAGATCCCTCGCAAGTCAACCAAAGTTATAAACTGGAGAGCCATACCACAGTTTTCCAGTCGGAAGTGATTGCAATAAAAGCGGCTATAGAAGCGACAATAATCAACCTTAATGGAAGGATACAAATACTCTCGTACAGTAAGTCAGCACTGCAGGCGCTTGCCTCTAACCACGTAGTTTCACAATTGGTGCAGGATTGTAGGCAGGCTCTTAAAACCGCAACAACCCGAGTAAATGTAAAACTGACATGGGTCCCTGAACATAGCGGTGTAGAGGGAAACGAAAAACCGGATGAGCTAGCGAAAGCTGGATCAGCCGACCAAAATGCCAATAGAATAGACACAATGAAAGTGCTACTAGCAACGGTAAAAAGGGAACTAGACCAAATTCTCTGGAAAGAGACAGATACGGCTTGGAATATCAGGAACTGCAGGATAAGCCGAGCTCTTTGGCCTCACCCTAATCAAATGAGGACAAAACAACTCCTAGGGAAAAACTGAAATGGCGTTAGAACATTGGGGGCAGTATTACGGGCCATAATCTTCTAGGTCAACACGTCAAACGAATAGGGTATTGTCAAAACGCGTATTGTCAAGGTGGAAGAGCACTTTTCGGCCTCATCGGGGTTTTTTTTCTTGCTGCTCTGCTTCGTTTCATCTAAAGAGTTGGCTAGGTATTGAGAGTAGATAGTTTAACCTATGACGACTATCTGTTGGTTGTCTCATAATAGTTTTGGCATCACCCAGTTTTGCAAAAAGAACCAAATCAGTATGTTCGGAGCAACTTAATAGTTGTGCGACACTCTGCTCTTTATAGTTTAAAGTTTGGTCGTTGTCTTACAGTTGGCGTTAATATCCTACTTTACTATTATCATTTGTCCATCCGGCCAGAAACTTTTCAGATAATTCTTATACAATGTGTGTTAAAGCTGAGATTCCACTTTGCCCGCGACAAGTAAAGTTCTTTTGTTCCACATGGTTTTGTTTCAGTAATGAGATTAGTGAAATTCATTCAAATTTTTAAATCTAGCCAAAAAAAATGGAGAAAAAGAATTCTGTTAAAGCTGAATCAAAATGTGAAGAACACAAGGGAGCAAATTCGCAAGATTCAGATAAACATACGGCAAACGAAAAACATTGCTCGACTTGCCAATATTTTTGACGAATCCCTTCTAGAGGCTGCCTAAAAAAGGTCATAAGAATTTCAACTTATTATCAACCAATATCAGTCGAGCTGATCCATAGGAGATGTGAGAAGTCTTCGCTATCTTTTAAACGACAGTGCTTTGATGTTTCTTGAGTTTCTCTTCTCTTTAATGTGTAAAGAGGCGAGGGAATATAATTCGAAAAAAAAACAATAAATAAGCAATTTCAATCGGTTTATTTTTTTTTATAGTAATAATCAGAAAAATCATTTTGTTTCCTGAATTTTATGATTTTTAATGTCAACTTGGCGATTTTTGAGTATGGTTTTCTTCACTTTATCAATGTTATCGTGGTTAACAGAAGCGGATTCTTGACATTAGGTAAGTTATCTTCGGCTGCTGAATCCTTACTGAATATTTAGAGGCCCACAAAACACTGTTGCAAAATTCTAAATTATAATTTAGCGATTATTTCATTTGAAAAACGAAATGTCAAGCGAGCGCATCGTTAAATTTTTTGTTCCCAGTGAGAATTTTCAAACGAACCTTTTGCGTCAAAAACAAATGGTTACTAACTTGCGTCAGAAACAAATGGCTAACTGAGTAGATTCCCATCAAACTTCACACGAATGTCAATGAAGATTGAATCAAGTTAGAAATAACTAACGGCGTGGTTCACGCGCTTGGTTTAAACGAATGAAATCCGATCGAATTCAATCATCACTTTTAATTATTACACTAGTTTACAGTACATCTGTTGCCAAAGAAATTTTAGCTGTTGCTGAATACATATGATATGCTATTTTCAAAAATATAATTAGAAATTTTTTATCAGCTCTAGTTACTGAGTTTCAGCTATGTAGGTATAAAACAGAAAAAAAAAACACGTATTTACTAAGAAAATTTTTATTAAAAAAAAATTAATCATTAAGTTCCAAAAAACTTCGTTTCAAAGCTCTTCTCTGATGTGTAGACTTTGGAAAATGACGTATCAAAGACCAACAATAATCAGACATCATATTCTTATCCCAGAAACCCTGATAGCGCTCTTCCATGACGCGTAAGTCCTGATGCATACGCTCTCCCTGCTCTTCGCTCATATCTCCTAAATTTTTTGGAAACCTGTCCAGGTGACTATGGAGGAAGTGGGGTTTTATGCTCATATTGCACCCCATATTTTTTAATTGTAGCAGAAGGTCTTCCACAAGTTCAATGTAATTTTCAAATTTTTTATTTCCGAGAAAATTTTGCTTCACAGAGACAAAAGCTGTCCAAGCCTTTAGTTCTAACTCAGTCATAGACTTTCTAACTTGAGTATCTTTCGTAAGTCGTCTAATTTGGGGGCCATCAAAAATACCAGCTTTAATCTTTTCCATAGTGAGCTGAGGAAATTTTTGGCTAATGTAAGAAAAACAGTTCCCGTCTTTATCTACTGATTTAACAAACTGTTTCATGATACCCAGTTTTATATGTAATGGTGGAAGGATAATTTTGTCACGAGCTACTAATGAATTCTGGACTATATTTTGCTTTCCAGGCTCCATATTTTCTCTCAAGGGCCAGTTTCTTCTTACCCAATGCTCTTGTTTAGCTCTACTGTCCCAAAGACATATAAAACAGGGGAACTTAGTGTAACCACTTTGTTGATCAAGAAGAATGTGCATCATTTTTAAATCGACACAAACACAATCGACACATTGTATTTTATTTTATTGAGGGCTAGCGAAATGTTACAATATTCTTCCTATAACTTTACACTGTGAGCAATAGGTACCGCTGCGTCTTTATTTCCATTATGTAATAGAATACATTTTAGGCTCCGTTTTGAGCTGTCAATGAATAGACGCCAGTCGTTTGGTTCGTATTGTTTCAAGCCCATTTTTATCAACAAGTTTTTGACATCTGAACAAAAGGTAATACTGTTTTCATCGGAAAAATAACACCGTAATTCTTTATTTATTTCACGATAAAAAGCTATTTTAGTATCTGGGGAAAGCAATTTTTTTTCTTTCAGCCTTGATGCTAACAATTCTGAAGCTTGCTTAAAAAGATTTAAATCTCTTACAAGATCATCCAACTCGTATTGGGAAAAGCATTTTTGCTCATTTGACATACCTTTAAAATCAGGATCATTTTGTGATGAGCTTGGTTCTTCAACTTGTTCTAGAGTTCAGATATATTTTTAGGCACTGAAGAGTCAGGTGAACGCTGCACTGGACGTTGAACGCAACTAGTACTTGGGTACTGCCATTTAGCTCGATTTTTTGTGTTTAAATGGTTTACATTCACACTACAGAAATAACAGTCTTCGAGATGATTTCGTGGTTCTCGTCAAATAGTCGGTGTTCCAAATTTAAACGCACTTCTTCTACCACTTTTCCATAATCTTAAATATTCAACACACGATTTACAGACACAATTGGGAGCCCAAGGCTTCTCATTTTTATCCAAGAGCATCCCAAAATACTCAAAATAGGTATTTTTCACCGACTCTGATATAACTTTTCTACAATTCTCCGCAAATATAGCAAAAATGATCTGGATTGCTTAAACAACGTCTCCTTGAACTACTCATGAAGCAAAAACTTTAGATATTAATCTCAACACAATAAAATACGCCTGTTATCGATTAATATATATACTTAAATGACAAAAATCCAAAACAAAGTAACCCGAGCTGCTCAAAAAATTTTGAGGGTAGATTTGACAAAAACTAGTTCTAACTGAACATTTCCAACCACAAAATTCGCGGCAACAGACAAAAAGTTAAATTTTGTAAACTTGTGTTATTATTGGCGACAAATGAAACACTCATCGTCCATTGTCCATTAATTGGGGAAGAGTTTTAGAGATCTACTGCCAGTTTTAAGTTAGTCTTGACATCGTTTTCTCTGTTACTCTATTGTAAGCAATGCTTAGACTGATATGAGTTATTGCGATCTGCTAAATAGAGTTGGCAGTCGAGAGATACGAATACCTCGTGCGACAAATAAAACAACCTTTGCAAGAAAGAGAGCTTAGAATTTAAATGACGTTGGTGAGTGGAGAGAACGCGATGGGTAGTCTTCTGATCCTAAATGTATGTGAAAATCACTTTGCTGGTGTAATAGTATTTGGAAAATTAGCGTCAAATACCGTTAGAAAGGGGTTTTTATTTCAAGTGGTAACGTTGTGCTTTTAACATTGCTAACTTATAATAGTGTTCGGAGGATACTACGATGTACAGGTAGTACTTAATTTTCTTTGGTTCTTAAGTTAAAGAGATAATCCTATTTTATTAATTTGTTATTCGTTAAACAAAGTCAAACCGAGCACTAGATGATGTACGCTAAATTAGTAGGAAACCAAAGAAAAACTGAGGAAATCTCAAGGAACTACTAGAAGAATTTTTTTTTGTAAATCCTTGAAATTTCTATTACTTCGATTTCGAAAATCAGATGGCGCTTGCCGTTATAAATTTACAATTAAGCGTCCATGGATTGACATAAAGATGAGAATTCAATGGGATAAATAAAAATATTCAATGTCCTCACAATGTATTTCAAGTTATCATTGAACAAAAAATAAAAAATTTTGGAAATAAATTTAATTCTAAGGATTCGTGATAAAGTAAAAATAAATTTGAAATGATGACAGTAAAGTAAAAGAATAATAAATGAATTAAAAAATTAATATATTGTTTTTCTTTGATAGCCAACACCTCTTTTTTCAGATGGAGCAAGTGCTTCCTGGAGAGTGGGTAAGTATATAGGATGTTGATCCCATTGGGAAAGACTTTTAAAGTTAGGAACGATTGTTTCCCATTTCCAACTAAGTGTATGATTTCTAAGCAAGTGTTTCCAGGGGAAACGAATTGCTCGCCTTGTCTTTTATTTACTGATAAGTTGAAAGGCAAAAGGTTTGCTGCAAAAAACCTAGTGTCATTTTTTGGAGACAACTTCCAAATCTGACAGGATTTGGTTCGATGAATGATGTCTCCTCGCGTAGCGTTTGCGAAACATAGAAATGTAAATCTATTTGTGTTTTTCCTATTTCTATCTGAGAGAAGCTGACGTAGAGTTTTGTGCCCTTACGCTTACGCTTAAAGCAAAACGCAGGGATAATAACCATCCAATCTAGATTTCTTCTTTTGTTTGTTATTGTATCGGATACGTGAGGATGGTTCTAAAGTGCACCTGAAAACTAAAACAAACTTTCTTTTACATACAGAGGCCCACAGCTTGTTCCGACCAGCATGTAGAAAATACTTTAAATGCCTATTAAGACTAAACTGAGAAAGATATCAAGATTATTTAAACACTGTTAACTAGTCTAATGTTCAAACTAATCAGATATGACTTTATTTATATTTTCACATTCTTTAAAATGTTATGAAACAAATAACAATAAACAACCCAATTTGAAACAATGTCGCAACTTCTTTGGTTCAAATTCTTTGCTGCTGTGCAATGAACCGTTATGCTGCAATGTAACTGTTATTTATTTTTCTCTGTTTATTTGTAACGTGATTAAGATCAGTCTTGCTCTTTTTTCCAAGAACATTGGGCAAAAATATAAGTTTAGCGACACCGTACCTCATACGAAAATTTAACTGCGTTCTCAGTGACGGTGCTTCACATTTCGGGCGTACGCCAAATATAGGGCTGTAAAAAATATTAAAAGTCAACAGTCAAACTCGGAGGCAGTAGCGTCATGGCTTAGGCCTGTATGTCTGCAAAAGTTGATGGAAATTTGCAATTCCTATAGACTACAATGAATAAGTCCGAATATCTTCAAAATTTGAAACCAAACTTGCTTGAAAGTAAGCCAAACTTGGGCGATTGCGATGACTTTTAATTCTACCGAGATAAAGACCTGAAACGTATAGCGGTATTGCACAATCCAGGTTAATTTGGAACTATCCGCATACTACACAATCACCGGCATATTCACTCAACTTGAACGTCATTGAAATTTTGTGGGCCATATTGGACACAAATATTCGGAAAAGGCACATTTCGAGTAAAAATGACATCAAAACTGCATTACTTGATAAATGGGTCAAAATTACCACAAAAAATACACAAAACCCGGTCGATTCGATGCCTAAAAGCCTAGAAATGGTTGTTGACTAGAAGGGTGATCATACTAAATATTGAATTTCCTTTTTTTTCGTGTCTTCAAATTGACTAAAATAATAAATTATAATAAAGGAAACTAACTACTAAACTAAAAATAATAAAGGTGATAAGCAATATTGTAAATAATAAGTTCCGAGGACTAATACTCACAAAATACATTGAATTTCTCAAAAAAGCTACTTCAAAGTAAAAAGACGTTTTCGTCGAAGCTTCTGTCTGATAAATATTCAGATATTTTGAGAATGGGATTAGTATTCGGTGATAGCGAAGGTTAAGCAAGTGATATGATTTGATTTTGCTGTTTCCCGTTAGTACAGCGTTGGCTCCTGTGTTTGAGACGTTCTTCTCCTGCGAAATCCGGGTATAATTTTTTCTGATGAAGTGACATATGGCAGTCGAAATTAAGTTCAAACTTTTTAGGAGAATTCAGCTTTTTGGTAAAATCTTTCTGAGGTTGACATCGTTGCAAACGCAAAGATCGCGAAAATTTCTGTATTTATACTCTATTTTTGATAGCTGGTCTGAAACTTTTATTAAATTTTTCATAACTCTGACTTATTGGTACTCTATCAGTTTTTGATTTCAGTTCAACTGTCAAAAAAGTAAAAAAGTGGTGGAATGTCAAACTGTTGCATTTTCAATTATACAGGGTTTTGACATCTGTTAGTAAGGACGTGTAATCCATCAAAACCTTTCTTTGATAAGCAACCCCATAGATACACCTTGATTCAGTGTGTGAAAGTCCGTTGAACGAACTGGTTTGGAGTAGAACGCCATGTTCGTCAAATGATCTTAAACCCCCAAGAAGATACTTCATCAGTGAAGAATTTGCGCTCGAACAGTAGTTTCAGTATTTCCAGTTCGTTTTGCATTCATTTTAATTGCTCTTCTCGCAAGGACGAGTTTTTTAAGTGAGTTTTCATCGAGAAGTACGATGTGGAAGGTTGTTAACTTAATTTGATAATTTAAAGCTTCTCACCCACGTCGAAAATAAATGTCTTTGACTTTTTCATGAACTTTGCTACTTTTAAAAGAATATATTTCTCGTCCTATTGTATGCAAGCGAAGAATTTCGACTGGGAAACATTTCGCGTAAACTTCAGTCATAGCGATGTTAGTGCTTCATTCTCATAAGGTCGGTATAGACTGACTATTTTCGCAAACTAACGAAGGTGGAGGTTCCCTGAACTAGGTAAAATAACATGAGGGCTTGCTTAACAAACCGATTTCGGGTGTACCGTACACGTTCTTACTTAACAAACTACTTTTCAATGTGGTCCGCTTGTGAGCGTTCTATGAATTCTATGTTTGTTGGCGTTGTTATTTCTTCTTGCGTTTCGTCAATAGATTGCACATTTCACAACCTAATCACCAAAGAGCGCCATCACTTCCAACAAACACCAAAACTAAAGGTATTCGCAAAGCTTGTTGGAGATAGACAATAAAGACGTGGTTATGAAGAGATTCGCATATACTTTCTATTAAATTTTGTATTCATACACAATGACACATGTACTAACTAATATACACGGGCAAATTATTGTCACATGTATTTGAGCTAAGAAAGCTACCGATAGCGATCTCTCCTCACGCCAACGACAGTTGATTTCTGAACTCTCTATCTTGCAAAGCTCGCTTTATCTGCTACACGGAATATTCGTATCTCTTTCTTTGTAATGCCTCTCCGAACTGTAAGCGCTTATTAGTTGTTACTCTATGGTTAAAAAGGTTTTTTTTGTATCCATTATTGCCGAATTTCGTATTTATGTTTTTAGTAAATTTTTGTGGTTTTTCATAGGTATGGAATGACGTTTCTGCACCATTGATCTGCAAGCTTATAGTTTGTACTAGCGAGGATGGCTAAATGAAGAGTGTGATTGGTGTGGTTCGTAGCAGTTGATGTCGTCTAAGTTTAATATTGTAAGGGAGGTTTTTTTCCGTTAGGTGATTAGGTCCATACAATTTAGTTATTCTTTTTGCATGATAAAATCGGTATTGTGTTGGATGCTGTTCATGTATGTGAGAAGGTTGCCTTTCGTTTCTGATTCAATGATGATCAAACCTTTGTCGTTCACATATCGTTTGTAGTCCATTGGTTTCCATTTTTACCCTTAACCGTGCATGCACTTCCTCTATGGTTTTCAGGAATATTTTAAACATGATTGGTGATATCACATGTCCATGACCAGTGCGTCTTCCTAAATATGTTTTCAAGCTTGACGCTGGATTGTCCTTGTGATAATCATCCCGGATCTTCCCTCTATACAGACTTAAACATAAAAATGTACCAATAAAAAGATGAACATTGGCATAAGGACGTCAGAAAAGCTCTGTTCACTTCATGCAGCTGAAGCGCGTCGTTAAGTATAAAAAAGCAAGGCCCCGTGATAACAAGGATTAGAAAACAAATTTTGGCCTCCATAAGACTTAAACAAACTTCTTATATATAATTGGTTGTATCTGCTAAGACGTTTTCATGTGTATGTTTGGTACGCTCCTGGTTTTCATAATGGTTTCCCCTTTTAATCTTGTTTGCACACAGAGACAAAAGAATTTCTTTCCAACTGAATTCATTTGAATAGGAGAACTTTAGAGTTACTGGTCCAATTGTAATATGCTTTATGATACGATATAAAGCATTGGTTCGGTTGAAATAACCGGTGTCTGTGCAATAAGGATTTTTAAGTATTCTGAAAAAAGCATTTCCAGAACTTTTGAAGTGAATGGTTAAAGAAAGTGTTAATTTCAATGCTACAGCATGTCTACCACTCGCTGCTGCCTTACTTTCTGGATCAGGTCAGAAGTGACACACAGCTAGGATTCTTCACATACACCAATAGTATTACTGTTGAAGGACAATACTTGACTTTATATTTTATTCCCGATTATTGTCGATTTCATATGCCTGTAAGAGCAATTTTTTTCATGAATAAAATTAGAAGGGAAGATAATTTGAATAGCATGATGTAAGATGTTGACTATAATCTGCTCAGACTACCTGTCTGAGCGAGATGCACTGAATGTCCTGAAATCCTGCTCGTAGTGGATTTTTTTCATTAATTATTATCCCTTAATTCTGCGTGTGAAAAGATTTCTTTTAAGTAAACGAACGCTGCTGATGTTTCCGAAATTGATTCAGTCATTGGGACATTTGGATGATCTAAATGTCCTTCAAAAGCTTATGATTCCCTATATTCGGCTGATAATGGCTTTTAAAAGTAATATTTGTTTTAAGATCTCACAGATCATGCATTTATAATGTGATGCAATCAATTTGTCTTTTAGTGTATTTTAATATATTTCCTTCCATCACCAAATTAAAATAGTGGAAAACGTCCAAGTTATCTACACGCCTAAGCGGTTATCAAAAAATTGTCAGGTTTCTGATAACTTCTTCTCAATGCGTAATTCTTGTAATTCTTGCGCCGCGAATGTTGTCCAGATTAACATCGAAAAAGCGTTTTAATTCGCAAGGAGACGATTATACTAAGAAATCAAAGGCAAAATATTCTAGCTTCAAAGTGTGTTTTCTTGAAAAGGACCTTCAATTTTTCCCTGTATGTGTACTGAACCATATCAAATAAACAAAATTCATTTTGTCTTTTACAAATATAAGCAATGAATATTTAAGGACGAGTCACGGTGAGGGTCTTTAAAATCCTTCAATGTTCAAATTATTCGGAATTTCACGAGAGCAATTGAACAAGTCCGAAAGTGTTGACTGGAGACACAAATAGATTTGTTTTACACACATAAACTTTAAAGGCGGAGTTAAACTTTAGTTATATTATTATGCATGACGTACATAATACTAAAACGTGGGCACTGAAATGCGATTCCCGTAACCTCATATGTGCACACACAATGGCGGGTTATCCACCCCAACAACGATTGCTCCGAGCCACATAATATTGTTCTAGTGCTGGGGCTCACTTCCCTTTTTTGCCATGAAACTCTATAAAAACACCAATAAAAGAAACATAAAGAATGCCTCAAATGTTCCCGAATAAACTGAAATTATTTTTTTTATTGCTCGAAATAAAAGGCGTAACAGCCTTGGCTTTTGGCATTCGGCCACTGCTGCTATTGCTGGTACTCTTTTTACGAGGGTATCTGCTGGTGTCTTACGAGTATGTTGAGTCTACGTCGTCTGCACAAAGTATGCATACATGTTTTGCTGTCAGAATTATTTTCCTTGGCCGTTCCCCCGTCCTTTTCTTTTGCGAAAGGATAATGTAGCAATATGGGATTTCGAGACGAAACCATTTGATTGTATACGGGGGAATTTCTATGAGCTTGTAGATTCTAGGATGTTCGTAAGATTGTGTCAATTTTGAAGGTGAATGGGAGTGAGGTGATTGGTTGGGTAGGGGTTGCGCCGAGAGGATGTAGTGAGTGATGAAGTAATCAAATTGTTGTAGCGCTCTACTATCATGTATGTTGTTTTGACAGATAGACAGGTGGATTGTGCATAGGCAGTAAGTGTAATCTGATGTAACCACCCCATATTGGTGATACGCTTATGCGAGCATGTTTTCTGCATTTCATATTTCTACCAAGGATATTTCAATTGGTAGCATATTGAAATCTTTGAGAACAGCAACATGTTTATGAAGCTGTCGTGGAGAATTTTCGTAGAAAATGCTTATCTCTAAAGGTTTCCAACCTCGAAATGTCCTTAAACACAAACATACTATCGACTGTATGCATCTATTGAGCTGTATCCTATAAACTCAGATTTGGATATCAACAATTTTCAAGCTGAATGTATTTTCTGGTTTTCTGCGAGCATGGCCTATTATTCAGCATTGGATTTAATGCGTGTGTCTTCTATAGCTCATCCTACTTCACTGGCTCAATGTTTGGCAAGGTCATACGTCAAAACAAATAGCAGCAGATCCATAAATTCTACTTTAAAAATCAAATCTACTTTTAATAGGAGTTCCTTTTATGTAGCTACCAAACATAAATGAAATCAATAATAATCAATAAACAATTAGCAATGATAATTTTCTTATGGTTGGTTGGTGAAGCATATTAACGCCCTGAGTGTCGGACTCCCAGTGGCAACCGGACTACCAACTGAACATCTCCGCTGCCACACCGATAACGTAGATTGGAACTTTTAGTCACATTATTTCGGACTAGGGCTCAGCAATTATCAACTAACGGGTTTCTGGTAAAAGGAAACCCCTCTTTCAGCAGGGATGGAAAGGAGGGAGGAGGACTGCCTTTAGAGAGATCCCTCTCTTGGTGGTGTAGAAGGACGCCACCAAGCGGTCTATGATGCCCTTCTTTATAAGAACCATGTGCACGTATTGCAATACGCAGTTCCAATTGTCTTTTGATTTCATAACCTTTCCCGTTAAGTTTTCTGGAGAAAGAACGCCTGATTTCTCCGAGTGATACGAACCGAGTTTTATCCATCCTTTGCATTCAAAGAACGTGTGGGAGGGGTCATCTTTCATCCCCGGGCAAAACAAGCAAGTTGGGGACGGTGACTTCCTCATCTCATATAGGTATGACTGAAAATACCCGTGACTACTGACTAGTTGCGTATGGTAATAATCAGTCTAACCATTAGTTCTGCAGAACAACGGCTCGAAGTCGTTGATGAGCCATGCGGTCCGCCTGCCTCGCGCTTCGTTTACCCATGATTGCTGCCACAAAGCTAGGTTCCTTCTCCTTATCTTTCGGCTGACAACTTCTCTCGTCGACTCTCCCCCTTGTAAGTACACATCGAACCATGGCGTAAACATAAAAAGCCCTAACTCTTTGAAGAAATCCCAATTTAACGGTATATGACATTTTTCCAAATTTATTTTGGGTTTATAGAAATTCACTAACATATACAATTGCACCGTAAAAATCATTCATATAAATATTCAATTCCAGCAAGAATGCAATTGCAATCCCTCCATCCACCTAAGTCGTTTAATTTTTAAGCTCTCTATCTTATAAAGTTCTCTTCATTGCAAAGTTCGCTTCATTTGGCTGAACGTATCTTTATGTTTATGGTTTCCCTATTTTAGTATTTTCAGCAGTTACGCTTTGCATTATCAATAACTCGAAAGCAATTATTTAAATTATGAAAAATATTTTACATTATTTTAAAATAACTGACACTGAAGAAGGGAGCAACTCACTCCCGAAATATATATTTGTTAAAAAAATTAAAAAACATAGCATTTTTAAAATGGAAAAGCTACAAAAAACAGGATGTAAAGTGATTCTCGCTCTTGCTGATTTTCAAGCGCTATAACATAAGAAAACGTCTGCCGGTTACAAATTGCAATTTGAGAAGATCGTCGGTTGACTATACGGCAAGAGAAAAATGGTCTTGAAATATTAAAACTACTGTTTGAAGTACTGTAGTCGAGAATTTGGGAATGTTTCGAGTTTGCCCGAAATTCATTCCAAAACTCCTAAGACAGGTTAGAAGAATCTTTGCTTTAAAATCGATCAGGACAACCTAGAAATACTTTTTAATGACGGACATGTGCTGGAGAGGATTATTTCTAGTGATGTATCTTTGATTTATGCTTACAGTCCGCAAACAAAGCGGCAATCTTCACAGTGGAAATATTCTGAACCGCTTTGACAAAAAAAAATCACATCAAAGTCGCAGACGATGTTGACTGGTTTGTTTGATTATGAAGATGATGTGCACCACGAATGTTTACGTTGTCCACAAAAGTTTACGAACCCCAAAGAATAAGTAGAATTCGAAAGAAAACAACATAAACCTGTATCGGTGTTTTTGAAATATATATCTTTATCCAGTCAAAATTTTCAACGTTCGTATAAATAAATACTTTTTTATTAAATTGACATTTAAATACAATAAACAGAAATAAAAATTAAAACTCATTACAACGAAAGTCTACGTACGACTGCTGCGTCAGGAAAGCGAGAAGAGTTCCGTTAGAATGATCACAGTTAAACTACGAAAAGACGCTGTTGTCGGGTTTCATGAAAGGCAAGACGTGCATATTCCCTTAATAGTGAATACAAATTTCCCCGAAATGTGTTCAAAAATAAGAGAAGTTCCAGAACCCGTCGGAAAATAAAAATAAAGAAAATTAAAAATGACATTAGGCAACAGTGCAAAGTCTATAATACTGGATGTTTTGAAATTCAAGTCAACTACCTGTTCTCAATGAGGGCAATCAATGGGGTATCGTTCGAAAAGTAATAGAGGAACCGACATTAAGTACCCGGAAAGTTACGGATGATCCTGAAAGTTCTCGGATGAATAAATTTCATCTGTTTATCATCAGAAACTGTATGACACTATCCTAGAAAATTTCGATTCAACAGCACAATTCCCCGAAAGAAGTCTTTCGTTAGTAGAGCCAATAGGACCAAGCACCGCGGCTCTGCCCAAAAGTGTTATAATGTGAAGAAGCGCAATAATAAATAAATTTCACATTTTTTCGAAGGTAAATATAATTTCTACGAAGGTCCGAAGGATTGTCGGATCAAAATATGGTACAGACGAAACGAGGAATAGAAATTGAAAAACATGCTTCCTACTTTCAAGTATGGAGCTGGCTCTGCTATGGTCTGAGGCTAGATAGTGGCGATTGGAGTCATTAGAATACATTTTATCGAGTGTACCATGGGTCCGAATGGCTGTTTGGATATCCATAAAAAGTAGTTTCTTTACCAGCGTTGATGATTTACCATTGGGTTTGGGTTACATGTTTCTCCCGGATTAGGACTCAATACATACTTCGGGAATTATCAATTAATGACTTCTTTAAAACGCTTGGAAACAACTACACTCCTCTCCTGAGTCATAAACATCTATGGGATGAACTGAAACGACGAATCCCTAAACTGGGAGTACGCTATAAAGATGACGTCAAAAAAGGAACATCAGTAGAGTGTACGAAAATCCGACCTGAATTTACTTCAAAATTAGTCATTTCAATGCGATCCAGGTTGCAAGTAGTAATAGTAGACTCCAAGGGTCAACAAGATCCTAAAGTACATACAATTCCAAAATGAAGCAGTCGTACGTAGACTTTAGTTCTAATTATTTGCATAATCGTTATTTGTTGTAATCTTTGCGTTTAATTTTATTTACATTTCAATCAAGTGAAAATAATTATGTTTTATGAGAACTAATTTATATTAAGTAAAGGTATATATTTAAAAAATGCCGGTACAGTTTTCTGTTGTTTTCCTTCGGATTCTATATATTCTATCGAGATACGTAGACTTTTGTGACTAAGTGTACTTCAAAAGCTTCAATGGTCGCTAAAGAATACTATATAAGATCATTGAAAACATTGCGAGAGACAGTAAAACGAAAACGGCAACATTAGTTGTCAGGCAGCGAAAGGTTGCTTCACCAGGACAATGCCCCAGCGTATTTACCGAGCCTTGTAAAGCAATATTTTACAATTCATCAATCCCTACAGCATTGTAAGCTCCGTTTGGCACCGACATAGCCCATTGCGCCTTTGGGTTCTTTCGCGCATTCAAAGCACCGCTCAAAACGCATAACAAAAAGACAGTTGAAACTAATGAGACGAAAGCACAGAAAATTGCCTTTCACGCTTGCTCTAAAAAGTAGAAGAAACACTGGTGGCATGTTTTTCAATCAAATAGGGATTACTTTGAAAGATGTCACTCATCGGATGACTAAGGAAAACACTAGTGCGAATATATGAGAATAGGATATAGCGTGAGTGCTGAACTACAAGATGTAATATCCATTGGATCCCTATAAATATGCGACCTTAATAGCAAGGCATAACTGGAGAATTGCAGTTTCTTCAGAAAGCACCATCCGTGTTTTCCGCAAAACGTTTTTAAACTGATATGGGAACAATTTTTCTGTACATTGAGACTAGGTCCCTATTGCCATGTTTCGAAATCCAAATGGATTTCAGACTTAAAACGGAACAAAGTTATAACAAACTACCTCAGTATGGATATCAATGGCTTGGCAAGGAAAAAGAATTAGAACTTAAACTCAAACATCAAAAATAGTTTTTTGAACTAGTGAGATACTATCACTGGGTTTGTTAGACTATAGACTAAATGAGGACATCCTTAACATAAGTAAAATACATCAAAATTCTACTCATGCATGATAGAGGCAGGTATAACATTTGCAAACGCATACAAGGTATGAACGTGTCCTTCTTTTTCGATAACACGATTAAACAACTTCTTACAAATACTATTACTTCACCTTTATATTCAATTTAACTTTGCAAAACACCAAACACATGTCGTGAATGCATTACGATGTGTCCTTTGCGACACAATCCCATTTAAAATAAGGAAAAAGTGGTCGTAAGTTTAAAATCCCATAACAAGATGTGCAAATGCACTTTAAAGTACGACTTTCTGCATGGACTTTTTTTGCCAGAAGTGTCCCAGATACTTGAACAACATGTTCTTAACACTTTCACAACTGTCCCTGGCATATGTCCTGTACTAAGGACTTTTAACAGAGCCATCACAAATCCACTTTGTCTCGTGTAAAGGCATGTAGCTTGGGTCCATTAGCAAGTCTGTTTTTAAGCTGTTTAGGTATGAAATTTGATTGGGCTTCCTTTGAACGATGCCCCAAGTCGGTCACTGTTGGTGATAAGGATGAATTTCCATTAACTGTTATCAGGCTGTCGTATTTAATTTTATGCGAGATGGAAAGTTGCATTGAGAGCTTTGTTCAATGTGTGTTGCTATACTTGATATCCCAATCCGAGAGTTAATTTTAAAGCTGACGCCTCTAGTGCGTTAGCAGAAAGGACTTTACTTCGAATTCAATTTTTATCGATCTACACAAATCCTAGTCGCACAACCCTCTGAATACACATAAGACAACCACCTACCATTAGGACACATCATTGTTACAGTGTATTACCAACATCTGGTTGGACTCCCACAATTATTCCGTTTTTCAGTTTAAAATGTCTTCCGCAATTTAAAATTTCACTTTTAGAAAGTGGAGTACTTGCATGACAATTGCTTGTATGTCCTGCCCACCTTGGGTTGCCTTCGAACGAGGATCTTAGTATGAGCACAATAGAGGCGGTCAGATCGAAGTACAATTAATTGGTGCGTCCTATGGACGAGCTACACGACAGGACATTCTCGACCGCAAGCCTTGTTATTATTCTAAACTGTGTAATTACTGTAATTACTTACCCCGTTAGTTTTTCTAATAAACTATTGCAGTGAAAAGTGGGTGACGAAAGATACCAGGATATATTGAGAATGCATACGTGTTCCAGAATAAATCATACGTGACGTATTTTGTAAGAAAGAATAATCGAACATGTTGGTTTTATTGCAGTCATCTGCATATATGAACAATTCGAACATTAATTAAAGGCTCATCAACGTGTAGTGCAAGAAGTGGGAATGCATGTGCAGCCGCTTATTGATGCAAATTGTGGCACAAATCAGGAGTTAGGAATCTGATACATGAATTCTATCTGCGATATTTGAAAAAATATTTGTGTTAAAGATTACGCTTTCATAGTTTATAAAAGAAGAGATTCTGAGACTTGAAAAATAAACGCTCTTTTCAAGAGGCGTAACTGAATTTGGTTCAAATTACTTTAGTAAAAGAAGAAAAGTTTTTAATATTTAAGTAAAAGAAGAAAAGTTTTTAATATTTCAGTAAAAGAGGAAAATAATTATAAGGAAGAAATAATATTGTGGCAATAATCAAAGGCTTATGAAGAAGGTCAAATGGTTCGAACACAGAAATGCAATTGCAATATATAGATGAATAAGTATAAAAAGAATTTGTATAACCAGAGATACCATTTTATAATAAAGAGGTAAATAATAATGTAACAAAAACGAAATAGTGGAAATCTGCTTATATTTCTAAGTAGTTATTTATGTGACAAATCGCTAATCTTGGCCTCTTTTCCTTGCCTGAATGTCTCTCCTGTTGTCAAAGGCACAAGATTTGTAAATGTTTCAAATAGCCTTGCCTTGTGTGACGGGCTGTCAAATTTAGTTGACCGTATTTGGGGCAGGCCAGTTTAAGTTTAGTCATATTAGCAGTGCGCCAAAGCCCATCTAGTGACTATAGTTACTTTCCTTGTAAGCCCATTAACGGTAGTTACCGTTAACGCAGCAGCAGTCCTTCTGGAGTCAGAACATACACTAGGCAGAAAAATCTGCGTTCACATGTAATAAACGTTTTCAAATGACTGATAATTACAGATCTGAAGCCAATCAATCTTGTAGGATATCCTCGATTCTATATGACCTGTTGTAGTCTCTTAGGAGTCTAATTGTTGAGCTCCTCTATATTCTTTGGTGATGTTTTCTTTCGCTCTTCTCTGAGAACATTTTTGAGTATTTCTTTGCTGGTTATCGTATGTTGTCGAGTTCTTTTTCCAAGCGAGTCCTATAAATGCTCAATGGGATTAAGGTCTTGAGATCGTGGTGGCGTATGTAGCCGTTTTGGGGTTTTGTGAAGTAGCCAAATTTTCACAATTTTGGCTGCTTGCTAAGGGTCATTATCATGCTGGAAGTGATAATCACTATACAAGACGAGGTTTCACCTCGCTCCAAATTGTTTCTTAAAATGTTAAGGTAACTGAATCTATTCAGTGTCAATCGAGGTTACTAACGCCAGCAGCCGCCATGCATCCCCAAACCATGACTCTCCCACCACCATGTTTTACAGTGGATAGCAAATGTTCTTTTTGTAGTGTTATTCCTGATTTTACCCAGTCCTATTTAACCGAAAATGGAGAATTTACTCTCATACAAAAAAAATTCACTTTATTCCGAAATTCTTGAGGTTGGTTTAAGTACTTCTTAGCAAATGTAACGCGCTTTTTCCGATTAATCGGGGAAATTAATGGTTTTTGTGGTGTGACTTATCCATGATACTCAGCCTTTTTTTAGAATTTTTCTGCTGGGAACCGACAAATTTGTTTCCAGAACTTTTGCTCAATTTCTGCTGCTATTCCTTTGCAGTCAGTCGCGGATTTTTAACCGTCGTGAAAATATTTCGCTTTTCTCTCAGGGACAGCTTTGATGGACGGCCAGAACGGGGTTTCGAGGAGAGTTCTTTCGTCAATTTCAATTTGTTTACAACTCTTTGAAATGAGGAATATTGTCTTCCAACGACTTTTCCTTTATTTCAGAAGCATTTTGCTCCTTCCACAATTTTCCTGTCGATTACATCAATTTCTTTTCTTTTATTTGTCATTGCGAAAAAAAACACATTTTTTCACCATGCAAACTGTACAATATTTTACTAAACACTTCCCAAATAAAACTCAATAAATAACTGATGCAAGACAACGTTAGGAAAGCGCGCTTGAAAAGCTTTTTTTCGGGGAATTCCCTAATAATTTGATGAGTGAACGCAGACTTTTTGTGTTCCGGCGTTGTATGTTTCCCGCGAAAAGCACAGTTATCTCAAAAATCGCTCGGAAAAATTTAATGAAAGTCTGGGTGCGTAGTTATAAACAAATTTTTCATCGGTAGGCGTATTCAAAATCTAGAAAATTTTCAATATGTTTCGTTTTGTGAATGTTGAAAACTGAAGGGCATCAGGGAAACGCCGAGTTTTTCTGCCTAGTGTATAAGAATTAGATTTTGGTGTGTGCTTTTTTGGTGTGTGCTTTTTTCATTTGTGCTAAGTGTACGCTGACTTTTTTCCTATAATGTAAATGTGGAAATCTCTGTCGTAGTACCATGCACACCCTGTTGTGCTGCTTATTTTGGATCAGTGAGTGAAGATTCTCGCATAATATATATACAAATATTTCTACTCATTTATAGTTTCTTTGTCTGTAGACATCCTCAGCAGTTTTGTCTTTCTTTTTAACTGTCAGGTAGATATTAAGGTTTACGTCATTCAAAAGCTACCAAGATGCTGAAATTGTCACGCAGATCAAAGATCAGAGATCAAGATCAAGATAGGGAGATAGGTCACAACCGTTGGACAGATAGGTTGCGTTAGCTAGGAAAGTGTTAGTTAGGTAAGTGATAGGAAAATAGTTTGCTTAGGGAAGTTATTCGCATTGGTCAAACTGACCTCTAAGCTCTTAAATTCTTGCTGAGGGTTGCAAGGAGCTGATAATATCCATCTATCCTTTTATTATAGTTAGGTTAAATAATTAGTTTAAGAATTATTTGGATACTGGATGAACAGAAGCCTTAGCCCTTAATTTCTTGCCAAAGCCGGCAAGTTGCTGAAGCATATTCAAATATATATAGTAAGCATATAAGAAACTATTAATTAAATTCTCTGGAAGGGGCCCCTTTAATTTAACCCTGCATCCAAACTCTGTCTTGGAAATACTGGGACTGGGTGACACAGAAGCGGAGGGGGCTCTCCTGCATTCACGCGGAAAGCTAAGAAACTTGAAAAGGTTTTGCCAGAAATTTGGGGGAAATATCAAAGGGCAGTACTTCCTAGAATTTATAGCAAATTGCAAACTCCAATTGGAAGTCCCTGCCGAAGATATACTTGTAGATGGGTTTATCACTACGGAAAGAGACGCTCTGACGGATTGTGACAGTGAGTCCGATCAGGAAGAGTCGTTGGATGTGGTGCGGGATGAGGATGGTCGAAAAAGGCCAATTGTGTCTCGAACCCCGGAGCCAACCTCGAAACGCTCAGTAAACGTGAGCGAAAGGAGTTTCCCACAACTGCAGGCTGCGATCTCGAAAGCTTCGGGAAGTATCACAAAGGTTGAAGTCGCACCCGCTCCTGTGCGTAGAATAGCTATCGGAGCTAAGGGAAACCCGACAAACATTGCTGCCACTAGGAAACAGAGGGTTCCACGAATAGTGTGCTATAGGCTTAATGTTAAGCCTTTAAGGGAAATAATTCATCGAGCATGTGAGAAAAATCAGCTTGATGCGCCAAAATTCGATGTAACTGTCAACAGTTCTACACGAACTTCGTTACATCCTGTAATCATAGACGACCATAAAAGCCTCCTTGATTTCTTAAAAAAAGTCATCCCGCGAGGTGTCCCAAGACCAAGGAGGCTGAGGAGAGGAGACGGAATCCCCAAAAGAAGAACGAAGAAAGGAGGGACTTCGTCACTGCTTCCTTAAAAAACACTAGTCAAAATGGTGTCTCATTCGCTAGTATAGCAAGGGGTGCAACCAAGCCAGCTGTAGCTCAATCTGTACGGCAAGCCAAAGTAAATACTGATTTAAAGCAGCAAAAAGACAGAAATACTGTCATGTCCAATCACTGTAAGCAATTCTTCGGGTGTGACTTATTCACTCTCTTCCATAAAGTGGATTCATTCATTCCACGATACAAAAAACCTCCCTAATCTGAGTGAGAAAAAGGCGGCGTACATGGACTTCGCCTTCAAAATCTATTGTCGCGGTTAGCTGCATTAAGCTCTTCATCGTCAACATTTCCTCGCTAGCTCCACATTTAGACCAGATAGACCAGATATCTTGTGAATCTCAGAAACAAGACTAAAAAGTAAGTACAAGGTTCACTTGGGGAAATATAAAGTCATAAGGGATGACGACCCAGATGGACAGACGACCAATCCTTGGAGTAGCTATGGCTTTTAAGGAACATTCCTGGGTTCCTGGGGGGGTATACATTTGCATTTGTTGGAATATCCGTGGAACACGGATATTAGGGAGGGGATCTCATCGAAGACTTGGAAAGAGCCCTTACTTTGTGTGAAAAGTTCGATTTCTGTGCAATAGGATATTCTAACGCAAGATATCCTTCCTGGGGAAATACCGTATCTAATGGATATGGAACGGCTCTGTTCAACTGGGTGCAAGCAAATATAGATCTCATACTGATTGCGCTGAACGAGCCCACCTTCCGAAGAAGGTCATCAACGATCGATTTCTTCATTGTGTCTGCTAATCTGGGGAATATCTCTCACAGCTGGAGGAATTTTGAATGTAGAGTTCTTCACGCTGAATTTGACCATCTTTTTGTAGAACTCGCTTTGAGAGTGAAAAAGGTCGTAAACCTGGAGGTAGACTGGGAAGCTGTGAATGCTGACCTGAGTAGAAGGATTGAGGAAATTTCGATCAACAGATCGAGAAACCTCTCACCCATTGAGATCAAAGAAGGCATTGCTTGTTTGAATTCAACCCTTGCTACTTAAGAACGATTAGCTCACCGCGCGGGGGTGAGGGTATTTTACGACATTATGAAAGCCCTGATCCTTGCATAACACATACACACGGAAAAATCTTAGTGCTTCATTTTAAATAAATTGTATATTAAAATAAAAACATAATAATACAATATAAGAGTATATATAAATAAATAAAAAAATTCTCAATTTACATTAATTAGTCCTGCTGCGTTGATTTTGACCACTGTGCTGCCTCCTACATGAGTTTTAATCGCAGCCTGATTTCGGGACTTAACCTGAGCGTCTTCATTTGCAATATTCATAACTTCGTCTGGAATTCGAAGGTATTGGATTGTCCTCCCTCGAATAAAACTTACTGGCATCAGTCAGAAACGACCTCTTTCTTTAATGTGGAAATTACAGCATTTACAGCAAATTACAATTTTTCACTTTCTTTTCTTCTTAATTTATTTTTTACTATTTTATTTGTCGTTGCTCTTCTATATTTACTTTCACTTGTTCTTTTTCTAGATTTAGTTCATACTTCATTCACTTTTCTGTGCTTCCTCAGTATGTGCTTGAGTGAGCAAAGAAAACGCGGATTGTCCTTTTTAAACTCGTAGGTTTTTGCATCCTGTTCATTCAAAACCTGGTTTTCTATGTTTTGGCAAGTGCTTGTTGTCATTTCGTTCGTTGAATTTCAAGAAAATGGTGGGTTGCAGGGAGTATAATTTCTGGTTCCTAATAAATCGAAAATGAGAACAGAACCCTTGCCTTGTTCTCTATTAACCAGAGGGTCCTTCGATGATTTTTAAATCTCTTTGCTTTTGGCCACGTCTAATTATCTTGTGTCATTGATGGGGGTTACCATTGTTGCTTTCACTCTGGGAACGGCATGATTTCCAAACGTTATATTGGCAGTGTCGTTTAATAATGTCGATTTAGATAACAGATGGCGTTCCTGTTTCATATGCTTTGTGTTTATAATAACTTATATGGTATTTTGTAGGGTAACCATCATTCATTAATTCTCACTTAGTCATTGAACGGAATAGCGTAATCAACAAAATTTTTTTTCCCACGAAAATGTCGAATTTTGTGCCTGAAAAATTTTTTTTGCGTGGCAGTTTAATATCCTTCTTTCATTTGGAGAAAAACGCTGCTGAAAATTTTCGATTGTTGGTAGAAACTTACAGTGAACATGCTCCAACTCAAAAAAAAAACTTGTGAACAGATTGTTTGGTACGCTTCTGAAGTGGTTATTTTGACTTTGAAGACAAAGAACAGCCAGGTCAGCCAAAAAAAAGATGCAGGATTGAAAGCGCTATTGGATGAAAATCCATGTTGAATGCAAAAACAACTTGCTTTGGAGGTGAGTGTCACCCGATCAACCATTTCTGAACGTTTACATGCAATGGAAAAGATTTGAAAACTTGGAATATTGGACGAAAATCAACTCAGTTCCCGAATCACAGCACGCAAAAACCAGCTCGAAGAACACAAAAGTATAGTGTTTTGAGTCAAATCGTTGCTGGCGATGAAAAATGGGTTTATTACGATAACCCTAAACGTAAAGCATCGTATGTTGATCCCGGCCAACCATCAACTTCACAACCAAAAGCTTATGCTGTGTATTTGGTGGGACCAGAAGGCTGTTGGGACCAGAAGGGTGTTGTTGTGTTGAGCTACTAAAATTGAATGGAACAGTCACAACTGATTACTACCGACGCCAACTGACCAATTTGGCACACGCATTGAACGAAAAACGACCACTGATAGTTCGAAAACACCTCAAAGTTCTGTTTCACGATGACAATGCCAGACCTCATCGGGAAAACATCGTTAAAGAAAAATTAGAAAGGGTCGGTCGGGAACACCTTGATCACCCCCGTGCTCTCCAGACCTTGCTCCTTCAGACTACCATTTGTTCCGGTCGATGCAGATTAGCTTGGCCGACGTACGCTTTCGAAATCCTGAAGAAGAAGGACTTCTTCAAACGTGGAATCAATAAACTGTTCAGAAGATCGGAGAATGTCATGGCTGACAATGGGCAATATATTGGTTTTTTTCAAGTTAAAACGTCGACATTATTAACCGACAAGCCCAATATGCTCCGTTACTTTTGACCAAAAGCCTTTCGCATTTCTCTGTTTCACAATAACTGTTTCCCTAGGTTTTCTTTAAGGGTTGTTCTTTTTTATATCTTGATACAATGGGAGCATAAGATTTTTTATATTCTGGGCTTTGCCATTTCTGCAATTCGTCCTTGGCCATGACAAAGTCTGGAATATTGAAATCACGTACAAATCTTTGTACACAAACATTTTATCTACACGACGATGTTCCACAGATAACGGTCGTAGACGATGTCTGTCTCGTTTAAATTTGTCGATGAACAATATGAGATTACTTGGATCGGGGTGCTCAAAAGAGGAATCGCCATAGTTCAGAGGTTCTTGACAGTAATGCTGTTCTCATTAATGCTACTTTGAGACATTAAGGCTGCTTTGAGACTTCGGTGGCGCCGTCTTCCCATTTTGGATATTCAAGAGCTTTTTTTCATCGATAGTTCGGCCGTTTTTTTTATCTATTTACTAGTATAATCGGTGTTAACTTCACCAGTATGTTGATTTCCAGGAAACTTTTGGTAAAGGCTTAGGTACCCCTTTTTTTCTAGAAACTTTCCCATTGATTTTTACTAAAGAAATAAAGAAAAGCAAATGATATAGTTGAGTTTGCTGCGAAATTCAAAGCTCTACTAGTGTTCAAAATATCGGTTAGGCAAGTGTATTAGGTCGGTGTTTTCTTTTCAAATTTAATATAACAGTATAACATTCTTGTTTTCATGTATCGTTCGAACATCTGCTTGCAAATATAGAGTTAGATACCGTACAGATGGGCGGAGCCTTATAGAACGCCAATGCACGAACTTACGCATGGAAAGCGCGAGTTCAAGCGAGCAAAACTGCAATAATAATGCCTGGACCTTTCTCTAATTTTAACATGATGTTCTAGAGAGTATTTAATATTGAAATAAGCAAAATAAAAATTATCGATTTTTCGAAATTTATACAGCATGTTGCTCCCTTAAGAATATAAATAAAGAAGAGTGGAGCAACATCACTTGAGAATGTTGTGAAAATTTGGTTTCTTCAATGCCACGAAGGCTCCAAGTCGTCTTAGATAAGAAATGACACTACCAAATACTGAAAACTATTAATTTCATTTCGATACAGACTACACATTATAGAAAATACATATGGTTTTATTTGTTGCGCGGCTTTTCTCGGTAGCCAGAAGGGGATTAAGCTAAATTTTTATGTTTTTCCTATAGAATCCGCCGTTTTAAATTGTTTTGTTTTGCTCGAATGCTTTTCAGAAATATATTATCAGCAAATATAAAAACTCATGGTATTTTTTCCACATGTTTTTTTCAAAGTTTTTTTTTTGCCTCACTCTTTCTTTCTCACGCATAGAGATACTGGAGTAATAAGGACACGATGAGGGACTGAAACTGTTTGCAACTATACGTAACCACCAACACGTTATCTCTACAATCATCAAGCCCTTTGATGGAAGGTGTCACGAAGTATATCCAAGCTTAAGAAAAAAATGAAGCGCGCTTAAATCGTGAAAATTAAATAAAAAGGATAACTCATCAATTCTACAGAGCAATGCCGTTCGGCGTTCACAGGCTCGATTAGCGTTAAGATGCTCAATCGCGAGTAGTTCGTAAGATCATCTAGTAAAATCGTTGTGATTTCTCAATCGTAAAGCTTCGGGCTTAATTTTGCATGATATTTGAAGAAGAGGAAGTCAGCCCTTTAGTGTGTAAAGTTTTTATCCTATTTAGAAAAGAGTTAAATCTAGTACCATCGTATATCGAGGCCAAGTGATTGAAAATCAATTCCTTTTCAGCTCGTGGTGCATTTTACTGAGCTCAATTGAAAATTAAATCAATATCCTGATCTATATCGAGTTGGAACACTAGAATGAATCTCACAGAATGATAATGGATTTAGACCGTCCTTACATATTCTGAACGCTTTCAACTATCATCCTGTAAAATAAGGCAATCCAAAAACGCTGCACTATCTCTCGTATGCGAATAAAAAGCAGCAAAGATATCAAATACTGAATGAAAGGGTGCTAAGCTTTTCATTTTTCCAGCACGAGGAATTATTTCCCAGCAGCAAATAAAGCCGACGAATTTTGCAGGCTGTACCGAGCAAAGAGTATTATTGCAGAGAGAATGACGTTAAGCTACCTATAGTCGCTATAAAGCCTAAGCGCCCGACTCCCAATGTTGCTCGTATGTACATTCAACGAACATATACCATGAGGATGGTATTACGAATTGGCAAACATAACAACCATATGCCGAATTCTCTTTCAGGATGCGATCAAACTTGCAAGTCCTATGGGATTTGTTTGGCATGATATAATGGAACAGCATCAGGCGCACAAAGTATCAGCCATATAAAACAAATCATTGGTGAGTGCTGACTTTTGTCTGCTGAACGAGAAAAATGATAGGAAAAAGTTCCAAGACGCAGTAGGGTGGAAATATCCTAATATTAGAGAAGATGAACATCAAATACTAAGTGTAATAAATATGCACGCAAGGGATAAGGATAAAATAGATGTGAATAATGTGTGTTGAATATAATGTTTGTAGCAGGAGAGAAAATATTTGAAGCATAAGCTCAAAACGAGAAGTGGGATAAATGCTGAGCATCTCAATAAAGGACCCGACAAGTTGAGGCAAAAAGCGAATATTGGAAAATTATTTCAAGCTCAACATCATCTGTTGAGTTATGTACTTAATTGAATATTTATTCGATAATTGAATGCTTTCAAAATTTACTATTGGATTAGGTCAGCTATCGGTACTTTATTTCAAAACAGGAAGAAAACGAGCAGTTGAGCAGTTTTAAATAATGATAAAATGTGAGAAAAAGTTCTTATCAATTATCCCTTCGAAGGTTGATTTATTTGAAAACAGAACAGAAAGCTGTTTCAAAGCCGATCAGGTTCCTTTGTCAGTGCTTTGTCTATTGTAGTGCAAGTAGATGATTTTTTTTCTTGTATACAGACAAGGTCAGCCGTTTCAGATTTCCAATTTGAGTCAGATATAAAAAATTTCATGAATATTTTTCAAAATTATAAGTTCAATCGAAAGACTGAACCTTCCTTTCAAGGAATAGCAGACAATATCGTTTAAATGGCTGAAACGGCTAGCCTTACAATACCCAAACCGATCAGTTCAATTTTAAGGTACATTTTTTATTGTATGGCCGATTTCATAACTTCGATTTCATGTTCCAAGTCATCAATCGTCTCTGGACAAGCGTATTTGTTTTAAACGGCTCACTAAAAAAGTGTAACGGAGTCAAATAGCAGCTTCAAGGTGACCAATTGACATAAGAATTTCGATTGTTTCGTTGGCTGTTTGGCACGATACGCTTGTTGAAATCAACTGCCTATGTCATCCTCTTCAATTTTGGAAAAAAAATCGCTTAGCATTGCGCGGTAGCAATCAGTATTCACTGTAACGGCGCTTTCTTTCTCATTTCCGCAGAAAAATGGCCTAATAATGCCGCTAGACCATAATCCGCACGAGAGATCTACAACGTGGACTCGTTGTGGATGCATTGGTTTCTACACGTTTCTCTTGCTTGTTCTCTTTAAATATTGACGTATCCTCTGAGTTGGAAAGGAGCTTCACCTGAAAAGATGATTTTTCGGTAAAATTTTTTTTCTTCGGTCAAGCGGTCATTCGGCCCATTGAGCAAACTGAAAATGCATCGGATGGTCATGCGACTTCAGCTCTTGCATTAATTGAACTTTGTAAGCATCCATACTGAACTCTTTATGCAGAATTCTTCCTAAAGAACCGCGGAAAATTTCAAATTGAATTATGAGTCTGGAAACAGATGATGAGTTGATAATGATTGTTTTACACACATATTCTAAGCAACAGAAGCGGTGTTTTCAGTTAAGCAGACTGAACGAGTACGTATATGGGTTGATTTTTCCAACAACGACGCTTTACATATTGATCTTCAAACTGCGTTTTTTGCCCATCGTTTTTGTCTGATTTCTTTTCTTAATGTCTTATGATTTGTGTTCAAGAGCTTCATACAAGCGAAAAGCGAATCATTTATCAAATGTCAAACATAGAACTAACTTTCTGTCACATCGGAAATGCTGTCAAACCACCCAAACTCAAAATAACAAATCTAAACAGTAGATAACCCAGCCTATGTATTCTCTATTCATTATAAGAAACGTTCTTAAGGTATATTGATTATGGCTTAAATGTGCTTGAGACAACGAATTATGGCCGCCCATGATTTGATGACTTTGTAAAGTCCTGGATGATTATTTTGGTTTTTTGTCGTTTGACTACATTTGGCCCATTCTGTAATTTTATGCTAAGGACGGTAAGGATTTATGGGAATCACGTTTTTAACTTCTCATTTCGTATTATGCCATCACTTTATGATCCTTTTTGGGCCTACGGAAAATAAGCACAACCTTTTGTAAGCATATACGGGACTACAACAAAAGGATAAGAAAGTCAGACAAGGCAACTGAGTTCAAGCCAAACCACATGATTAACAACAAATCTGCACCAACTCACGCTAAGCTAACAGTGTAAAACATAAAGGACATGTCAAACATAAAAGACAACATTTTAACGGATTCGTAAAAAATTTTTGTATACAAACAAAACATATTCAATGGAAAGACAAATGAACCGACTAGCTCTCGTTTGCAGTTATATGAGTCAATGAAATGACATTACAAAATCCAGAGAATACGCAATACAAAATCCAACAATACAAAATCGTAATTTCACACGACAAGACAGAACAGACTAATATACACAAGTAAGCAAGTTTACTTGAGCTTTCTTTGTCAAATATTCTATCTCATCGCCTGTTACTCCCGCCTTGCGATCCCTACTTTTGTCGAGATCTTTGTCATGCGCCAGTGATAACTTCTAGGTCTTGCTTCTTCGTTATCCATCACACCAACCCCTCTCAAATTCAAATTTTTTCAAGACAAATTATTCTCGAGCTCCTGTCAACTAATTGGATTCCTTTTTTGGAAATATGGAAATTTCGGAAATATCAGGTCCAATCGTGTCAAATGTCTTGTAAATTGAGTCCGGTTTTCCGGGTTTTCCGAATAGTTCTTGTCCATCAGACACGCCTACCGTTAGTTGTTCATTTGCTGTTCATTGTCAGGTGTTTCCTTCTTTCCTGCTTCCGAAGTTTTATAATTTTGTGGACTTGTGGTTTATCATTACATTCGTACAGCTCATAATCTAAATTGATCTTTTTCAGATTTGGATTTCAGGTCTCTTCAGGTCTGTGTTTCAAATAAACTGATGAGTACATTTTGAATGCGAGCAGTATTCTTCTGTCTACTTCAGCTGATTGATTGCCATTTTTGACATCAATTCCATGAGCATTCAACTTTAAGAATATGCTCTGAAATGTTTCCGACCACATCATGAAGTTGGTGGCACTTGCCAATCAAAGCTATTGAATGTTGTTGTGCATTTTTTGACAGTTTCTTTTTTGACATCAAAGTTTCGGCCATTTTCGACTAGCAATTTTTCGTTGATAGTCGTTTGTGTGAGTCGATGTGAGTATTTTTCCGAAAATGGATATATTTTATTTAATTTTTCGTTTTTGAAAGGCAATAGGCCTACGCAAACCAAAGATGAGTTGAACTCTTTTGAAGGGGGCTCTGCACTATCATTTAGCACAGTGAAATATTGGACAGCTGAATTTGAACGTGGCCGTAAAAGCTGGAGGCAGAAATTGCGGAAAAACAACCACATTTGCAGGAAAAGAAAATCCTGTTTTACCGAGTAACGCTCCGTCTCGAACCTCAGCAGTTGCCACGGCGAAAATCCAGAGTTATGGTTTGAACTGCTTGATAATACACCTGACTCACCAGATCTGGTCCCAAGTGATTTCTTTCTGTGCGACTCGTGACAAGTAATGTTTGACATGTTCCTTTAGTTCGCCGAGACTACTTCATATTTCCAAACACAAACGGCAAACGCGGGATATATTTCAATTTAGTTTATAGCAAGGTTACATGAAAAATTTCGAGAAGTTGAAAACATATATTTTTGATGGTCCACGAATTGGGCAAATGGTGAAAGATCCTAGAAAGATGAATTTTATTCAATTGCCTGGAATGCAATTATTTTGCGAGTGAGTGACTTCAAAGGAGTATAGGAACTATGTGTGTTTATAACATCTAGAGTGAAACATGTCCATGAAAATTGAAGTGAAGATCAAGTTGAAAGATTTCATCAGAATATATGAACAATGGACGAGCGTTATCAGGATGGGAAAATCTATATACTATCCTGTAGCTATTCATTCAAGAAAATCACATAAAAGATCAGTTCATAGTGAAGAAAAGAAGTTTTGCTTATATATGTAGAAATTTCCTCGCTTGTTTGGTCAAAATAGTAAATCATCACATTGCAAGAAGTAAAGCTGTTGGCAATGTTCAAGTTTTTTCAAACTCGGAACCCTATAAATACTCAATAAGAGTAAAAAATAAGGAAACAGAAATGGTGTTGACCGATATAACGTACATATACTGAACACAGAACATCAGACGAAATACTTCGAACAGAATCATTTAAGGCGTTACTTAATTTTTTTCTTGTTAACATGTATCTTACATTTCAATTCCCACATAGGAGCATATATAATTTTTAATTAACTAACTCAACTGTTGAGTGGACATTTGTATTATCTGTGTTACTTGTACAAGATTGGAAAGTTGCAGTCTTCCGTCTGCTTGTTCCGCCCAGTGAAAGTAGATACCTCGCAAATAAACCGAAAATCGAACCTCGCAAATAAATGTAGGCAATCTCACTGCAAATCCCATCCCGATACACTCTGGCGTCCCGCAGGGTTCTATGCTTGGCCCCTCCCTATTCAATTTCTTCCGCAATGATATCTCAAGACCAAACAGCTCTGACTTAGACTTAATCATGCACGCAGACTACATCTTAGCCATCGCCACTAATGCACTCCAAACTTTAGGTCAAACCCAGTTGCAGCGCGCTGTGAACAACACAATTTTGTATCTTAAAAAAAGGTGGGGACTAGAAATATATGCATATAAATCTGAATTAATCTAATTCCGAAATGCTAGTGGCAAATATTGCCGGTTCGAATTCAGATCGAATGCGAACTTTTTCCTCTCAAAGATAATATTACATATCATGGATTTTATTTCAATAACAGACTTTAATCAAACATACCTGCAAGCAAAATGCTAAACAAAGCGAAAGCAGCGATTGCGCTTATCCTTCTCTACTCTCCTCGAAATCTGTACGTTCGAACGTGAAAGTACTGATGTACAAAACACTTGTCAGACTGATCATCACCTTCACATTCCCAGCCTGGATAACAATTTCGCCAACGGTAGCCGAAGAACACAAAGTCTTTGAGAGAAAAATTCTAAGGAAATGTCTCTCGAAGTATTGACGACCAAACCAAAAATACTTCAAGAACAAAGTGCTGACAAACTAAATAATGTAGAATCTTGTGCAAACATTTGCAACGTACACCAGTAAGTCAGTACAAAAAAATCATTAAATAAGAGACTCTCTAAGATTAATCAAGGAACTTATCAACTTATCAACTCCTACCCATGGGACGTCCATCTTCCCAAGAACCTGCTGGTTAGGTACCGACGGCAAGAGAGTTTAGACGACCGCTGTGTACATGACATCAGATACAAATACAACATTAGAAAGAGAGGTTGGAAGAGCTAATGCTGGTTTCGAACACGCGCCTCTGCTGCATCTCGTCAGGTGCCAACTCACATACTGCGACGCAGCTATTGTCACTACCAGCTAGATGGATACACGTTAAAGCTTCTAGAATTTGTAAAGCCCACCAAAGGCAATTTTGAAAACAGGACAAGTTCAAGCTGAGAGCAGTAATAGCAAGTAAAATAACCAGGCGACATACCTTGCTGATAGTGCCAATCGATGCATTCCAGCCTGTGAATTGACATCTAACGAGAAGCGGATGGGCCGCGTGTTCGAAACCAGCTTGAGCTCTTCCAACCTCTGTTCCTCATATAATTTCACTTTCGAACTATTCCCCAAAATTGATGTCAACTTCCGCATCTCTGAGTCTTCGCTAAAATCAGCATAGTAATGGTATAAATCACTTACAACTTGTAAGTGAGAATGGATAAGTTGATCTACCAAATAGAGGGAACAAATACAACATGTTAAAACTAAAATAGGCGAAACAATTGTTTAATATAGATTAGTTATAAAAATAGGTTTTGCTTTAGATTTAATTATAATTAGGAATGGGATTAGTTTTAGATTTAAGTTATCATAAGTATTCAAGTTATTTACATTTTAAACTTTGTCATCAAATAAGCCATAAGAGCGAATGGTATCTCCTAATTATCTAAAACAATTTTCCATACATGTAAAACATATGCAAATCGTCAAAGTTTATTTGACAGCTAAACCATCTCAAATGTTAAATAGTCATTAAGTTCTCTCTGTCAATTTGATTAAAGTCTCAATTAAAATTACTTACTTATTACTTTTTTTTTGTTCTCCAAACGTAGTTTCGTCGTTCCCCGTCTTTTTACTTTCACATTTCGACGGTATGCCATCTTCGGTATGTGAGTTTGTCCATAGCTTGTGGGTCAGCAACGTGGGACCAAATCAAGGGATTCCCTCAAAATAGCAAAATTAAGGGGTTTTCCGGCTCACATAAAAAAATACCCTTTTCAGCGTAAAACGACCCCTGCATGGGGAAACGATAGACCTATCAATAAGGCCACTTGAAACCGACAAAATTTGGGCTTAGTCACACATCACAGAGGACACACCGCTGAAGCGCGTACCAACGATACAAGAAAATAGACGGGGAACGACAGAACTTCTTTCGGAGAGCGAAATAACCAACTTTCTCATCCCTGTCAGGCAAAACACGTCATCCACCATACAATTTTTAAGGAAAGGCCGTGTTGCTCTACTTTTCGGGTGAATTTGTGATTTTTCTTCAGAAACAGTGCGGCATATTATGCTCAGGTGGTTCTTATGACGAAGAAAATATGCTTGGATCATGGTCACTTTTACAGTAATCTCGAACCTTCCGCTAACCGAAAGTGTCAACTGGTGAGAAAATTGAGGCCCAGCTTGTTGTGAAGTGACGAACAGTTGCGGACCGGGTTGCCAGGGGACGTGTTTAAAGGGTAGGCTATTGATCTTCTGCTGCTGGAAGTTCCTCATTCGGGGCGTAGAGAGCCTTCATCTTTTACCAAAAGAAACATCATCTTTAATGACAAAGATTGCATGTGAGACCATTTTCCACAAATAAATTCATATCGTTATGGTGGAGTTATGTCGCTCTGCCTGGATCTCCTATGTTTCGAAGTGATTGACAAAATGAAGCATTGGCGATTGCCATATGTAAATAGTGAACGATACCTTATTCTCCGTGGTAGGGTAGACAAAAATGGCCGCGAGACAGGTGGGTCGAACGAAAGCACTTATAAATCAACTCTCGAATACAGAATACGAGAGTCCTGTGCGTCCATTGTATTTACACAGTGAATAAAGATGCATTGTATGCAAATCTAATTTGCAATGCACCCATAAATTAGCAGTATTTGGCGGATCACTTATGAAAGCATTGTGAAATTTCGAACCGCAAGACGGATAATTCTATACAATGTAACAGCTTAGCGCAGGATATCTCGATTTCGTTTCTGAAATTCATCATATCTCGCATGTCGTGTTTCGTTTCGTAATCAACTCCAAAGATACATTAGTATCCATATAATCTCACATATTGTTACCGTACACACAAGCCGTATCATTATCAACTCGAAACTAATCGAAATTGTCAAGCTAATTGGATTGCAGTAACTTTACAGCAAATCAACCGCCATTCCGGGAGAACCATGTGTGGGTCTAGCCCACCCTTTGTATCCTGCCTGGTAGACCTGATTGCTGGCGCTCGAAACAGTCGACGGGCAAGAACGTTAATAATTTATCGGTTCCAGGTTGCGTGCTACAAAAGACGATGATGAAATGTTGCCGGGGAGTATTATGCTTTCAACTTCCAGACGTGGCTTTCTAAAATGCAATGTCCTCTTCTCCCGGTGAAAACCGTTTAAACACAAATTACTTTTTAATAAAAATCGAATTAGACGAAACGGTAGCGTAAAAGACAAACAATGGCGGCATAAATTCGATAGGAAACAAACCGGCGACAAACATCAGCCATTGTAGGTCCCTGCACTGACGGTTTTTGTTTGTCGAGAACTCCTCGAACACACAATAGTTCGCCGAAGCTAGTTTCATGCAAACTACATGTTTACAGAAAGTTATGGACTTCTAAAGAGCTAAGGACCTTGTTGACTAACGAAATTATGGTTTGTCTCTGGTCTAATTACAACCACAACAATGTCCATTTAACGATCTTTTTCGCTTTTGTTTCAATTTGTCTTAGATATTTACTTTAGTCAGATGACCATTACATCCTTATGTTTACTTGTAATTGTTACGGTTTTTAATGGCTCGTTCGTCCTTTCATGTTACGATACTATCCTCGTCGGTTTCATGATGATACCGCCATTGTTGGCTGTTAATGGAAGAGATAATGTCGTAAATTATAATTGGCAGGATATTTAACGAACGAATTAATAATGCAGATGTTGTTAGTTAAGCTGACTGAAAATATATACTACGAGCTTGAGAACAATAATTATTGCGTTTTTAGTAATGTTGTGAACAGAGAAATTTTCAATTGTTTTCAAATTGGCTTCCGAAACACTTAAACATTCAATAGCATTGCAGTCCCGATTCGTGTTTGCTGAGCATCCTTTTTTGATTTTCTCTATTTCTCGTTTTAAGTATGATCATTCCATGACGCTAAGCATTGCTAGTCATTGATAAAGTTTGAAGGATCCATGAGTTTGTGGAAAACCATTTCAAAAGAGAGCTATGATGGGGTGGCATCGGTGTTAAGATTGATTTCTTAGTCTGAGCTACTTGTTACAAATGGCATCAAACAAATATTATTTGTTACACCTAAGTTTGTTTTTTATATTAATCATTAATAAAATCATTCTGTTTAGCTCCTTGCTTATGCAACGTTTATAAAAGAAATATTCAATTATTATGATTTACATTTGCATCGCTCGGCCTGAAATATTTTGGAATTTGTGATTTTATTTTCAATAAAAATTAGAAAACTTAACATAAATTAGGGTTTGTTATATTTTTAATAACAACACACTATAAACGACCAATTATGCAATTAACATAAAAAATTCTACACATTCAAAATTTGATGCCAATTTTTTTAATTGCTTTAACTGACATGAATTTCACTCATTTCTACGGCGCTGAATCATTTTTGCCTGTTTTTGGATGTGATTAGCCTAAATATATTGGCCTGAAACTAGGACAAAATTTTTCAATCAGGTTAAGATCTGGGTTTCTATTGTAAAACAATGTCATTCGTTTTCTACATAAAAAGTAAGTTCGGTTCTCTTGACTTTTTCATTCACAGGAAGTATATTACTTCCATTATATTGTTCGTTACACAGACATATACTTATAGTCACAAAATTGAAGGCACAATCTATATAAATTCAATAATATCATTCAATGTTACTACAATTGTAGTGAATTTATCGAATCGGTATTTTATTCTGTTAGTGCATAGTCTTCTTTATAATGTACACAAACTTAATACAAAAAAAAAATCGAATCTATCACAAATTTTTCTACTTTGATGACAACTGTACCACTTGCGAGCTACACAAAACTGAAGGCACACGTGCATCTAACAAGATATTTCTGAGAATTTGATGATGCAATGACTTTTCTTTCTTAACAAATATTGATTTTTGGGTGAACGTTAGTGACTAGTTGAGTTAAGTGTGTTCTTTTTTCAAGAAAAAATGAAATATAGTCACAGAAATAAACATAAAAAGCTTAAATGGATAAACGGAGAAAAGAAACCACAGTTGCGGAAAGAAAAATTATTATTAAGGTTATCAAGGTAAAACATATCGGGAAGTAGGAAAAAAGTTGTGAGATAATTTCCTTCAGTAAGAACTGTAGTCAACAAATAGAAAAATGACGGAACTTTCATTAACAAAACGGGACGCGGATGAAAAAAGTTAGTGTCCGTTAAAGATGAGCAATACATTCGGCAGGAAATAGGAAAATGTCCAAAGAAGCCGATTAATAATTGAAGTTTCTCATATGATTCAAAAACCGATATCCAAGGAAACTATTAGAACACTGCGAAACCATGGTTAAAATGGAAGAATAGCCCGTAAAAAGCCATTTATATCAGAATAGAAGAAAACGGTTATAGTTTGCGAAAACTTACTTAAATGAGGCTCAAGATTTCAGGAAAAACATAATATCTATAAAAATAATATAATATACAGTGATGAAAGTAAATTCAACCTATTTGGCTCTGATGGCAGACAAATAGTTTGGAGGAAAGCGAATACCGAGCTAAAGAATGAAAATTTGTGCGTAACCGTAAAACATGGAGGAGGTAATGTGATGGTTTGGGGCTGCATGTCTGCAGGAGGAGTCTGCAACATGGATTTTATTGAGACCACTATGAACAAATTTAAATACCGCAATATCCTGAAAAGGCGTTTAAAATCAAGTGCTCTTAAATTAGGACTATCGGATGTGTTTTGGTTTCAACAAGATAATGATCCAAAGCATACCGCACATATGTAAAAATGTGGTCGCTTCATAATACGCCGAAACAATTAAAAACTCCACCTCAGTCACCAGACCTTAACCTTAATTTGTGGTCAGTACTTGAGCAACGAATCCGAAAATTTTCAGCTACGAATTACATATCCGAGCTGAAGTCAATAATAACAAGAGAATGGCAAAATATTAGCCCAACCATAACAAAAAAGTTAGCGGAAAGTATGCCTAGAAGACTAAAAGCAGTAAAGATAGTGCCAAAGGATATCCAACTAAGTACTAGTAATAAATTATTTTTTATTTTTATAGTGATTTTGAAGTTTGTGCCTTTAATTTGTGGCTTGTTTTTTTTTTTTTAATTTAATTTAATTAATTTTGTTATTCATTTTTATTTTTAATTTTCAATTTAATAAAAATTAAAAAAAATGTGATAGTAAAGTGACATTAGTTGACATATGATTAAGAGTTTCCGGATTCAGTGCTTATGCCATCAACTTTGTGACTATGTGTAGAGAGGAAGTGAAGTTTAGAGAAAGTAAAGTTTTCAAAATTTCAACAGAACTTTGATATTTTTCAATGTTTCTAGTTACTGACATTGTTGTCTATATGCTGTAGGGACCACACGGTGACGTCTACACAGCGGAAAAAGTATTTCTCGTCAATGCAGACAACTCCAATATATTTTGCAGATCTCCATAAAAATTTCAAAATATTAACGGGACTAAAAACACAGTTGCAAACACGATGTCAAGAATTGAGATTGCCACGAAGCCAACAGCTAAAGATCTCAGCAAGCTTGCCAAAAAACCAGGAAGAAGATGCAGAACTAAAACGAATACTTAGCTCAACTTTATCATTAACACTCAAGCACTTACAAATAGGGCCACAAAGGAACCACTTTACTACGAAACATTGACGAAAACTATCCTACCCAAAAATATTCCGAAAGCTTTGTGACATAGTACATTCAACCTGTTTTATGGGTCAGCATATCCAGGGGAAAGAGTTACCAGTAAACAGATTCCAGTAAAATACACTTGCGCGGGAATCGACAAAGATACTACCATACTACCAAATTCTTGAGAACAGTGCTAGTGAGCCAAAATCAATCGTCACACAAAAAGAGTACCACGTTGACTCACACAAAGAAGTGAATTTTCATATTGTCATTGTGGGACGGCTACTGCCGTTGAAAGGGCAAAGACATATTCAAAGATTGCTCAATTGGTTGGCCCGGTGGACGGGGGCCATACATATGACATCACAACGGGCACAATGGACGTGAAATCCAGTTTGCATAGCAGCAACAGTTTCTGCACAAACTAGATCTCACGTTTTGGATCACCTGTCACAGTGGCAAATGTCAATGATCTCAATTTGAGTCCGAATTACTGGAACTCACTGGTTGCAAGCACACTCGCACAACGACGTTTTACCCTACCGCAAATGGAATTGTAGACAAATTGTAAATAACCTTAAAGTTCGCTATAAAATGCCACTAGACCGAACGATGGACTGTCTTACTAACAATGTTATTGGGACTAAGAATCGCTGTCAATTCGGACCTCAGAATTTTCCTAGCAGAGAAAGTCTACGGCATAACCTCAGTAATGCCTGAAGAATACTTTTGTGCCGAAGATGAGGACCCGAAATGTTTATGAAAAAGTACAGGGAAGACATGCAGTGGCTTAAAATCTGGCCAGTCACCCCCCACCGCAAAGATAGTATGTTCATTTTAAAGGCTTTGCAAACTAGTACGCGCGTATTCCTGCGCAATCACAACTCAATAAATCCATCTTACATTGGACCCCAAGTAATCGCCAGAGTAAGCAATAATGGAAAGAATGCAGGATATCGGCAGAAAGGCTAAAATACATACACAATACAAGACAATGAACAGGAGGACGCACGTAGGACACAACTAGCTGTGAAAGCTAGGTCACCGAATAAAATTCAATTCGGAACAAATGGATACATGTCACAAATGTCAGTTGCAAGAAAATTCACTTCATAGAGATACAAGATATAGAGGCATATGCAACATGATACGCGAAACTTTTTCGAAATTTCAATGTTTTCCGAGCCTATATATACTTAATATTCACAATATAAAATCCAATCCTAGGCAAAATTATGGAATCCACATTCATTAATCACTAAAAACAACTGAAACATACATTTATTGTATGTGTTTTGTTGGAGGACATATATCGTCTTCAAATTAGAAATGTTCCATCAATATCGTTGCTGACAGTTTGACATAAAAGTTCCGTAACTAATCAAAGCATATAATATGCACAATGAAAACATTGAAACGAAAACATGAAATGTAAAAATATTATCATTATTTACATCTTGCATAATCTTCGGTCACCTTCCGTATTAAATTTGACAGTAAGTTAACATTACAGTTAGAAAAGTAATTTCTGCAAATTATACTGAAATCGGTCGCTGAAGCATGATCGCTCAATCGCTTTAATACCTCAGCTTTATTTAAAAATGTAAATAACTTTATACTACCCATTGCCCATTCTGGTCAAGTGTCACATTAACAACGGAATTATTGATTTGAACATCTTTGAAAAGCTGAGCGTAGACTCGATATCAGTGAGAAATTGCGATTTATTCATGTCCATTCGGCTCCAGATCCGAAGTCGAGCATCAGTCAAAATGTTATGCAATTGGCCGCGCTGAGTTCCGCGAGAAATGACGTCAAACACCAAAATTATACATGTTAATAAAAATTCACCAATACTTACTTTAAAATATTCACTGGTAAAATAATTGTATGAACAAAATTTTTACAAAATGTGAACTATGGTAACGAACACTTCAATATTTGTTTGCTATGATTCGAACAAAAATTTTTTCATGGTTCGCGTTATTAGTATTTAAATGCTCATAAGGATTATTTCGTTCTGAAGCTAAAAAAATTATGAAAAAATTGATAACATTAAGTGCCCCATAATGAACAATTTTTTGCTGCCCATGGATGTAAACGAATCGGGTTGTTATAATGTTAACTCCACACGACCGTCAGTTTCCGAAACAATAAGCCCCGGAAATTCCATGCCATTTTGACAGATGCTCGACTTCGCGTTTACCTTGCTCCAGCCGAATAAGCATGGAGAAAATGAAGCTTTCAATTGATATGAAGTCTACAATAATCTAATCAAGTATGTTGAAATTTATGGTTCAGCTGTTAATGTCATTTATGAGAATGTCCTTACGCTTAATGAGAATTGGCAATACTCAATATAAGCATTTTCATATTTTGAATTGACGTTGACTAAGCAATGTGCATATTTCAGTGGCCAATTTCAGGATAATTTCAACTTTCAAATACAAAGTGTTATTAGCTTTTTACAGAAGCTGCTTTTCTAACTGTTATGCTAGCTTACTGTCAAATTGAAACCCGAAAGTAGGCGAAGTTTATGGAAAATGTCAAAATGGATATGATGTTTGGATTTTATGAATGAAAATGTTTTCGTTTGGCAGTGTAATGAGTCAAGGAACTAGAATGTGAAATTATCCGATATCATATTGATGAATTATTTCCAATTGCAGGGCATTCCAACATGATATTTAAGAGAAGTGCATTTTTTGGCTGTTTTTGTGATTTATGAATGTAATTTTCATCTTTTTGCCTATGATTGGAGAGTACATTGTGAATAATAAGTATTTGTGTTTCTGATCGATTGGAAACCATTTAGTTTTCGATAGAAATTCGGGGCTCGTGTTCGATAGGGCTGTACTTCATTTTGAGATTTAAACAGCTGATGCGGGGAAAAAAAGATAAATTTAATTTTTCCGACGCTCACATTCGCTCACTGGTAGGACCTCTTTGCATCTTATGCCTCTATGGTACAGCCACTGTGAACACAGTATCTGCTATTCATTGGACGCAAATTCCTCGTAACTTTTTCTGGATTTTGTCAGTAATAATAACAGTTTTCTGGCACTTTGCAAAGTATTTTTTTTTTAATTTGTGTGAGTCCCTCCACATTTACGCATTAAAGTGAAACTTAGATCAGGAAGATACGTGTCCTTAAAAAATGTGCTGCTCAATACAATAGTGGTACCAATACGAAGCAGAAATCTTTGCCTCATGGAGATTTCCTTGGAAAACTATATTGAATTTCTTTTCCCTGATTCCTATTTACTTATCTGTTACCACTTTTTATACTAAATCATTTACAAAAAGCTTTCCAATTCGTTTGTGGGGAAAAGTTTACGTAAAAATTTGTCAAAAATCTCATGAAATTAAAGTTCCACATGGATTATTTACAAGCTTTGCTTGCTAGTGCTTAGTAAGGACAATGAACTTCCTTTTGTTGTTATAACCTACATGATGAGAAGAATAAGTCTGGCATTTTCTTACGAACTGTATTTTAACTCTCTTTTGTGAATGCTTTCAAAGAGTATTTAATTCAAGTCCTTATCAGGTTACTAGAAATCATAAAAGCAATCATACAACTACAAATGTTATGTGAAATATGCATCTAAAGTAAGTTACTTTAAAGCTTTCACTATAAGGATTACAATTTCAACCGATGCACAATAATATAATGGTAATTTACCACTCCAATTGTAACCCATTGTCGTGCACTCGTTTTTCCCAAAAGGATCAATAAAAGCACGAGAGTTGTTCCTCTCTTTTGAATCCGATGCGATTAAAGGACTCCATTTTTAGCACAGGCAACACAAGAAAGCTTGGATGGATTTCAGTGGGCGGCAACTGGCAACGCTCATCCGTATCATCATCGTTCGTTACAAAAGTCGTTAGAATTCATCCCTCGAAAACGGGCAGAAACTTTGCATGCACTCGGTCTCGACCGAATTCATGGTGCCGAATATGTTTTATGTGTGCGGTTTGTTGTTTGAGTGTAGTTGGTGTCCTTGCGTAAAAGCTTGAACCGATGAAACAACGGTATCCAATCAAAAAGCAGATGAAATATCGATTTTCGGAAGTTCGCTTGGGTGAAGCCACCGAATGCGAAAGTATCTATTTATTAATGTATGTATGTATGCGACTTTCATGACTCCTAGCACGGTTATGTATGTGTGCAGCAACTATGTGCAAATATGTATGAACGTAGATTGTTGCCAGTGGGATTTTGGGGTGGCTTCAAGAGTTGAATAAAGTCCTTGCCATAGCAAAGTGAAGTGAGCGAAATTCAAAGGATTCCACGCTACGGAGGCATATACGTTCGCAGTAAGTGAATGCGGTGAATGTATGCGTTAACTGCGCCATGAGTGGAAAAATGAGACATGAAAAAATGACAACAAGATGTGGTTAATGTAAGCAGAAGCTTCGTTTTCGAGCAAAGTAAACAGAAATCGAAATTTCGACCGTTTCGGGAGCTCGATAGCAAAAATTCCTATTTTGAGTCGTGCTAGTGCAACTCAGCTGAGTTCTGTTTATATGTGAAATTATTAATGAGTTTCTGGCATACACCCATACACTACTACCTCACAACATTGATTTTGATATTGTTTTATTCAATGTCATCAAACAGAAGGTGCAACGTTGAGTGTTTATTTTTTCACATAGAAATTCAGGTTATTCTCAGATTTCTTCTTATTCTCACTTTATTAACAACTTTAAATTATATTCTTTATTTAAACTTAAGAGGAATTCGAAATTGCTTAAGATAAACTTGGACTTATCCACTGATTTTGGTTTGTGGTGCGCTAAGACGGGATGCAATTGCTGGATGAGGTAAGTGCACAGAAGGCACGTAATCCGATGAAAGGGGTTTTGTTCTATTAAACAAACTAGGATAACGCAGAGTGTGATTTCCTGTTCTCGCGTTAGTCATAAACTCTCAAATGTTCAGCAATGAACGTTTTGATTGCATGCATAAATTATTGAAAATCCAAATTTACCGCGGATACTCTTGTACTTCAATGCAGTCAAACAAATTTTTCTTACTATTTTTGGGTTTTTCAACACATTTTACAGGCTGTCATGACATATAGCGGGCTATATGCCCGTTGGAGGCAAATCCAGATAATTTTTAATATGTTGGTAATGCGGCTCCATTTTATTGAATATTAAGTATCATTTTTATTATTGGGTCCAGGGTCCAGGGACCAGGGTCATCGACTCTTGATCGCTAAGTGACCAACACTGTGGCACCAACTTCGAGTAAAAAAGCCTTTTCACGAGTGTGATGAAAACAATAATTTTGTATGGCTTGGAAATTTAAGCCAACGCTCTTAGTAAGGACAAAGCAAACAAACGAACAAACTCCCAATTTAATGGTATTCTGCCAAAATAAATTGAACTCTATTTTAATCGGTATATTTTCTCTTATATTTACATGAAACATGAATAAGCCTCTCAAAGCGATTGCGTAAAAACGCAATGCAAATTTAATCTATTTTCGCTTTATCTGTCATTGTCTGAGAAATGCCAGACGAAAGTGTCATCGCTATTTGCACTTTCGTTGTGTCAAAGATTTGGAAAAGAGAACGATGTGGTGGCGATATGTTTCACTCTCTTTGAAACACGAGCAATACAACATTTTGTTCAGTTATAGCAAACTTTAAAAACGAGTCACTCGTCAAGTTCAAACATTGTATTTTGTTGGAGAAAACTTCTAAACAATCACTGCAATGGTCACGAAAATATTATCCCACAAGGGTTTATCGGGGGTTTATTGAATTTCAAATGGGTCATAAAAGCACCGAAACGCAGCTCGATCTGGAAGACCAAAAGAGGCTACGAATGCAGAAATAGTAAAGCAAATGCATCGAAGTGTCTTGAATGATCATGAAGTTCAGTTGCGCAAGTTAGGTGAAAACGTGAACATAATGAATGGGCAGGATACAATTTTAAAGATATTTTGGAGATGAAAAAGCTAACGGCGCAATGGGTACAGCGTTTAATGACCGTGGACTGAAAACAGCAACACGTTGATTCAACAACCAGTTTGGCGTTGTTGCAGCTTAATCGAGTCGAATCGACTGTTTTTCGACGTTGGGTGACGAAGGATGAAACATGGGTCCTTTGCTATACGCCTGAGTTCAATAGGTAGCCTTCAGAGTAGCTGAAGCCACGAAAAACGACCAGAGCGGCGAAAAGCCGATGCTTGGCCGGGAAACTTATGGACTATGTTTTTTGGATGCCCATGGCATTATCTTCATCGATTACCTGCAGACAGGAACAATAGTCACAGGAGGGTACTCTGTTTCGTTCCTGGACAAACTTAATGACAAAGTAAAGAAAAACGGCCTCATATGACGAAGAAAAAAGTTCTGTAACATCATGATAACATACCGTCACACACGTCCTTGAAAGCGATGTTCGGATTGGACCAATTACGTATTCTCCTATTCTATTCTCCTATTCTAGTCTGGAGAATACGGATCGTATTCTCTAGACTTGGCCCCCAACGATTATCATGTGTTCCCACATCATGTGTTGTGGGGATTCAGAGAAACAGATTCAGAGAAAGATTCAGATCGAATGGGGAAGTTATCGCGGAAACAAAGAATTTCGAATGGTCAGACTTTCGTATTATTGAAAGGGCATCGAAACGTTGGAAAATCGCTATACCAAGTGTATCGCCTTCGAAGGCAACCATGTTGAGAAATAAATATAACTTTGCCCAAAAAACGCTTGTTTTCATTAAAAATCCCGGAACTTTTCAGTCCATGTAGTAATGCGCTCGGCAAACTATACGCATTTGTTGGCTAAAAATAAACCACCCTATGCATCCACCGTCGGGGAGGTCAGGTAGGTATTTCCAAAACTTAAATTATCTGGCTTCCTTATAAACAAAAATGAGTAATGGATGGGAATACCTACAGTACGATTTATATTATTCAAGTCTTCGAACGAACTTCAGAAGGATATCCCCCTTCCCTCATTACGACATATGCGTTCGCAATTTCCATGCAAGCTTCCAACGCTATATTGGTTCAATTGGAAATTATTTCAAATAAATATGATGATGAGAAAATACACCAAAGTTTTTATTCCTTTGTTTTCGGAAATGGAACACTATCAGAGTACAAAACAGGTTGAGTATGGAAAGAAAGGACTTAGTGCTAGCAAGAGAGTAGCATTAAGATTATGCTCACTATTTTCTCCGATCTCGGGGACATAATATCTCGAGGACAGAAACAGGTCTGACTTTTGTTTTGGGAACTTGGCACACATTCCTATTTTATGTGAGAATGACATCAAACATGTTCTATTTGTATTTTTCGAGACACAGCTGCTCAATGGGCATGGAGAGTTTCAGTCTTATCAACATAAAATTCAGAAGTCATGGACTCTGACCACTTGTTTTGCCTTGAGAGCGGAGATAACGCCTGTCATTTCTTCGTTCCATGCAAAAGATGATCCAAGAACCAGATGAACATCTCCGAGAAAAGGAGGGCTCTCACCCGAGAAACTTTAGGGGAACTGCATGTCGAATTACTTGAAGACGTCACTTCTCGAAAATTTGAACGACTTTAATTGCATGTCAAGATGATAAGAAGGTAGATTCCTCTCTCGGGAATCTTTCTCCTTTCCGAGCGTCACTGCTGATAGGCAAACCTCCCCAACTCGAAGTAGTTCTTCGGCCAGAATAAAATGGTTTATTATGAAGTCAAGTGTCCTCAAGGTCCACGCCAGACGCTCGGCGTGACAGGAAATGTATTTAGTTGGTAGTCCAGTTGTTTGTGTACACAGGGAGACCAACACTCACGGCGTAAAAGGCTTTTATATATCAACCAAAAACATATCATTACTATAGTTATTATTATTATCCTTATTGATAATTATAAAACTTGCAATAACTTCTCCACATCTTGTTGGTAGAGCTCGAATAAAATTAAAGTACTCCTTTCTTGAGGCTATCTTCGCATCAAACCATTTATTATTTCTTTATACATGCGGAACTCTTGAGTCACATCATCCATTAGCTTATGGAACAAGTTACTATCAAGGACGGATTATCTGGCAAGTAACGGGACTGTAGTCGGACATTTTTTCATGCATATGCGAATTTTGTGCCTATTCTGCTCGCAGTGGTCCATGCATTGGTATCGATCGATTTCGATATCGTTCCCCAGTGCCAATTATGTTCGGTTTAGCTAGGAATAAAAACCGCCGACTTAGTTACTGATGGGCAATCTCCATAACACTTTTCACGGTATATGCTATAATTAATTCATTTTTCATCACTCAACACGATGCGATTGAGAAAACCCTGCGTTTTGCGCCACTCAAGTGGTAGTTAACTGGCGAAAAAACCACGCTCAACGTCCTTTGGCATCAAATAGTACGGAAACCCAAGTTCTAGGATTGATCTTTGGATTAAAGGCCAACGCATTCAAGCACTTGAAAATAATTTGGAAGCCACTTCACTTCATTGACTTCAATCCAACATCTTCATATGTGTTTTGTTCTTTTTCATGCCGAAAATCGTCAATATCGAAGTCACCATCTTGGAAGCAATGGAACCACATCGTTTTACTCAGAGCGATGCTTGAGTTATTAAGTTAGTTGACAACAAAGTGAGACATTTTCATACTACCAAAAGTATGTATATTGCTACAAAACAAAATCACTTATGTGACTAACGGTTTGTTTACGATACGTCTACGCTTGAGTCATGACGTTTTGGTAATGTCAAAATTGATCAGTGCTTACTTCTGGACCCCATATTTTCATACAGCGGGTATTTTGTTGTGCATTTATTATTTTTAAAGCCAAATAAACCTTGTGTACATTTACAAAGAAAGGTGGAAAGAGCTCAAGCTGGTTTCGAACACGCGTCCCTGCCGCTTCTCGTCAGGTGCCAACTCACAGGGCGGGACGCATCGATTGGCACTACCAGCTGGGTGAATGTTGTCTTGTTATAATTACGTTTTTTTATCATTTTCGCTCTCAGCTTGAACTTGTCCTATGTTCCAATTTGCCTTTGGTAAGCTTGTGTACAGTTATTTAACCCATTACACAAGGATTCTCGAATGATGATGCCGGAAAGATAAAAATTTCAAGCGTTCAATACTGCTTTCTCCTGGCACTGGCATTTCCTGCTCACTCTTATTCGGCAATGCTCATCAAAAGATACTCAAATATGTTTTCCGTTTATGATTTATTATATTTGATTACTGATGAAATATTATTTTGCGGACTACGCTGTCTTGCTGATGCCACGCTGTTTGGTAGCGACACTATCTCCTTCCCACCGATGATGATGAACTGAAGCTAGTTGCGGTCAGTCAATCGATGATTGAGGAAAAGTTTAATGCCTCTGCACAGTAGAACGAAATGCCTGAAAACTTGCCAAACCCCAAATCCTTATTTTTTTGACACTTTATGCAATTTTAAGAAAAAGATCGATTTACTCAATGAAAAAATTGAATTTTATTGTCCTGAATGTACATAATCATAACTATTTCCAATTTATTTAAATCTTCGGCGAAAAAAAGACGATATTTCTTATTTTTTCTAGTTACTTTCACTTTCTTTTCCTTCTTCATACACACAGACATGGAGTGGCTCGGATAACTGCAGAACATCTTGCATTAAGGGTGTCGAATATGGTCGGGTGCTCCTTGTCAACTTTCATCACTTCAAACTAACTTTCGTTTCAAAAATTATTAAGATGTTTGAATGATTTTCTTTTTATTTTGCTCGGGAGGCTATTCTTAACATTTCTATACGAAGCTGATAAAGATATTCATATTAGAAAAGTTTTGACATAGAAAATCCGGTTCGAACAAAGTAATATTTTCTATGTACCTTTTCTCAGCAGACATGTGTTCCATTTATACCAATTAAATTTCCTTGTGCACGTATATATTAAGGTATTATAAAGTTTCCCTCGAGGCATTTTTTGATATTCGGCTTCAGCTCGGAAAAACGGCTCGAAGGAAACTTTATAATACCTTAATGAAAACTTTAAAAAGTTTATAATACCTATGACACTATAAAGAAAAATTTGAATTTCTTTGTTAACATTACAAAATAAAAAGGAAGAAGGAGGACATGAAACGGAGGACTTAATGTTTGAGACCTCAATAAAGAGACATTGAACAAACCTTTTTTTGTGGTAGGGAGGTGAAAGCTGTTTACGCCCTACGTGTGGGCCTGCCAGACGCGCAATGCTTTTGGACTACCCAATAACCACTTCCCCTGTTAACTTGAGAACCTAGTCTGGCACCGTTTGACACATTACTTCGGAAGAGGCTTCATATTCCTTCGCCTAGAGGCGCTTTCGGATTATGGGAAGCTCTTCTCCAACAGGAACGAAGGGTAAGAAAGGAAGTGCTGGAAAAGAGATCCTTCCATCCCCGATACCTCCCAGCGCTCCAATAAAGCTTTCTTCAGTATCGGCGCTCCCCGAGCATATTGTGCCACGCGATTCCAATTTTCAACCGTTTTCAGCGGTTCTCCGACCATCGTTTCCGGACAGAGCTCTACAATTTCGCTGAAGAGATCCCCGTGCTGCTGGCTTTATCTTCTGCAAGAGAAGAATGTGTGGCATGCGTCATCTAATTTTTCTGCACAAAGCACACAGTACGGAGACTGTGCTCTGTCAATCTTGTACTGGTAGGCCCGAAAATAATCTTGCCCGCTTAAGAGTTGGGTCAAGTAGAGATCAGTCTAACCATGCGCTCGATTGAAACACCACCTCAGGTCAGGAATCAGGCGTGCTGTTCACTTTTCCTTTGTGTTTTACTCCCGCGACTGCTGCCAACAGTTGAAAGAGCGTTGGTTCTCCTCCCTGGTGATCTCTTCTTTGGTGTCTTCGCATCTGCGCCGGTAAATAATTCTGAAACTGTCACAAAGAGGAATGGGTATCACCCCTGTGGTTACCAGCACTGCCGCCCCGGAGACTGTTCGATATGAGCATGAGATTCGCAACGCTCCTTGTCTCTGCACCTATGCCAACCGCATCCGATGTAACTCCTTGCTGAGAGAGTCGCTCCAAAATTTTGACCCATAGAGTAGAAGCGACTGTACAACGCTGATTAGGAGTCATCTCCTTGATGTGGTGGGCTCCCCTTTGTTGGCCATTAATCGGGTGAGTGCCGTTACACGCGCTGCAGCCTTGTCAGCTGTTGCCCCGGTTTGTTGGTAAAAACTGGTAAAACTTCGTGTCGATCAGTACGCTCAAGTACATTACTACTAAACAAATCATTTTAGTGATAATTTCAATCGGCTTACACTTGTCTTTTTTAAAAACTAAATTTGAATACAAAAAAAAATCAATACTTAGTTAGAAAATCCTGAGAGACTGTCTCTATTGATTGAGCTCGGTGTAGCTCAACCACAGGATCTGTCAAATAACAAAACTTTGGCACGTAGTAGCTCATTTTTGGTGGCCTAAAGTGACCACGAGTTGAAGTAGTAGTTTCCAGGGAGGAATCCTGGTCGGTTCACAGAATCCACTCATTTTTGTAGGATAAAGGACAAAAGAGACGTGCATAGGGTAGTGCTCCGTGATCAGATTTAATTTATCACCGTTAATGACTTATTACCGCCACCGAAACCACATTTAAGAGTTGGGATGGGATTCATGTTAAAAAATGAAACAAATACAAACACATTGTTGAGATAATCCAATGTTTATCTTGCTTTCTGTATCCGAAAGATTTTAATGAACTATCTTTCATGTAATAGACTAAAAGAAAGTTATATAAGGCCTTAAAATAACTTAGGGATGAAAAAACTACCAAAATTTGTGATTTTTATATTTAAAAAAAACTATTTAAGACATTGAATATTGGAAATAAATATAATATTGGAAAAGATACTTGTTCTATAATTTCTGAACAATAACTTACAACTTCAGTTCAAGCACCAAATTCTCTTTTAGGGCGTCTATGGGCTCCAAACGCAACGGAAATTTGAGTTTGGGAAATAGAGAAGAGTCACACGGGGCCATGTCTGCACCTGATGACATTAGTCGAATTTTTGGCCGTAAATTTCAAAATAATCAAGGCCATATGAGATAGCGTACTATCATGGTGCATAATCCATGAATTGTTCGGTCTCTGTCTACTTTGGAAATCATCTCTCTGCCCACATCAATACGACGTTGCTTTTGGCACCATCCAAGAAGCGACGGACTTCTTGCCCAAAATATTAGTTAAAATGTGTTCTGATGATCCATATGAGATACTCAACAACGCCGCAATCTGTTTAATCGATACACAACGATTTTCGAACACGATCTGCTTCACCGATTCGATTCTCTAGGCTCTCGCGGCCACTTTCGAAACTTTTATAGCAATCGTATCCCCCTGTTTCCAACATACACGCTTCGCCATACGACTATTGCAACATAAATCGGCAAACGGAATATCATTTTTAACACAAAATTTTAGGTACGCGCATCGTTCAACTTTTTCATCCATTATAAAAGTCGCCACAGAACAATTTTTCGACTTCTTCGCACAGACGTCAAATGAATACATCTCGTTCGATATGCGTCAAAATTTGACAGAACACCAATAAAAGTGTTGCCAACGTTGAAAAAGTAAAAATTTACCGATTGGATAAGAGCGGCAATTCAAAATTCCCGTTCTTTTTTTAACATAAGGTATTGACATGAAACAATTTACACTTCATTTTTCACATGTAAAACGGTAAATACTAAACTAAAACTTAGGCCACTATAACCAAAATTTTCATCGTAAGCCATTTCAAAATTAGTTTTCCCACCGAAGTGCAACTGGCAATTACTGCATCGCCAGCCGACTTCGCAGCAGGGATTGTAAAGATTTGGTCCCATTTTCAGGGCCATAATGTTCTATGACTTTATGATTAAAAATGCTGAGGGATAAATTTGCTCCTACATCAAGTGCCAATGACTGGACGCTGTTGTTGGAGCCAATGCCCAAGGCGAAACAAAAACAAGAAAAGAACAAAGATGTGGAGAATGAATGAAATAATTCATTTGCCTTTCGCCTAACCATTGTGTAAGTAAAGTATTATTGCTAAGCTCTAGATGTACTGGTTTTAACCCATTAGACATTTCTTCGCTAATAGCTACTTCAGATGTATAACTGTCGAAGCTTTTTAAAAACTTCGCATTCCCCTACGAACACCACTATTGTCCTCCGGTGTGGGCCATCTAACGTTGAGAATTCGAATTATAGGTTTGAAAGACTGGATGAAATTTAGGATGTGACAAAAAGTTAGTTTTATGTTTGAAATTTTTGAAATGGGCCGCTATTCGCTTGAAAAAAAAAACCTATTTCCAAAGTGGTGAGTCTTCTACTCAAAAATTGAAGAAAAATGAACGAAATTCAACCAAAATGGATTTGAAATTATATTGGGAATTTTTAAGACATTATGATTTATTTTTATTAGGATTCCGAATGATTCAACATCTGCACGCAAATGGCTAACTAATTCCATATAACTTGATATTTCCTTTCCTTTTCGTCTGAATTTATTTCATTACGTTTTTCATTCGAAAAAGCTCGTGAATTATTTTAAATAAATTTTCAATATTGCGGATTACATTCAATTCTCAAAAAAATTTTAATTTTAACAAGGTTGCATGTTAAAACTCTACATATGACATATATTCCAACATATTTTCATGTGACTACTAATTCTAATCGTAGCAAGTAGATGTGTGGTAGTATCGGTCATTAGAATAATTGTTATGACTAAAGGCACTTACGAACCATAAAACCCAAGTGTTGTAAGTACTATCGTTAATAACCGTAATAAAGTCCAGGGGAGCTTTTATGACACAGTTGATTAGAAAGTTTGCATACTCTAAGCCAAGCAACATTTTATAATCCATCATTGGTTCACTTAAATCCCACACGTAATATCCATTTCCAACCAGGATATTATCTAGTATGGGGCTTAAACAATTGCAGTTTATTTCTTGCAAAGATGATTCAATTTAGGTATAAAGAAATGAACTGATCCTTGCAAATGCATCGTGATGCTAATCTAATCATGTTTTATTCTAGAATCATGAGCCATTATGATTAGTTGTCGAGTTGTTCTGAACCTCTTATGAGAATTTCGGAAATTACTACCCTACATAAGCTTACCAACGGTCGACACTTAAAAATATATTTCGTTATTCAATTTTTATTGATATTGTTACGTTTTTATTACAGGCTTTACTAGCTTATGCAGCACTTTAACTTTAGCATGCCCATCTCTCATCTGGATTGCACCAATTCGAACACTGTTTCTGTGAAGTTGTTTTTTTGGTAATCCCTACTTATTTCCACCGTAAACTAGACGTTATAAGGTAAAGTCTCCACAATCTATGTCAATTCGAAATTTAATTTAATTCAATTCGTGCTCCGAGCAATACGCTTGACGAAATCATACTGCAAGCTTATCAACAAACATGTCACTTTTGCTGTTGTTAATAGTTTTTCTCAAACTCACGAAACCCGTTAATTGTTCTTCTGAAAACCCCGTTCACCCGGACAAGTACATGTCTTCGGAAAAATCAAAATATTATTTCAATTTTGATTTGTTTGGATCAAGTTGCAAAATTCGCAGCGCCCGTCAACAATGTTTGTTTTTGTTTGAATTCATAAATGTGAAAAATGCATGACAGTTTGCGGGTAAATCACAAAAAAACGCCTTAATTTATCAAAATTATTGTATGTAGAAGCAATTTCATTTTCAGGAATATGTTGAGAATGGACTTTTGTTTTAGTACATTTATCTGTCTCTTAGACATTTTGTGGGCAAAGATTGTTGGATCCGACGCTTCAATTAATTTTTCGTAGACTGATTACTATTTTCAATTGATAAACATTGATAAACAAAATTCCTTCGACAAGAATTTCTTGGTTAATTTATTTTGAGATGATAAGCAGTTTGATCGGTCTAAGCTATCAAACAAATGGGGATTTTTGCGTGGGCAACCTCAAAGAATGTCAATTCTGCGTTTTGTGGAGATCAGATCAAATTTTGTTACATGGATAACGTGTTGTTAAAAAAGATAACACTTATATATAAAAGATAAAAAGTAAAGAGATGAAAGATAAGCTTTACTACTAACCATCTTTCATTTTTGGCAGTTTTCTGATTTGTATGGTACGAGCGGATGATCTATCAAAAGCAAGATCAGCCGACCCAAAACGGAATTGAATAGACGCAACCAAATCATTACATGTGGTAAAGTTTTACTAAATTATTAAAACTGAATCTAACGTTATCACTATTATTATCTCTAATTTGTTTCCACCGTTCTAATCGTATCTTGCTATATCAGGCTCCTGTAGAAATCTGCCCCCTTACCCTGGAATAGAAGAGCATCCTCAAATAGAAGTATTGTATTCCTTTCCTAACAAGTGGTTGCCCAGCAAATGAATAGAGCGTGATAATCCTTTTAAGGATTATCACGCTCCTTTATAATAATCCTTTTAAGGGAGATAAGGATGGCTGGGGTGAAAGCTCCAAACCAATCACCGTTATTTTGCGCCGTGTAACTGTGATTTTTTGTGGTCTCGCGTTTTCGTGGTGAAAATGACTCGCAATGATTGACAAATGCAGGTCGCTTATAAAGTATTGCTTGTATTCCTTGTTCCAATTGAACAACAGCTCAAGCTCGTATTTAAATTTTGATTTCACTTCAGAAGCTACCAACAAATGGCTCTTTGAGAATTCCACTAAACTATCAATGAACCCTTCCGTGAATGTAAGCCTGTTTTAGAAGTGGGTGCTTGTGATTCAACTGTTTTACAAACTGTCCGGCTGGTTTCACGTTATTGTAGAAGCTTCTTTTCATCTTCAGCAACCGTCCGATGGAAAAATTCTTCATTAGTTTGGTGAGAAAGAAACAGGGCAAATCAATCTGTATCCTTTGGCTTTTTTTAGGAAAGTTCGATTTCAACACATACCCTTGAGCATGGACTCTTCCTTCTATAGTATTTATGTCGATTTGGAGCATCTCCGTTATGACTGCAATAGTTTTCTTATCATCTTCTTGGATGACGTCCAGTAGCTCACCATCTGTCACCTCTTTAGCCTTTCCTGATCCTTAAACTGTTGTTCATCACTAGTCAAGCACGGAAGTCGTTGAAATGCTCGTTTTGTTCGCATGTATTGTCCATAACTTTTGCCAATATATAAATGAGCCTCCGTTGTGCGGTGTCCACGGTCAACCTCGTATATCATCTTTCATGTTTCTCGTATATCATCTTTCATGTTTATGTTCACCTTTTTGGAAAATAAATTGCAAATTCAACGGGCATTTCTTTTTATAGTCACGATAATGAGTTTAAAAAAATGCTACCTGCTGTCAAATAATTTTAATAATTTGAAAAAAATCTACCTGCTGTCAAAATGGGATCAAGGATTTATGATTCGTATTTCAATGTGAATCCTTATGGGAAAACCAAAAAAACTCTAGAAAGAGCTAGAATCTGAACGCGTGACGCCTGCCGTGCATAACGAAAGTACATAATACGTCCTTCTAGACCATCCCATCCTGGCCAAAGAACTGGTACCCAGCGACCACAGAGGACTAAGGACTTCCTAGGTTTCAGTAGGGTGCTTCGATGTACTATCAGTAAGATAATGCACCATATTTGAGCTAAAGCGCTGTTGCTAGTATGGTTTTTTCACAGCAAACCTGAATGAATAATGTGAACCATAAGGACTTATCTTGTAACAGTAGAATAAGATAAACATTCGAATCACGTAATCGATTGCTTTCCCACCACCACCCTATAATTTTGATCGTTAGAGCAAACGTTGAAAAACTCCTAGGCTGTACTATAGGTCAAGGTTGACCTCACCTTTACACGATGAGAACAAAATAACTAATAGGAACAAACATGATTGGGTAATGCCTACTGATTTCACAGGCTAATGGCATTATTTTTTTAAACCAATGTTTATTATTTCGTTCAGCAAGAATAACATTCTAAAATGCTTGCGTGATAGCCCAATATGGCTTTCTATCTACTATTGCTTGTTCTATCACTTGCTGCTATTAATCGCCCGAGAAAGTGATCGTGGTTTTTACTTACATATTGTAACTTGTTCGAGTAATGTCACGTGCCACTGTAGTCGTCTTATGAGCAAATTCATAAACAAGTATCAATTACCAATACACCGATCATTCTCGAAGGGGAAAAAGGCATAACGTAAACACATTTCGTGCATTGAGTACAACAAGTACGTATGTAAATGACACAGCTCGTCAACTCGAGAATGATCCACGTGGAAGATTCGGAATTGGTTGGTACATATATAAAAGCGATTTCAACGAGCGGCGATGATAAGTCTTGTAAATGAAGCGAAGTCTTGTTGCATAAGCGAAAAGCGACAGTGCTCGTTAAAAGTAGTGCGATAATCAATTGGCGTTGAAGTGAAATGTTTTGCAAACATTTGTGAAGCAAACATGTCGCGCACCTGAGAAAGCGCAACAATATTATGGCGGGGCAACTAAAATATGCTATTAATCTGAGGGAATATCATGAACAAAAATATATTTATAAGACATTTAAAAAATACATTTTGACATTTTGAAGACGTTGGTCAGTTGAAAGCTCACGATGGCTGAATCTCTAGAAATTTCGCTTGAATCCCGTTAAATTGGGAGTTTGATTCGAGAGGTATTGTAATCATTGGAAGTGCTACCACTTCAAACGTACTCCGAATATAACGGTATTCAACTTCGATTTTCCGAATGCGTTGGTACTTTAACTAAAATTCGATGGAGATAAGTCATAAGGCTGAAGATAAGGCGAGAAACGCATTAACATTAACTTTAATTTTGTAAACACATCAACCCACACATATTATTACATCAGAAAAACTACCCTCACATTTATTTGAGCTCAGAAAGTTTGTTATCGCGATCGGTGCACTCCCCAACGATTTTAAATTTACAAGCTCTGTATTTTAGAAAGCTCGCTTTCTGTGCTACATGGAGTATTCGTTTTACTTTATTGGGATGCCTCTCCATAGTATCAGCAATTTTTGATAGTAACGATATGGTTTTAAGGTTTAGCGCAATCATAAAGCGCTTTTAGAACCTCGTTGAACATCTCAGAGAAAGACATAAACCAAACTATAGTGGTTTGGAAGTTGTATCATAAAGTAAGTTGACCATGATGAATTCTGCGCCACTACCGCTCTAGAAGGTTGAAAATCATTTAGTCTGTGGCGGTAATGCTACACGCATTCCCGGGCATTAACAACATTAAAAAATGCAGACAGCGACAAATACGCGTCGTTATCCCAGGGATAACCTTATCACCTTTCCAGCTGTCAGCGTTGATTTATACGTATCAAATCTGGACACATCGAAAAAATGAGCCTGCTTTACAATCAAATCAAATACGTTAAGACCGGAGGTTTTATCCCTAGTGTTAGAGCTGTACGCACTTACGATATGGAACAAATAGTAAAGTCCTTCTTATTATGAAGGGCACCCTCAACAAATTATCGGCGCAGAGGCAAGAGACTAGTAGTCGTTCTTCTTACAGTGAAGAAACAGTGCGGAGAGTGACACTCTTTCAGTGGTTCTCATTTCTGAAACAGGAGTAGTTCAAAGACGATGAAGCCTAAACCAGCGAAAAACCTAATCCAAAGTAATTTTGGAAACAATTCAAGGCTACTTTCTCCGTTATCAGGGAAGGTGTTTAGCTTGTATATAAGTTACTCTGTACCGCGGGAAGCCTACACTCGAGTCAAAAATAGGCTCCATCTCCCTATCACAAAAAATGTTGTTTGCATTCTTGTACTATAATCATAATAATTTTTAATAATCTGGGGGATTGTAGAGGAACCGTTAATTACCTTACACAACAGCTCAGTTGACATGGATATTTTTGGTATTATCTGTATAAGAACGGTAAATTATTATTCCCAGATACTTGTTCTTCTTTGCTCAGAGTTCACAGCTGATGCCCGTCATATCTTTAGTTGATGTAGATGACCCAATCTCAGAACTCACATTGCCTCACTTCTTTCTCCAGCGGACTCCTGAATTCTCTATCACTGTAGACAAAGAGGTCTTGTCTGCTCTGAAAAACTGCCAAGTTCGTCACAATCTGTTTAAGCGATTGTTCTCAGAGAGAGGCTTATTACATTGCTTGGCAGCGCAATGAAAAAGGATCACTCTCATGGCTACTCCTGTGTTTCTCATCGATCGATTTCCGCTGAAAAGGGGATCTTATAAACCCGAAGTTTTCCTCGCCGATGCAAAGGCACCATGCAATGCAACAAACCGTTCCACGAGAGAGGTGTTCAATTCGATGTGCAGTTGCTTTGCGCCACTGTTGGTCTGACACTTAGAGCGTCAATAGCCTTCCTTCAATATTCATTGCTGCGTTGAATGTTCATTTAGCCAAGAAACTAATGTACCATTACAAGTTTGAATAATCTCTAAAATTTATTACAACTCCAAATTGCCATTGCCAATGCACATGCATATTAACGCTGGCCTCAAGTACGTTTTCGTCGAAACCGATGACCAATTTGCCAATATGTGAAGCAACCAGGCTCATAAATACGGTTCCAATTGGAGAGCGAACAACTTATAGTAAGTAATTAATATAAATAGGATATTTGGTTAACCAAATCAATTGCGGGAATGCACCTTCGCAATAAATTTCAAGTGTAGCCATAGGCAGCAGCACTGGAACGTATTGCCCGGTTGTGTCGACATGATAGGAGTATTGTTGTCCTGAAGTGAATAGCGACGATGACTGCCGGCGGAATGGAATTTAGGGGTTGCGAGTGGTTGTGCGGTTGGTAAAACATTATTCCAAGGATAGCGCGGGTCGATAGCGGTTGATTCTATTTCTGAAACTCAATGAACATATTGGTTTTGCTCCTTCGAGCACTCAACGTCTATCCCGATGCTGCTGGCAATTTCCAAAGTTAATCAATTATGAATTACGTATCGATAGCATTGTATGCTCATTCGGTCAACCCTCTTTCCCTCGTTGTACAGGATACATGAGAAAAAAGAGTGATGTGAAAAGTGTGTCTGATTGTCGAAATGTTTGATGAGTCCTAAATTGTGTTGCGTGAGTTCAGAATAAGAGTAGAGCGAAGGGTTCGATCAGAGAGTTGTTAATTATCCTGCGAACATGAAATATTCCGTTTATTTATTGCTTTTAAATGTTGTTGTTATAATATTCGCCCGATAAAAACCCACTTTGCAATTGAAGTTTGGTTCTCTACTTTTTTTTGGAAAAGGATACCATATACGTATACCATTGATGGTGAACGCTTATATATGAGCACATTTACCATTTATGTGCTCATATGTAAGCCAAATTGTGCTTTCACACTCAAATGTACTTACACTCTATTTAACATGCATTCCAATTGTATACAATTATTAATATGTCATTTCTTTATATCTTTTTTCAGAGTCGTTTACTAGAAGATGCTTCCTTATTATGTAATTCATGGTCAACACGACAAAATGTAAGTTATAACTTCAATGTTACTTGGTGTCTTCATTTTCGATGAAATTCATATATGAACATTTGCAAACAACTAAAATTTGATTAAGGATAAAGGGCTCACTTAGGCGAGTGAGTTAAGGATATACGGCTCACTCAGGTGAGTCAGCCCTATATCCTATAGGGCTCGTAAGGATATAGCGCTCATAGGTGAGAATAATTCCATAGTCAAATTTAAACTTTGATTCCTCACCTTAGAACTGTAGGCAAGTGATCATCTAAAGGTTAACTACTTTACAGCATGTGCGAATTATTGGAATTTATCGTGAAAATAACTTTTCAGGTCAACATTTTATGTATTCAAAAATATGAGGGGCGCTTATAAGTTCGCGGAATGGAGGGTAAGAAGTGCGAATAAAAAATCAGAATTGTTTTTCTTTTTCAAAATAATCAACTGCTAATTTCGTTTATTTGCGATTCTATCAATTAACTTATGCATACCTTCATAAAAAATGTTTTTTTTGTCCAAATTAATTGAAACAGCGTCCTTCACTTCTGCATCGCTTGAAAACTTCCTTCGAAGGTATTTCCTATGCCTTAGAAACAGATGGTAGTAATAGGGAATAAAAGATCAGGACTGTAGGATGGGTGATTCAAAATATCGATGCCTACCTTGTGCAGGGCAGCCAACGCAACATGGAACTTGTGAACGAGCGAACTGTCGTGTAGAAACAGGACACCTTCGGCCAATTTTCCTCTTCTTTCTTCTTTGATACATTCTGTCACCCTCTCTTTGATTGAAGCGAAGTATTCTCCTGTTATGAAAACGCCGAGTCCCAAAAGACTGTCAAAATGATTTTAAAATCCGACTGTGTTACCTTAAAATTCTTGTGTAGAGATATCCTCTTATCGTGCAACTGTGTGAGTCCTGTCTGGACTTAGATTCAGAATAATGAACTCAAGTTTCGTGCTCCAGTAAATATTCGAACCAAAAGTTCATCCTTGTCTTTGAAGGTTCCAAATCGCGCGGTAACACTCTTCGCGGCATTGCTTCTGAGGCGACGTTAGCATTCTCGGTATCCGCCTAGGGCTTGAACATGGCAGGGTGATCGTGAAGAAATTTTCTAATTATCATATATGACACTCCAACCATTCCTTTTTTTTTCATTACATTTGCCTTTATTTGCATGAATTAGCTTGCATACTCGTAGCTCTAGCATACATTATTCCAACATCTAAACCGAAAGTAGAATCATATTACAAGGCTCTTTGCCTGGACAATTGTTTAGCTGTAAGACTCATATGCTTTCCATAACGTCCGGTCGTCCTGCCGGTTGTCTTTGGCCTGTATTGTATAGCTGCGTAAACTTGTGCGACGTTGTTGCTGTATTTATTCTTAAGACCTCTTATGTATCATATATATGAGGGATATTCCTACTTCAATCGTCAGGATGATAAGGATGAGCTCTATGTTTTTTTGATTTGATGTCTTCTGAGTTTATGATGATGTAATTCACTATTTCCCCAGCGTTGTCCACTGTTTTGATTTAGTTTCTCCCATCTTCGTTGCTTGCTGTCTGTAGGCTTGTTTTGCGCCTTGTTATGTATATGGGTGATTTTTGATTACGCCTTGCACCTTGCGCAGTTTATTGGGTCATTTTCCTTCAGGCGCGAAAAACTTTTTGCTGTGAGAATGGCTCTAACCGTTCTGTTTGGGTGTTCTTTTAACGTGTTCAGGTACGTGTTGCTTAGTTTTGCAGTTATGTCTTCGACCTCATCCACTTTTAAGTCTCACAGCAGGAATTCGTTGCGCATACAGCGCGGTGCGCCGTTTATTGCCCTGATAATTTTTGATTGGATTCTTTTCTTTCTTTCTTTGTATGAAGAAATAAAGGGGAGCAAGAGGGATTCCTTGAAGATTATTTGTTCTGATCGAATGAAGTTTTGATTAAATTTTTAATTTGTACTGACAATATTTTTAAGTTGAATCAAAGTCATATGAAATGAAATAGAACTGTGACTAGAATTAAAATGAAAGCATTAGAATCAGTTATTTAGTAATATTTAGATAAATAATATTAATCAAGTTAGGCAATAAGAAAAAAAAAACATACAAAATAATAACACAAAAAATAAATGTTTTTCGTTCAAAGTCTCAGAAAATGCCCGAGCTGTCATCCGTCAATGTGGAACGCTTTGGAGAAATTTGTAGTGAATATTGTTTGGGTGTTGCTGATGTTTAGTTACATTTAAAAATGGTAAAGATCAATACGCAAGACAAAATTAAAGTAGAAGAAAAAGTAAAGATAAAGATAAAGTAAACGACAAAAGGTAAGAATAAAGTAAAATAAAAAATAAGGATAAAGGCAAAGTAAAAGAAAAATGGAGTACGAAGAAAAATAAAGTAGAAATATTCAAATTGTAATCGAAATACCATAAGATCAGCGTAAAAAAAAATAATTTGTTCAATAATCAGTACAATCCAGGACGATTCGGCAATTGTTTGATCATTATTTGATGTGTGTTACGAGTGAAAAATTAAAATTATGTAAAGTTAATGTACAATCATAAGTGATAAAACGATAAAGACAATTGTGTTGATCGCAAATTCTTTTCCACACATATAGTACAATTTAAGTGAAAAAGTTTATATGAATATATCTAGTAGATAATCAATTTAAGTGTGGATGCGCTATACAAAGGATAAATATAATCGCTATATTTGCCCGATTGATTATTAAAACAAAATAAAAGAAAACGACGGTGGATTGCGTAGCGATAGAATTGCTGTTTATCTGCGGAAGCAAAAAAACAGAAACGAATAAATCAGGAAATCGACAGGCAGCGTTTTTGATGTTGTTCAGCTGCACCTGGCACACATTTCGTGAGAAAAACCGCGATATCTTTGAAGTCGAATTCGCTAGCATCCATGGCAACGAATTGAGAGAATCGGAGAGTGACATATATCTAAGTATATATATGTAACAAGTCATTAATTTGCTTATATTATTTTTTTAAATAATTAATTTAGGAAGTATAAAAAAAAATAAATAAGAAGATAAGAAGATGAAGCTGAAAACCCTTTATTGTGTATGTGTATGTGTGCTGAGATATGTGTAAGTTGAAGGATCAAGGCGTTCATATTCATGGTTTAGTCGTGTTTCTTTTCATAAAACTCCCCACGCATGCGCGGTGAGCTAGTGGTTTTTTTTTTCAAAATAAGGTTGATTCCCTCGGCCGCCATTCTGCGGGTTTTAATTTTTCAAAACGTCACAATCTTTCACACCTTTTTTCTTTTTCGCTGCAGGGGCGACCTATCGATTGCTATTTTATATAAGTTCATGATTTTTTCTGTTTATCATTATTTTTTTATTATTATTCCACCATAAACTTAGTCAATAGTTGGTTGTCGATTTTGTCACGAACTGTTTTGCCCTCATAGAAGTAGCCAATGATTTAGGTGAGCTGCAGTGACAGGTTTACCGAAGGCCTTGGCTATGACAAACATAATCAACCCAGTTGATTTTCTGTGCCCTAGACCTGGATCAACCTTACGTATGTATGTGATCGCATGAGTTTTCCCTGAATTGCATTTCGAGGGAGACGAGGAAAGCTTCAGTTTTAACCGTGCCGTGGTATTGCGTTCCGCTCTGGCCATGGATTGGTGGTAATTGTATTTGCAGCCAGAAGTATTTAGACACTCTCAAAAGGCATCAGAACCAGGATCAAAACTATACAAAAACCTCTCCTATTGTTCATTTCTAAATTCGTTGATTTCATCACGTATTTCATTTATTAACAAGGACATCCAATCTAGGGTCTCCTGTATACCTTGCTCATTACTTCTTTCCATCTTCATATTCGTTTTTAGTATTGCATGGGGGTTTGTAGGATTTGATTTTTATCTTGGGGTAGTGATCGTCGTGTCATTTTTCGCCTGTGTGACATTCTTTGTTAGAGATTCTATGGTTTTCTCTATGTCTTTGGCCCCTCAGTTGTTTAATGGCTTGTTTCTATGGCCAATGCGACTTGGAAACCTTTTCAATCCGTAATTCTTTTTTCGCGTGTGGGAACGTCTAAGAACATGTTCTTTAATTGAAAAAGAACCGGTTTATGGTCTGATGATAGGTCCTTAGTGCGTTCAAGGTGAACTTCATTTGCGAAATTACGTGATATGTCGATATCTTATGCTTGACCATGTGTTACCCCGACATGAGTTGGTCCATTGGTGAGAAGCAGGCTGTGTAGCTGATTTTCTGTGATGCACTTGTGTAGCCCGATCACATCTTGGGTGCTTCTTACAGCTCTTCATAGGCGATGTTTGCCATTAACGTCTCCGACTACGAATATTGGACCATCGAAGGATATAAGGGCCTCAAAGTCAGGAGGATCAGCATCCATTTTTATGGGGGTTATATGTTGAAATCACGAAAAATTCTCTGAAATCGGTCCGCACTTTGATCACCGTGGCATTTATGTGTTGGAGGTGAGGTGTGTTGATAATATTGTGACTCAAATATACCTCAGGAGAATGGCTCTGCCTCCTCCTCTCCCCGTTAGTATATCATTTCTTTATACGGAATCTGTTTCCCGGCTTCAAGAATGTCTCTTGGATTAGTGTGATGCCGAATTTATCTTCGATTACACAATCTTTCAGCTTACCAGAGTTGCACAATAAGAAATTCGGAATTGTGAAAATTCGGAAATGTGACCCATCGTTGTCAAAAATGTTTTTTGTTTGCAGTGTTTTGTATAGCGGTAAAAATAGTTTGGATCATGTTTGCCATCATTACCTGCAGCACGCTTTGGAATTGAGTTTGCATTTTAGCAAACAAACATCCACATCTGGATTGTTTGTATCAGGAACTGGTTTTGTGGAGGGGATATGGTTTTGTTGTTGAAGGTTGAAGGACTTAAGCCCGAAATACAATAGTGCTAGACTGCGATACGAGAGCGCGACGATAGTCTCGCAGCAAATGTCAAGTAGTTTTCGTAACATGAATTTGTATGCGACATCGTACAATGATTGTGATGCGTCGATACAAGGCGGGAAATATTCGAAAAAACGGAAATTCCTCGCAACGATATGCGTGACGTTTGTCAAATGCAATATGGCGCTTAAATGAAATTTGAAATTCAAACGCCTTAATTACTTTTTAAGTACTTTGGTTATTATGAATGAATTTTGAATGAAAATTTCGTGCATCCTAGTTAAGGCTTTTAGTTGCTAAACGAAGGAACATTCCAAATTCAAAACTTTTAAAAAATCAAAAACAATTTCCAGCAAATTTCATTTAAAATGTCACCAATTTGACACTTGTCATATGAACATTATTCTTCCCCGCATCGCGTGCATTGTAAATTGAATGCGTTGCGTGACGACGAGTGAGAATCGCATCGCACTCACGTAGCGCTTTCACGCAGTATTGAATCTAGGCCTTTATTTACGATGTTCGGAATTTTTGGGTAGCCTCCATAGTTGGCCAAGTATTCGCCTTCACAGTTTACGCATTTTGGCTTATTTTTAGGCTTTTTAAACGCGCAGAGATATGGTGGAGTTTATTGCACTGGGCGCGGTGCGGCTATGCATTGCATCCTGATGTAGAGTGTCCGAACTGCTGGATATGGCTTGACCGTCGTACCTCTACGGTGCAAATTAGCTTAAGAAATGGTTTTGACTTTATGAATTTCGGTTTCAGTTGTTGGGAGGAAAACTTTGACCAGTTTGGATGGAGCGTTTCACATTTTCAGGAAAAATGCTTCTGTTGGATAAATTCCCTGGATTTTCATATCTTCTTAGATTTCTTCTATATCTAGGCCATGCAGACCTGGTAATCTCGTTCAAATTATAAACAACGTTTAAATGTCTATCTTCTGGTATCATAATATGTATGTATGGTGTTCTTTTTTCTAGATTTCCATATATTACCCGTACGCATATTGTAGCGAATTTCAGCCTTAATACTCTCGGGTGACTTGTGAAACAGAAAATACATACGTAGATTTAAGTTTGTATTACGACTATACGTCAAAGTTTCGAAATGGTGGTCTTGTGTTGCCCAAAAATGAGGGGAATATAACTATCGATCAATAATTCCATTTATTTTGCGCTATTCCTTTTGAATAGCGTTGTATCTCGATTTTATTCGAGATTTATAACTGTTTGTATTTAGGCTATGGTCTGGCTTCTTAGATTTCAGGAGTTGTATGCTTTTGTTGTGTATTTGGTCTGTTAACGACAATCCTGTTCAAAGTTAACACCAATTTTTCGCTTGTCAGTTTCCAAAGGATTCATCTATTGCAGAATGTTATTTTGATGATTCACCTTTGTTGCTTTTATTGCCTGAAACATTATTTCAATAACAAGTACTTATTTTTCTTGCAGGAATCTTATTTTGTTAATATATTATACCAACGGAGGGAGTATAATTACTCAGCAAGCAGGAGCTTATCCTGCATACTTAGCGTCTTCACTTCAGCGATATCAAAACCTTTTTTTCGGTGCGTTTGCCTTGTAATAACGCTGAGAATAGATCCTTGGGTGTGAAGTACTCAGTTTAAAGAAAAAAAAAAAAATTAAATTCAAATGCAATTCATAAAAACAAGAATATATTTAACACAAACAATTATTTTCTAAAATACTTGGGCTAGACTTGCATCATATTATTTGTATATAATTGTAAAATTGACCACATCCGTGTGGCAAAAAAAAAAAAATTAAACAAAAACGATATACCTAAACAATTTCTCCTATTCACCTGACGATCGATATTAAAGCAATTGAGTGATTTGTTGAAGTGTCCTTCGACATAAAATTCGGCCAACTATCCGGACAGACAGGCAAGTGTAGGCACATGTGTTATTTGATAATTATAACCACATATGGTCAATTTTTATTTTCCGCGGCTCACCTCGGCAAGGGTCGAATGAGACATTCAACAACTGAACTATTCCGCACTTCAATCAGGATATTGATGTTTATTTGGCCACAAAACTACTTCCGGTCACGAAGGTACCTTGACCGTATGCGTAAGAACAAGTGTCTCGAATTTTTTTGTTTGTGCTATTTGAAAACGAAAGGATTTATACGAGGGTCGAATGTGTTCTTTTTGCGGTTTGAATGGGGGGGTTTCATTCTTTTCGGGTAATTTGTGGTTTACTGATATTTGTGTGATTGTATGGAAATTTATTCATGGTTTGTTCTCTGTGTAGAGGTGAAATTATTTAGCAAATATGATTAATTGTGAGCGATGAAACATAATTAACTAAATAAAATTGAGAGAGGTGGATGGGAAAATATTCGGACTTTTTTTTTTAGCTAACATTTTGCTTCTTAATGTGAAGGAAGAATAGTTGTAAATTAAAAAGAAACCCTAAAATTTTTTTCAAAATTGGCCCACTGTAGTCCAGCATCAAAGAGGGCTTGGAATAAAAGGGGAAAAACATGGTCTAAAAAATAAAAAGGTGGAGCTTTTTTGGAATCGATGTTTTCAACCGAGGTTTCAAAATCCATATCCAAAATATCGGTTTTACTAAAAAAAATGAATGCCGATTTTTTCAACCGTATTTCATTCCAAGCATAAAGATGTGAACATTTACCCATTAATAGCCCAGGGTTGAGTCAATCTAATTTGTTATGATATTTTTGTTGTAATTTACAGCTTTCAGACTGAAGTAGACCATGTTCAGCAAAGCAATGTCTTGAAATCATTTAGTGCAAAATTTTGATTGTTGCAAAAACGCAATGTTTCCGAATAGGGTTTAAAAAAGTCTTGCGAAATCTTGCCTCACACGCCGTATTTTCCAGACATTGCTAATTCGGAATTCCATTTGTTTGGGCTGAACTCCAAGTTGCATCAATTTGTTAGTCATGTAGGTGATCAATGGTTGTAATTGCGAGCAATTATCTGAATTTCCGTGGCAAGAATTATCAGCTACATGTGTATTACGCTTTATTTCTACGAATCTATTTCGCCTCGTTGAAGTTTTCGCAAAATTTACATCCTTATCTTCATCATTAGACCTATAAAATTTAATTTAATTTATAAAAACCACTTTTGTCTTCTTCCTTGAAACTCAAAAGTACCCGAGATATGTGTCTCGAGAGCTGGATCAACCGAAGTATCAAGAGTAATTAAATTATCGTCAATGCTTTTGACATCCGTGATTTCATCTATTACTAGTAGAATATAAACTCTATCCATATCTTCGACCTCAGAATCTGAGCAGTCGTCCCCTAAAATTGCTTTGAGTTCCTCCGAACTGCACGCTTTGCCGATATCGGGGTTCTAGTTTGCGAAAAAAAAATTTACTGAAAAATTTGGTGTAATAATAAAAAAACTTTTCAATATATTGGTAAGTCTAAAAAGCATGGAGCCTTTTTTTGTTATTTTCCGATTGAATATTTCTTTTATCTAATTTTCTTGAGTTAATTCATGCGGAATCCAAACATCGAGCTTTGTGTATCCAGCCTTACGCAAATGGTTCAAAACTGTTTGGTGACGGATATTCAGTTCCTAAGCAATGTCATGGCTGCTTACATGTCGGTATTCTTCAATTTTTTGTGAGATTTCATCGACTTTTTCAGTGATTGGTCGACTTGAGAGGGATGCATCTTTGACATCGAAATTTCCTGAACGAAAGCGAGCGAATCATCTCTTGGCTGTGGCTTTTGATAAAGTATTTTGACCGTAGACACCACAAATTTTTTCATTAGCCTGCGATGCATTCTCACCGTGATTGTAGTGATATTGTAAAATATAACAAATTTTTTCAGAAATTTCACTCAATTTGAAATGAACACAATATTTGACACGAATGACGAATTACAAAACTGTCCATAAGAAAATTGTAGACTAAAATGTCACCTTTAAAACGCATGTCATTTTGACTCAAACTGATTAGTATTGCCTGATATACGACAACAAACACCAACTAGTGACAAAACAGGCTCAATACTTTTTAGACTATCCAATATTAGTTAAGACAATTGTACAGACCATGGCTTTGAAAAAATTGTGAATAATATCGTTGAAAGGTCACAAATAAATTAAAATAAACAAAGAGCTCAGTTGACTGCTCTATAGAATCTAATGTATCATTTGTAATGAAGACGTTTCTAGGAAATATATTTTGCTATAAACATGATCTTATAGGAGAAGATTTTTTCCAAAAACATTAAAATGAGACAATTTTGAGAAATCATTATATTTTATCAAAAGATGAAAAGCCCCAAAAAGCGTAGAGGGCACATGAAAGCAGCCAATACTCAATTGATTTCAATGTGGGTGAAGACTGGGAACTGGAAGACTGGAAAGACTGGAAGCTTCTGCTTTCCCCAGGCATGGGCGAACCAATATGCAAGATATCTTTCCACAAACAAGCTCAAAAGCTCTATAGCAAACTTGATCCAAAAAAGGCGTGACTGTAATTACTTCACCTCAAAAAAGAATAGAATGTCAAAGATGACACGTGTTAAATGCAAATGACTCTTAGTAGTGAACCCTAAAGTGATGTCCGTCTTGACTGTCTAAAAATAAGGATTAAAGTTTAAATTATGTTTTCGACAGTAAAAACGAATTTTTATTTTGTGATTTTGAGCAATATTTACTACTTTTAGCAGAATACTGTTGAGTATTGTTAATTTATTCCAAAAATTCTCGGCATTAATGTTTTTAACCATTGAAATGATGTATTCCGACGGGGATGGACTTATTTTTTTATTTTCGCGTTTGTGGACGAATTGAAGAAAGCGAAGGGGAACGACGGAATGTTGCGAATACAAAAAAATTCCTTTTTTTAACTACTTAACCTGCTTTTAACTACTTTTAATAAAGGAATTTAAGACCGAATTTCATTTTATTGTCAAAAATACAGCTCTTTCAAAATTTCAGGATTATTTTAAGAAAGTAAGGAAGGGACGTTCAGGAACTGTGTGCCTCTGAAGCGTATTATTATCTTTTAGGTTATCTCTCAAGGGTTAAAATCCTTTCTTTCCATTATTATTGGTGCTTCATAGATTATCAAGCAGAAACGTATGTCTTCGGAACGTAGAAAACAGTTTTTCTGTCAGTTTTAGTATAAACAGTACTGTCAGCCTACAAAGCCCTCATCGCTCCAGCTTTGCCCGAACTGTCAGACATATTGTACAGAATCAAAGATAATGCCATACATGTTGCCTTGTATGTTACATCCATAGTGTACCATCTGCGATTATTACGTAGTCCATGTCCTGGTAATGGACGCAGACGCTGATACCCAATATGGCACAGCAAGTTATTCGCACCGTTAACTCGCTCTGTTTCAAGAGAGGAACAACAAAGAAGCCAGCTGAGGTCTTCTTTATTCTTCATATGCATGTCCTGATGAGTTTTGGTGAATCATTCGTCTAGATCTGACTCGATTCGTCTTGAAGAGGTTGGATATTGTATAATCATTCAGGGGCAAGTGGATTGCATGTAACGCGTTTCTGCATTCTCCTTGAGTCATAGATTTAACTGTTCTCATAAAAAAATTGTACTCGTTACAATGTAAAAATGATTTCGGGATGCCGGCTGCTGAGGCGGAGGCACGTGGGGTCAGGAATATGAGTTCATAGTTCTTCGAAGATCCTGATCATTTATGACTTTGCTTCCCTTTGCATTAAGTCCATGAAAACGTTTGTTTCTTGTTGCTAAATTACTTTGGATCTTGCATTTTGCACTCACAGTCGTGTTTTGGCTGTGTGCAGCCATTTTTACCGCATTTTGAGGTCTTAAAGTATCTTTTAATCTTTTTACAGGCTCAATTATGATGTTTAAGTCTTTGTGGAGGCCTTGTTGGGATTCATTAAGCGTTAAAGACATGTTATGGTCTTTTTGGGTCAAAGGGGTTGTCATTTTCAGATTTGCCCGTTTTATTTTTTAGATAAGTATTAGTTCGGGGACTGAAAATATTGTGTCAAAGTTGGTCCCTAGTTATTCATTGATTATTTGACCGTTAAATCTATTGAGAGACATAAGAAACGTTTTGATGGTGACAATACGGATGTCAAGTGAGGTAATCCTTACAAAGTTGGCCCTCAACAGAATTTTATGAGTTGTTTGTTTAGACTAGAGATTGACTGTACAAGGTTGATGTGTTTTCCAGGATTGAGTGTGAAACGCCCCTCAGATGAGTGCTATCGCGTGTGCTCTGAGATTGTTTCAGCTTCAAAGGTCCGCATAATAGGAACCCTTTCTGACAACGATGTTCTGATGTGTATGACTGAGGCGATGGTTCTATACATAAAGGATTTTCTAACATAGTTTATCCGGAGATTAATGCTAAGCATGGTTTGTAATTTGAAGTCTCCCTAGTGCTTTGTGGGATGCCAAAGAAATCATGTTGCTGAAGTGACGGAAAGGAATCCACGTTCTACGATAATTACTATGAGTAATCAGGATTTGCTGTTTCAATGATTATTTATGATCTTAAGGAACACATACTCTGTACTTTTCCAAATAGGTAACATAATTCTAGGGCTAGACATGGACAAGATGCGTGACTATATGTCACCCATGTTATCCTTGCTAGTAGCTTGCAATACTGGCCAAATTTGAGTTTAAGCTACGATAGAAGTACAAAGGATTATTGTGTTTGTCACGGTCCATTTATACGGAACATAGTAATGTGGGATCTGCTGGTACGGGTCAAAGATGATGGGTATAATGATGACTTCCTGTTGTTGGTTGAGGGATATGTTCCACAAGTATCCCTGTCTTGACTTGGCATGAGAAGCATAACTCAATTTGTAGAATAAATGGTGCCCGTTTTAGCTCTTTTGTTCAGCGTGCAAACTTGTCCAACCCATGATGTTATGATGGCAGCAGTTATCGTGAAGCTCTTTTATCTCCCCAGTTCAATCAGAACCAAAAATGTTAGCGTTGACAATTAAGGAACGCATGAAGATGAACAATACTTCAACCACAACTTTTTTAACGCATTCTATGTGTAAAATAAATATGCACGCCTTATTTCGTGTTTCAGGCTCAAATCCCATCTCAGTAATTTACACTGAGTCGATTCGACTTCACTAAGTCCTGCGAGTCCAATATGTTGTCCGAGTCCAACATTAGTATACATTCAAATTATAAGACACAATTTCAAATATATGATGATGATAAAGGAGAAGTGAAACTACTTTAAAACATTGTTTCACGAAACGATCGAACCTTAATCGAGCTACATAGTTTCCTTACCAGTGTCATATGAAACTTTTCAACACGTTTCTAAAGCATGTTTCGTACGACTGAATCCTAATACTGGCTCCTTTATTTACATGCAAAATTTGATTCTATGCCTTATTAAGGAGTATGCAAAACTCTTGGAAGGATTTCTAATAAGATTAGGTAGTATTTAGGGGAAAACTCGCCCCAGCCGACCTATAATTATACGAGAAAAGGACATGTTGAATATTTACACATCTGCTCATTCGAAGCAGTTGAAGCAAATATGTGGATGGAATGCAAGGTGTGTATGTATATGACAGGTAATTACCAGGCCACTCGCTCTTGACCAGCAGTCCGAAGAACTAGAATTCGCCTTACATTGTCCAAAAGTCCTGTCATTGTTGTCTCTGTCGTCCGTGATAAAAATCGATGGGCTACGGGAGTTGAAAAAAAACTGACACAGCTCACAATTAGCCCCATGAGCAAAGTGGCTGTCGTAGTTGCTCCATATGAGCAAATAGGACATGCAATAAGAAAGTATAAAAACAAAACACGAAAAATACGAAAACGAAAACAGGACTTGCGAGCAATAATAGACACATAGAAAGGCGGCACAAGAAGGCAGTGTCCACTCTGGTCTTTTGTGCCCCATTTCTGTGATCTAGAGGGTGCTCTGAAAGGACATAAGGCGAATTATTGTTATTCAGATTGTTAGATAGAGCGAGTTGGCCTTATTAAAAATTGGCCAGACGTCTCATAAATATTTCACGGGCCCCATTCGCTTCAGGCGCCCTCAACTGTTTAAATGATGGATGACGAAAGACATCAATTTTTAACACTCATCGAGAATTTATATAGATATGTAGTCGGGCGGTGTGTGCTTGGATGTGTGTGGGCACCGGCTTCAAGTACGTGTTATGCAACGAAAGCGTAGAGGGAAACCGATGAGCCGGCATGTGTGTCCTTTCCAGGCTGAGGTACAGCGTGTTTGCTTTTCTTATAGCGAAAAGAGACTCGTGTGTGAGTGCGACTATATACGCTGCCGGCAAGCATATATCCTTGATCCACGCTTACTTTTTGCTACCACTATACTACATACTTCGACTACGGTTTGAGCAATGCTTGGCCAAAAGACGAAACTCTCGAACTTCTGCTGCGAGAGCTTTGACTTTGCAAGGGCGAAGGATGACGATGTATGGCAAGCAAGTAAGCATGCGGTTTGTCAGCAAGCACATGGTATTTGTTTCAAGGAGTTGCTACCGAAGGAGCAAGTGGGGTTGCCCGTTTAGGATATTCCTTGGGCTATGAGCACTGAAAATAAATATGTACTTATTTTTAAAACGTTTTACTTTCAATGCTCCTGGCTTTCAAACACTTTCATTCAATTAGAAAATCTGTAGTGGGAGTCTCAGATGGAATTTTTGCAAATGAAATGTATATTGGCGAATGCCTTTTTATTACATTATAATTTTTGATGAGAAAACATGTCATGCTTTCGTGTGATTGACTTGCTTCCCGTCCCAGGACTTTTCGTCCTTTCTTGTGTGCGTGGTATTTCGTTCTAGCATTTCGTTCTCATCACCGAGTGATTGCTTCATAAAAATATATTACAAAAATTGATTCTTAGCTGGAAAATATTTGGGAAAAACAAGTGCTGGGAAAATCCCAGCAAACAATCTATCGACTGCAAACATCCTGTTTATGATTTAAAACTTTAAATAAAACAAATATTCTCAATTTACAAGCTGTATTCGAATTCCCTTCAAATTTATTATTGTGAACGACCTACATTTTGGCTTTTCAACCTCCGAAAAATTGCTCCAAATGATTAAAAACTTATTGAGAACTTGCATCGGAGTGATTATTCTCCCATCATTTTGATTTTCGGATAATTCTAAAAAGATTCCACGTTCTGAAAAGTTTTTGATGAAATTGCAGTATTTCGCATTTGTTAAATTTCTAATTTTATTGCTTCATAAGAATTTCATTCGATAGAATTAGATTTTTCGACACGTCGTCCACGATGGTGACAGATGGGTGTAAAATTTTGAAGATGGTCCGCAATAAATAAAATTTATTGATTAGAGGACGTTCATGGACGTTCCTAGACAAAAATGATCGCTGGAACATCGTGTGTGCGAATTAATAGGGATATGAGTAGTTTTATTATGCTAGTTAGAGGTGATCATGTAGTCTATTCAATATTCTGGAAAGAAGGATATGACTCACAATTCGAAAAATTCGAACTTACACGTAAGTTTTTTTTATGCTTAAACAATGTTTTATAATGAAACATTCATCTGATTTCGAAATTCAAAATCTCAAAATATTTTCTTTCTGGTTTGGAACTCAAAAATGTTATGTGATTATATTCGGGAACAGACCACACAAATTTTTTCCAGGCAATCAAGGCAAGCTGGTTTCCTACTCTTTTTGCACAAATACGACGTTCTTTTCTTTTTCATTGCTGGACATATTGTACAAGTACCTCATTCCTCAAGTTAAGAGATTTTGAAGGTTCAGGTTCTTCATCTTCTATCTTCGAAATTCGGTTGATGGAAGTGCGAACGTCTCGACAAAATGCTCTGATTAGTACAGTGGCGCAACATATGTGGTTAAGAAACCTCGTCGGCACTTGTACCAAAGAATGTATACCTATCAAAAACTTGAATGATTCGTATGCAAAGATTCAAAAATGCATTCTTAAATAAAACCTTATTTAAGAATGCACTTTTGAATCTGTGCATACGAATCTATTTTTTTTTTTCAGAGTTATAGATTTCAAGGTTTGAAGAGTACATAAGAGTTCACAGGACAAATATCAATCAGCCGGTTAAACAGAACGAGTGGCCATCTTTTCGTCCTCCGAACACATAAATAGTTGCTAGACATTTTGTCACGACCATCCACACAATTTTGAGTGGAATTGTAATATAATATGATTTCTGGTTTTTCATGTTCTTGATTACTACGTCTGTCATGATGCATCGATGATACCAGAACAACTGCTCTGTTGCGTTTTGGTACAAAGGGTATTATAGTGATATCCCTTTTAAAGCTTGTTACGTATTCCGATGTGTAGGCGACATAAAAACAAATCCAAAAAGTCTTAATAAAACAAAAAAAAAAAAATCAGAAAAAGTCACAGAAAAAAAATTCTCAGTAGAAAAAAAAAATAAAAAAATTCTTGCAACGCTTTTGGGAAGAAATTTTCCATCGATATGATTCACCCGGTTGTTGGGAACATATCGCTATAAGAGGGATAATAAAATGTTGAGTAATGATGGAAAATTAAGCATGTATAAATTGTGACTTAAGTATCGAGGATATGAATTGTGAATTAACTGTTGAGAATAATAGATGAAAAATTGTGAAGATAATAAAGAGAATCAAGTAATATTAGCAGCTGTTTGAAGTGTTGAGCCCCAGAAGTCCTCGAGTCGCAAAATCTTTAAATTACAAAGTCCAAAAGAACATTTTGCTGAAGTCCCGAGACCAAGCTTAGATGGAGAATTGGGTTGGAAGAAGCAGAGGTGTTCAGAATCAGGGCAGCACAATTCATGTAAATATTTTGTATTTACTTACGTTCATTTGATCATTTCAATTTATTTAGTTATTTTGTCTAATAAAAAAGAGTAAGCTCTTTCCGTGTGTGCTTGTGTGTGTGTGTGTGTGTGTATGTGACATGGAAGAATCATGACTTAAATAATGTCCTAAAACCCCCACGCCCGGGCGGTGAGCTAGTCGGTTAAAGTAACTTCCTTCGGCCGTCATTATACTGCCTTTGTATTTTTAAGAAACCCTGTCTATTTAACCTTGATCCTTTTTTTACCTACAGGGTGCCCCGACTATCATTATCATTATTAATTATTTATTTATTAAATTATTTTTTTATTTGTTTTCATGGCACCTACACATAGGAATACGTTACAAGCTATAAATTGTTTCTCCAACTGTTTTAGATCTCGGGAGTTTAAATTGAAGTGGAATTTCAGTTTTTGCTTTATTTATGATGCCAATATATGTGACCTTTTTCTTTTAAAAGTTTAACTGCTTTAATTGATGTGAACCAATTATCTCTGGTCACATTGTGGTTTGAAGTGGTTTTGTTAGCCGTGTAACACTATGTGTGGTTTTTATAATTCCTTGTTAACATTTGTCAGGCCTGGCCCATCAGTCCTTCTCCATAATTAAATATAAATTTGTCGAGGCGTTAGTCAAACACATGAGTTTCAATCAATATTTTCCTAGTTTTCTTGGCATATATATAAAAAATAAAAACTTGCAACGACACTTTACGAGCACTTTATCAATGCCCATATCAGAGACTGGAGTAAAACATTTGTTTGAGAGTTTGATATAAAAATATCATACAATTCTGATGTAGTAGCATCGAGATTCCTCTTCTTTCTCTTTTCTCTGACGTTAGGAATGTCAAATTGCAATGCAGTTAGTAGTATTAGTAACCGTTTTTCTGAGAAAATACATTTAGATATTTCGCTTGCCCTGCAATTTGTTGAAAACAAGGAAGAAATATCTTCTTTGTTGCTTTTGAATATGGCACTAAAAATCAGACATCTAATTAGTGCTCGTAGTTCTGTCAACTCAATATGATTCAATTCTGACCTGAATTTCTGTCCAAGTTCTTGGAACTTTCTTTTCGTGTTTTCGACGGTTATTTTCCGAATTTCATCTGTGAATTTTCCAGAAATGCACTTCAGTGTTACAATCAGATGTTCTTGTCGAGCCCCGGAATCGAACGACGTTATGGTCAGGAGTGTCATGATTGGAGGATTGATGTAGAAGTAGATAATTGGAGATTTTATTTCTTATTTTAAGCCACATAAACATTGAATAGGAAATGCGAATGCGAATGAGAATGCGTGCTGTAATGACATGTGCTCACATAAGATTTAGCCATGAATCATTCAATAAATTGAGCAGTACTAATTGGAGACAAAATCAAGGAAACCAGAAGGCTCACTAGATGTAAAGAAAGCCTCAAAACAGATATTTCTATTGATATTCCTGTGTTTGTGCGGGAAAATTATTCGACAAAGAAACAATTAAAAAGATGTTCTGGTCCCTCCAATAGGATTTGAACGTAGACTTAAATCCAGTTAAAAATATAAACAAAGGATACACGGATACAATAGAAAAATTATTTCCATAGTGAAAAGGGTTCTTGTTTTTCTTAGCACTAAAGGCCATCTCAAGCCTCCGTTTCCTGCAACATTCGTCTCCAACTGTCTCGGTCCACTGGCCGCGAGCTCCAACTGTGATATAAGAGCAGTGATTTTTGTATTGTTTTGATATTTGTCAACAGAGTCAGACCAGCATTTCCTCGGTTACCCCACTGGTCTCCGTCGTTCATACCTTCATATGAATACTTTTTGGGTATCCTTTGTTCGTCCATACGATTTATACGGCCAGTCCATTGCAGCTTCTGCAGTTTTGCAGTCGTTGAGACCTCCGATTCGTCAAACATTTCATACAGCTCATGGTTGTATCAAATCCGCCATTTGTCCCCGTCTAACGCTCCCCGCTCCAATTATTCGCCCCAAGACCCGTCCCTTAAAGGCATTCAATATACTTGAGAATGCTTGAGCTAGGGTCCACGTTTCACACCCATAGCATAGCACAGGTTTTATCACATATTTGTATGCTTGGAGCTTTATTTTCCTATATATGCACCTTGGCTTCATAATCGTTGGAAGTGTATGGGAGGTTTTATTTACAATCTGTACTCTTTAGCGTATTACGTCTCTTTGATTAACGGTTGCCGTTATTTTGGTGCTTATAAATACAAACTTGCCCTCATTTTAGGTACTGTATTCGTCAACTGTGAATTTTTGGGTTTTCAAGGTATTTTTCTTCACTGCGTCATGAGCTTGGTTTTTTTCTCATTGATTTGTAGCGCTACTAGTTTTGATGCGTGGTCAAGTTTCATTAAAGGGTCTTTGGCGGTTATTACTGAACGTGACAAAACATTTATGTCATCCGCATACGCTACAACTTTGTATAATAGTGCGCCTCATGTGCCGTCAGGTAGGTTTCTTATGACATATTCCAGAGCCAAATTGAATAGCAAAGGAGCCAGCCATTCTCTGTTTTAGCTCGACAATTGTGTCAAAGGCGTCAGTTATATGAGCCTGGGAGGTTGCTTTGACTGGGAAACGAAATCGAAGCATTATCTGATACAGTACGTTACGATCAATATTGTCGTATGCTTGCTCAAAGTCACCGTAAATCTGTCAAACGTCTGTGTTGAATCTCAACACTTTTAAAGTACCTGCTTGCCAGTAAATAATTCTAAATAAATTTTGATACTCCCTAATAAAAGTGTATTTAAAATTTAAATACACTTTTTAAAATTATGCCAGTGAAATCAACAACGAACATAAGCTAATATATTACTACCACGATCTACCTAAAATTGTATTTACTCATATTGGTAATTTAAACAGATATACATTTTTTTAGGTATAAATGATCTTATACGAGCTTATCTAAGCTAATCGGGTTAACGATGAAGGACCAGTTGAGCTTCCGCATTATCAGCTCATAGATTACTGTTCAAGCCCTTGATAATCTCCAGCCAGGAGCGTGTACCTTTTCATTCCCCACGAGAGTTTCCTTGCGGAGTTGTGTACTACCCCACGAGGCTTGCTTCTTCTAGTCTCCTTTAACGCTGAGCATCATGTCAGTAGGCTATGAACATCCGTAAAGTTTTCAAGTAAATTTCAGTTTTATGCTGTAAGCACAAATAACTCCCAAGCCGGCGTCCACTTGAGATAGTTCCCTGGAACCTAGAAAAACCTTGTCCCAGAGTTGGCTCCTCAACTCTAGGCTCCTCAACGTGGGGGGGCTGACAGTAACCTGTCATGGGCGTTCCTTCAACGCATGGTTCAGAAAAACCTTTGATCTAAAAACCTCAGACCTATAAAAACCTATAAACCTCTTGCGCTTTTCTACGGTCCAAGGAAAACATTCAGTTTTTCCTTCAGGCACACGGGACTGATAGCCCTTCCTCACTACCTCAGGTACGTGGGATGGCACCCTCCAAAGACTGAATGGAATAAGTCGAAGCTCAGGCCATCAGCTCCCCGCGTCACCCAGAGTCCTATAGCACAAGTCTATGGGGTCCACATTGATAACAGTCACAATATAATTCAACATTTAAAGCACATTTTACTTAAATACTTCCAACTTCCACTTTTTGCAAGTGTACTAGTCTCGTATCCACCCCATCAACGTAGTTGATGTGCATGTGTTCAATATCATTTCGTCCACAAGCAATAGAACAGTCAGTTCTTCACATTCAGTTCCATAAGTCGTCTGTCAGTCTGCAACTATATAATACAGATATCGACAAGTTCGCATTTTTTTCAACAGTTTCTTCATCTGTTTACATCCAGTACGTCAATTTTGCATTCCAATACTTCCTTCTTGTCAAATCGAGTAATCGGTCAACTGTATCCATCAGATCCTCTTAACAGCTATCATCCATTGATTCGGTTTCCTTTAACTTTTCCTCGGTACGCACCACTTTCTCAGCCATTTAGAGTCGCTTTTGGCGAAATAAACAGTACTCGATTCAATCCGTCCTCTTCTCTGCGATCTAAACTCCTTCAATTCACATTTCGTTAGTAATCTTCTACACTTCAGTACATCAGTCCAAAACTTCACCACACAATACTTAGGTTACATTCACTTTGTCTACGTACACCCCATGCGGGAAAGGTGACGTCTTCGGTACTTGCTTCAGTCAATATTTTCCAACTGCCTTCCTTCACTCTCACTGCACTCTTCAATACTTCTTGGCTCACCAATAGACGATATGTCCCATCAAAACATAATTTTCATCATTTTTCAACTAAACATGTACAACAAAAGTTTCGTTCAACAATATGTCTGCCTTCTTTTCATCTTTTCTTCGTTCACGGAACAACAGACCAAACGAATAAAACGTCTCAAGTAGTTTGTAGTACCTAAGGAAGGTCTATAGAAACCGCTGGAGCTGATTTTGATATTTCCTGTCGCCAGGAGTTGAGTTGCTGAGTTGAGTTGAGTTGCTGCTTTTTTCCTGGAAGGTACGACATTCTTCCTAAATCCATCAGCTTGTTGTTGCACAGTTACCAATCCATTGATTATGTCTATAAAGTCACTGAACTGACAACGCCTGGTCTGTCTTGTAACGGGCTGCGGTCTTCCTGAGTGACGCGGTTGCTACTTTACAAACATAGTCAGGATCATCTTCGAAGTTCCTTTCTGAGAACGACTGGCTTTTGTTTGCACCTTTTTTGTGCTTCAGGTCACACCGTGTAGAAGTCAGCTACTTTTTTTATCTTCCTTCTTTGACGCTACGGGAATTCTTCACCTTTTCTCTATGTCAACTTTCTCCTTTTCAATGGAGCTACTGTTCTTTTGGCTATTCCAGTGAGCCAAATATTTCCCATGATCATTGTGTTTGAGTTCAGATCTTTCAGTTTTTCTTCAGTGTTTAGCCATGTGTGGCAGAAACGAATTTAGACAAGGCCGTCGAACTCTCCGGTACCATTTTTTTGTATGTTTGATAGGATTGTTTGGTTTGTGCTAACATTTTTCAGACTTTTCAAAATTGGGCTATTTTTTCACGTAAGCTGCTCTTTTTTGCTCCTAACGACAAACATACTCTGAAACATACTCTGAAAGAGAGCAGGTTTTGGCAATAGTTCAGGTTTGTTTCGGTGAGCTTACTCTTTTCGCTCAGGGTTAAAATTGCCTGGCTCACAGGTTTTGGTTACCCCAAATTATTTGAGATTTTCTCCGCTGTTGTTTTTTCTCGTCGGATGCTATTCGCACCGGGTTGTTCCGCGCTTTTGGAGGAGTTTTGAGTTCCTGATCCCATCTAAAATTCCAAGCTCTACATAGCAGTGCTTTATTTGCTTCCTGAAGACTTATCACTTCCATGTCACCTAGTCCACAATCTCTGTCTGTCGGTCCCGTTGTTGTTTCTATGGTCAGTCTAGGTGTATCTGTCATTCGAGGAGTGATTCGTAGGAGTTTCGTCCCGCATGCGAACATTCTCGCCTCTTCAGTTCAATCACTTGTAACGGTTCAAATCTTCTGTACACCACTAGATAAGTTATTGGATATTTATTTCGCGAGAAAATCCAGCATGAGGTCAAGGCTCTCTCTCTCTTACGTTAGGGTGAATATTCTCATTCTGAAAGTTTTTTACTATACAATCACTAGTCATGCCGATTGCTCCACAATCAGCTTCAACTTGGGATACAAGTTCTATGTTTGAAATTAAATCATCAACCGTAAAACTGTCATCGCCGTCATCAAGGACATATTCTCTGTCTTTACAACCCACAAAACAAAAAAATATTGAAATAAAACATGTGAATGTTGTTATGTATTTTCAAAAAAACTAATAAATTAATAAATATACAATTAATAATGAATAAAAAATAATCGGGGTAGGGAGGGGAGTGCAACGGTCGGTCGCACCTGCAGCGAAAGAAAGGAACAAGGTTATGAAGACAGGGTTATTTAAAAAAACAAAGGCCGCATAATAGCGGCCGAAGAAAGTTACTTTTAACCGGCTAGATCACCGCGTGGGCGTGAGGACATTGTTTAAGCCCTGATCCTTCCATGTTACATACACACACACACACACACACAGAGGAAAAAGCATACTCCTTCATATTATATTAAAATAAAAAGGTCAAAAATCAAAAGATGTGAATTGTGCTGCGTTGATTCTCACCACCTGTCAATTGTGTTGCCATGACTCTGGACACCTATGAATTGTGCTGCGCTGACTCTGAACACCTCTGAATTGTGCTGCGCTGGCTCTGAATCGTGCTTGCTGTAGCATGAACCTCCACTTCAGCTGGCTTCGGGACTTCACTTGTTCTGCTGCGCTACCTCTAATCGTGCTTCCTATAGCACGAATCTGTACCTTAACTGGTTTCAGGATTCCCCCCTTCTGCTGCGCTTCCTCGGATCGTGCTTCCTCTATTGTTTGATAGTCCTATTGGTTGATTCTTCAATTGGTTGATACTTCTATTTAAACTCCGATTGATACTTTCTTTATACTTCTTGATACTTCTATTTATACTTCCTCTATTGGTTGTATGTCTCGTTACTTCTATTGATACTTGAATTGATTCCGCTATTGGTTATCTCATACCTCACAATTTCTATTCTATTTATACTGAACCGTACACAACAACCTAGTGAATCATATCCATAGAAAAACTTATCGCAAATTACTTCCAAGAATTTTTTTGGGTTTTTTTTGCGACTGAGAATATGTTTTTTTTTGTTTTGAGACCTTTTTTGACATTTAATTTTACTCAGACTTTTTTTATTTTTTTTTGTTTGTTATCAATATTATTTAACTTAATACCTAAATCTAACTATAAATGTTTCTATTTTAATTTTGTTCTTACTTCTATTTCATCTCGTATGATTTTCTTTTAACTAAAAAATTTTGGAACATATAAAAAACTTAACCAAAACAATTAGTTGTTATATTCATAATTAATTGTTATTTTATTTATTTATTCATTTATTTAATATCGTGTGCTTAATGTCATGTGTGTATTTTATTTATTTATTATGTAAATGTTTGTTTAATGTCGCCTTCACTTCGGAATACGTAACAATGTGCTTCTTTCAAAAAAAGTAATTGCATAAAATTAAAGAAATGCTTATAAATAAAAAGTAAGTTTTAGTCATTAAATACAAATGTTTAATATTTTAAAATAAAATACAAACCTTATACCCAATACAATAAGCGTGAATCACAATAACTTCACATGTATTATATCTATGTTAAAGCAATTATTTCGGATACACACATTGCAAATCAAATCAAATGTCCTTCTTCAAAGATCCACCGCAACTACCCAGGATACAATTCTAGAGTAAAAGTAGGTATACTTCTCTGATTATACTCAAAGTGTGCTCTTAAGGACACAAGAACACAACACTTCGCTCTTTTCCTGAACTAGTGAAGGTAGCAAAGAAACGGTGACCCTTACCAAAGTCAGGACAATAATTTGTCTAAGAAATAGCAATAGTTGCAAGCTACATAGATATGCACATGAAAATGCTTCTTTGGGACTGAGTGGACCAGGTAAAGTGGTCATAGATCACAATTGACGTCAATGAAATTTAATTTGCTTGCTATGGTCATGAATTTATCCTTTGGCTAAGGGTGACTTTATGTAACTCTACAGTAAGTGTCAGTATTTTGTGCCAGATAATAGTTTTGATTGGTTTCGTATGAAAAAGGACTTGAAAAATGAAATCAAACTCAGCGCACATAAAATCAATGTCAAGCTAAATTCAAGGATTCCATTAAATTGTTCTCGAAACCGGTTCGTTAACGCTCTGTGAATTGTCTAATGATAAATGAATTCGAAAACATGTTTTGAGTACGAACGAGAAATTTTTGAATGGAAGATGTGAAATTCAGCATGTCGCATTTTCTGTTCGAGTCTCAAAGTTTTGTACGTGGAAAAAAAGTAGTCACGAAATTGTCTTCACACTCGAATAAATCCTTAAAAATACCCTAAACCAAATATTCTCATCAACTTTGAAGATTGTCGGATTCTACTTTTGTTGGACGTAACAAGTTTTTGATTAAAATTTATTCTCTCTCTCCAGGGTGACATATTTTCGGGACTTAATGATGGTCTTCTCAGCAGAGCGGAGGCCTTGGCGGCCGTGGATATAGGGAAACATCAGAGCAGTCACGCACATTCACAAATGCCCTCGCAATTGAAACATGACGTCATGTACCATCATAGTATGAGTGGACCACCGCAACGACCATTACAGGTGATTGGAAAATTATTTGATTCAATAAACCAATTAGATACAGATACATCCATAAACGTTGAGAAACGACGAAGTCCTTGCTGGTAGCATCCGCAATCGATTACGTTGACAGTATGCAACCAATTGAGCCCTTGAACCGCGATTACACTAAATACTAATCAGCTACATGGTTGAGACACGTGCTCCTGATTGAATGGCACGTGTGTGTATGAGTGTCAGTAAGGGTGATTGAAGGATTCCGAAGAATCTATTGTAGTGTCTCGTCGAAAAGGGACTAACATCATGATTGCGTACACGATTCAAAATTTTAGGTGGATTGAAATATTGTCATAGTATCTATAGCGATGCCACTTCTACAATAATTGAACTTCATCACTTAAGGATAAGTTTATTTCACGTAAGTGTTACCAACAAAGTAACTGTTGTTCGCTTCAAAAGGAAAATAATGGTTGATTATTCACACAAGCAAGTGACCCAAGTGAAAAACCCAAATCCCGGTAATCAAAAAGAACTAAAACTTCATAAGCAAAACGGAAAAATTATAATATAATTAATTAAGAAAGAATCCTGAAAAACTACAAAAATTTGAGTTGTAAAAGGATGTTAATACAGTTAACATTGGGGTATTATTTTTTTGCTGTTCCATGTCCAATGTATTTAACAAAAATGGCGGAACAAGCTTTTTTTGGTGTTTCATTAAAAGTTAAGGTCCTTTGGGTCCTGACTGAGAGGCTTCCAGCACGGAAAGCACTGCTAGACTACCCTCCAAACAGCTCCTCTGTTAGACTGAAAACTTAACCGGGGACTGCTTACACGATAAAATGGTTTAGGCTACCTTGTCCTCGTTAGTTGGCGCTTGCAGTTATAGTGAATCCTTTTTCAGTCGTGGGGAGCGAACAGCATAGAGGTTAGTGTACAAGATATCCCTCTTCCTTCTGCATCAACCAGGTGATAAGATGCTTTTCTTCATCAGAAGACCCAACCGAACAGAAAACAGCACTTTATGAATAGCTGGACCAGGTGGTTTCCTTTTCCTCGTCATAGTTTTCTACTGCGATAGTCTACGAAGTCAAAAACCTGTGTCAGATAAATTCGAACCCAGAATCAGATAATCGAAAACCGTTTTTTGTTGCGTAGCCTAATCTATTTTGTGTTGCATGTGCCAAAAACACTTTTCTAGTAAAAACGCAGCATGTCCTCACAAAACACAGTAGATATTAAAGTCTTTTGTTTTGTTATAGCATAATATTCTGCTTTCGTCTTATAACTCGATGTAACATTGCATTATCGCTTATTTTCAAGACTCGGCATAAGATGGGTTAGGATAATATAAACACTAAATAACATACAAAGAAAAGTCTGGTAGGTGGTACAAGACGGTAATGGACGGCTTGAGAAATTGAACACATAAAAATCTTTAATGTAATCATCGCGAAACGTTGAAGTTCACTTTCAAGGACTCTTATGTTTTCTTATTCCGTTTCGAATCTTATCGTTGTAGGAATCTTCTTTCAAGAAGTTCAACCATCAAAAGTTTCGACAATGAGCTATGCTAACTCCAGTTATTTTGAAGTTTTTATGGATTTCTGTGCCCAATGTATAACCAATTCTTTAAAAAAATTTTATTATTTGCCATTTCCAGGCTTAGAGTTTTTTATATTAGAACAGACAGCTGTTTCGCCGCTGATATCGTCCCTTCTTCAGTGTTATGTCTATTAAAGTACAAGTGGGCGAATTATCTTTTTTAAACCTTAGACATTTATCATACAAAAAGTATACACACAATTTTTTAATTTTTGGAAGGTCGCAAACATCCGAATCAACAATTGTAAACCAATTGTTGGTGTTACTATGAGTTGTTATTGGTACGTCTATTCTCATTCCACTATATAATATCCTCATAAATATGGCCCAAAAGCGTTTTTTTTAAGCAAACATTATTTATAAAACGCAAAATATCTTTTTGTAGGATTGTAATTGAACTGGGCTTTGATTATAATTTTTTTAAGAATAAGAGACTTTTCTGATACTAGTCAAAAGTACCGAAATCATGGTTAATTGCATCCATTTTTTTGAATGACAGTAATCTTAAAGATGACAGTTTATTTTTGACATGCTTAGATTTGAAGTTCTTAACTGTTCTGTTATCAGATAAGGACAACAAATATAACAATCATCTCAAGCTACACACGTATCGGTTGCTTTCATTTGCAAAAATTAAATTACATAAATATCCTTTCTGCTACAATATAATACTTGGAATCCTCTAACCTGAAACTTCTAACCTTTAGAAGTTTCGTTTTTGAATAAGATAACGTTTGCTTGGCTGCATCGTAAAGCATAAAATAGTAAACCACTAAAGTTAGTTAAAAGTCAAAGTTAATAAACGTAAGTGAAACAGTTTGTCCTCAGAACAACATTTACTACGGGACCAATCCGTTTAAACGGGTGTACTCAAAAAATCGTACGATCCTCTGAGTTCAGTTCGAGGGTAGGTCTAGTCTAGTAGCCCTTGCCTTTGCTTAAGGAACTGATAGGTACTTACCTACTCTTGCCTACTCGATGGCAGTGCTCATGGAATCTCCAATGAACAAATGGTATTATCGAAATGTGTTATTTTCTGTACTTTGCGATAATTTAAGCCATTTACTAATTTTCTAGAGCACCTTCTTCTTTCTTTTCAACTGGCCATGTGACTGGTTCAGATGAAATTACGGTTTTATTGATGTCATGTATTTGTCGGCCGCTTTGACGTTTCGCTCATAAATTCGAGAAATGCGAAATATATTACAAAGTTTTTGCGCTTATCACTTGTCACTCTGTCACATTCGCGGTAATCTATTTTATTTTTGACGATGCACTTTGTGCTAGTGTTTTTCGCATGCGATAGACACCTCTTTTGTTAAAAAAAACTTGCGGTAAATCAATGATAATGCAAATTTTTCCCGATACTATCCGCCTGTGAGCATACGAAATCCCGAGCTTCCATACTAGTTTTGGCGAGTGGGCCTATTTTTGGCCAGGTTTTTGTATGTGTGTGGGTGCGAGTGAAAACTTCTAGACCAATTATCATGTGCGGCTCTGTCCCGATCCTATGTATAATATCCTTCCTATTAGATTTTCAGAGATTCCTCCTTGGATAAACTGGTTAGCTTTTCTCAAATATCCATTTTTGTTAATTTCATTTTCTAACTCTAGGATTTTGTTGCCATATATCTTGATTTACAGATTACAAAATTTCCTTTCTCGGAAATAAGTGTGGAAAATTAAGTGTGTGTGCATAAAATTAAAAAAATGCGTTTTTTAATAGTAAAGTTTAGGTTCGCTCAGTGTGGATTAGCTCTGCGTGATTCCGCGAGCTTGCTGATAGGGGTAATATTGTTTTTTTTGTGTAGTAATCTAGAGGAATAAAAGTAAGGTTTGTTCAGGGCCATTTTCAAATAACGATTTTGGGTGACTTGAAGCTTAGCTTTAAGATATTTAGCGCATTGGCACCAAGTAGGAGCTCCGTAGGTTATTATGGGTTGTATGCTCATTTTGATGATGAGGATTTTATTACGCAAACTCATGCGCGACTTTCGATTGAGTAATGGATATAGGGATAGTACCGACTTGAATACCTTAGAACTGATGCGCTCGATGTGGCTTTTAAATGTAAGTCTCCGATCTAGTTTTAGATCCAAATAGGTCAGTTCTTCGGACCAAGGAATCATTTGGCCTAAAAAGTTGATAGGTCTGTTTGGCAGCATGGTATGCTTGCGTCTTCTACTGAAATATATTGCTGCGGTCTTGTTGACATTGATTTTGATTTGCCACTTGTAGAAGAACTGTTAAATTTTATCTAGCATGTCTTCTAGATTGGAGATGATCTGGTTAAGATTGTTGCCAGAGGTGTAGAGACAGATGTCGTCCGCAAAAGCCGCTAATTGGCAATTTTGACTTACAGGAATGTCAGACGTGTATATATTGTAAAGTGTCGGACTCAGACAAGAGCCTTGTGGAACACCAGCAGGGACAGTTTTGGGAGCGGATGTTGCACCTCGGACTTTCACGTGGTGTGTTCTGTCACTCAAGAAAGAAACGATTAGTTTCAGCAGGTAGGGAGGAGAACTACACTTTCAAGGTTTATGAGTTAGGCCATTATGCCACACGGTATCGAACGCCTTTTTAATGTCAATGCTCAGTAGGCCAACCGACTGTTTTCTAGTTAGTGCTGCTTTTATGTCTTTGGAGACACGTAGCAGTTGGTGTTCTGTGGAATATCCATTCCTGAAGCCAAACTGGAAGTGAGGGAGGATGTTATTGCTTTCGATGTAATCCGTCAACCTTTTCAAGATAAGTTTCTCGAATAGTTTGCCAAGCGCCGGCAGTAAGCTTATTGGCCGGTAGTTGTTAGGTTCATGCGAGTCTTTACCAGGCTTCAGGACTGGTATTATGCTACCGTATTTCCAGCAGCTTGGGAAGTATGACATTTTCGTGCAGACGTCGAAGATATGGCAAATTAGGACTATCGCTTTCTTGGGAAGGTTCTTGATGACCGTATTAGGTATTCCGTCAATTCCAGGGGCCTTACCGTTTTTTAGCCTCTTTATTTGCTCGATTAAATTTTTCAGTTTTATTAGAGCACCGGGAGGTAAAATGGCGGCGTTTTCGACGGATAGTAGTGACTTAGCTACTATCACTTCTGCCATGTTGTTGTTCATTCTATGGGAGATATTGTGGTGTTCGTGGAACTTATCGGCAGGTAACTCTGCTTTCTATTCGTTAGAATGTATCTGGCTACCATTTTCGTCGTTCAGAGCATATGAAAGATCATGATGTTTACGTTTTAAAATTTTAGTCGACTTCCAGACTTTTCGTGCATTGAAGTCGAGGTTGGTGAGTAGGTTATTCCAGCGGTTGTTTCGGAGGAGCTTGATTTTGGCCTTGATAGCTCTCGTTAAAGAGTTTACGCCAGTTTTCAAGGAGGCGTCACGATTTCTCTGCCACTGGCGCCGTAGAGAATTGCGTGCTGGGATCAGCTTGTAATCTTCCTCATCGAGTTCAATTGCATGGACTTTTCTGCTATATTTTCGTGCACTACAATATATTGCTCTCCAAATAGTGTTTTTAACCTCCTCTATCCGCTGTTCAATTTTTCCCGCTGAATTAGAGAACTCAGAGTGTCTAGGGCTAAAGAAGTTTGGTCGTTTATGATTATGCGGATTATGCGCTAGTCAGTTTTCTTGAAGCTGTGGAACCGTTTCGACATATGAGACGAATTTTTTGCTGTTTCTTATGAGAACATCAGGGGAAGATGGGTAATTTGGAATTAGTTGCAGAGCTACCTAAAGTTTTCTGAGCAGTGACAGTTTCTAAAAAGGAGTTCTGCATATTCCAAAACCAATCTGCTAGTTTAAGAGAATAAGAAACAGTAGATAATGGCAAAGCGCAGGCTAGTTACCATATAACTAAATCGCCAAGCATACGACATTTATGTTTAACAAGAATTTGCCATTTGCAAATTTTCACATCCTGAGATGAGATAAAAATTAACTTTTACGCTGAACTTTTAGATTTAGAAGGCTCATATTTTGCTGATCTGATTGCTGATCAGATGAATAAAAATAATTAAAGAAAAGCAAAGGGAGCCAGATGAATCTGATAAAAAAAAAGATGATAAAAAGGCTTATACTTTTTTACAACTAATTTAAACAATGTTCTCATTCTTATACCACATATCATACTTCTCTGTGAAATTCTTAATGAAAGGTGAATTCATCTAATTATCAAATTCTTATGATCTTAACACATGGCGGAATTAAAAGTTAACCCCACCTACAAAATAATGTACAGGTCCGATGAAATATGTGTAAACGTGGTGTGTGAGAAAAGTAATGAGACTGGCAACACTGCGGGCGATCATATAACGCTATATCTACCGGCGTGTGCTCGACCGGTGGGCTTATGCCTTTCACTTTATCAGAGATTCAATTACGTACAGGTAACACAAATTTTTGAGAGCACCACCAGTGACATGATTTTCATGTGTTATAAAAATGGAACAACGGCATGTTTGGCCATCAAGTTTGGTGTTATGTTTGCTGAACCCGCGAGCGTGGCTTTTGAAAAGTTGAAACAGATCTATGAAAAACATAGGTTAGCAGGAGCAATCGTTTTCTGCTGCAAAAAATTATTTTTGCGCGGCTGAGAAGATTTTGAAGTCTTAATTCGCTCAGTATGATCTCCTACTGCAAAAACGCATGGAAACCATACATTGCAGACAAGTAGTTACTACATCATAACCATAACTCGTGTCATAAGATAACTTCCATCAGTGAACTTGCGACCTCAATACGCGGTTTTGTTGTTCCAAGCCCCTTTTCTCCTGATTTAAGTTCTTGTGACTATTTCTTTTTGCCGAAATTGAAACATGTCTTGAAATGACGTGATTTTGAATCACTGGGGGGCATTCTAAAGATTGCGTCTGACCAATTGAAAGACGTCCACTAGAAGGCTTACGGCGCAGCTAGGCGAAGTTGGAACAAAGACTTCGCCGGTGTAGAACTGCTCAAGGAAATTGCTTTGAAGGGGATAACATTTTTGTTTGAAAAAGATTAAAACTTTGGTAAATGAAAAGACAGTCTCATTACCCGTGAGATTACTTACACAACTCATATTATACATATTTAAGGCCATCGTGTTGAAGCTGTAACACTTCATAGCGTTTCGTTTGAAATATTATAATAAGTGGAAACTGAAGCACAAAATCACAAATACCCAGAAAATACAGGTCAAATTTATTACCAGCCGAAAACTATGGTGACACAGAACTATGGTCACAAACGAATGCATACATAAGAGAATGATACAGGACATAAAATTTCCTAAGACTAAACTTTAATCATAGTCAGGCAACGCAGGGATAAAAAAGACACAAACAAAGCTACTGGAATCCTAAAACTCAGACTCCCTTAACTAGCTATCCCTGTGATTTCAGCATAAAGCAAAAACTATTATTACCCAGACAGTGTACACAATCCAACCGCTGCACTGCTTTCAGCAAGGTAAAAAAATCAATCAAAAAGTAAATCAATTAACAATAAAACATAATAAAATAGATAAGCGAAGTTCCATAAAATACAATGTTACAGATGCAGATCTTCGAATTACATAGAGAAAATAGAGAATAGAGAATTAAATAGAGAAATATCTACCTCCAAGTCTGTTAGAAACTTTTGACGAAGACCCTAGTAGTAAGGTAGGGAAAACAGAAAACAATCCCCAATGTCAGCTATAGCTAACTGGTGTAAATACTCCCGAGGTGTAGTGCGTAGAAAGAGAAACAAATACCATAAGTAGCAAAGAAAGCGAACATATACATCACAGAAAATGAGAAATTAAACCAGTTAGATAAGTAGTGAGAATGCAATGGCTAATTTTATGAATTCAATGAAATTAAGTGTGAGAGAGATAGAAGAGTGCGTCAATGTCCCATTTTTTTAGCTTTGTATGCATATCTACCTAATTTGTATAAGTCCAAACAAGTTCCTTTTCTAATTTTATTCAACTAGTGTCCAGGTTGGCTGAAGAATAAGTTTGCTCTTAATGCATTCAAGTCTAAGAAGCAAGCCATCCCCTAATACGCATCATCGTTAATTTCTACGTTTTCTACCGCGCTTGAGATCGCTTCATTAAGTAAATTGGGTATTGCTTTCTCTTTCTTCATCACAACACTTTTCAGTGTTAGAGCTTTATAATACAATAGTTACGTTATAAAAGTGGTATAAGTTCAGGAATTTGACAATAATAGCAATTAAATAGTCAATGGGGTCGTCTGAAAAAGTTAAGTGCTAGGAAAGGTAGACATGACTTCTGTCTTTTCAAAATTTCCTCGTGTATATACGCAATGCTTCTTGTCGATAGCGAAAAAATATCTGAGATTGTAAACAAATTACAAGTACTTATAATTAACAAATTTACGTTACGCCAGGTAATAATCAGTCTCATCAGACTTTTAGCAGAATGACATGCCCAGATCACTGATGAGTCTTATGGTCCGTCTCCCTTGTGCTTTGTGTACCCACGTTACTCACCGCAAATCTAGCGTCCCAGTTCATTCATCTCAGCTCTCAATTTCTCTCTACGAGTCCCCCTACGTAAGTAGCCTCAGCTTCGCTCTTTAGCAAGTATCATTATTGGAACCACCCCTGATCACAGAAGCTCATCATCGAGCCAAGGTTCGATAATGAGCTTCTTTGATAAAGGTTCGATGACGTTCGAGTTTCGAGTTTCGATGATCGTTTCCCCAATCCGAACGAGAAAAATACAAAGAATCCACTTCTTAGTCAGTATGATAACATCGGTTTTTCCAGCGCTCAACTTAACAAATTGCCGGTCATTCACTTACTCTGTGAGGGCTGTACAATACCTTATTTGAGATTTGCCTGTCCGGTGGTACATTGTGCGACAGTCATCAGTATAGCCGATCAGACACGAGTCCTCTCGTACCTGCAGTCTCAAAAGCTCGTCGTACGATACATTACATAAATCCGGGCCAAGAAGGGAACCTTGCACTACGGCAGATGTCACATCCATGCTTTGCCGACCCCCAATGTGTCATAGACGAGCTTCTGGTGCTTGAAGTAGTCCCTCAATATCCACATCAAATACTCCGACATCCTGAAAGATTCCAAACCACTGAGAACATCTTCGAATTAAGAAGAATTGAAGGCATCTTCACATTGAGCGTTGCAAACAGCACTTTTCCCTCGAGTTATGTATGTGTTCTTCTGCTGCCTGGACTGGGATCACTCCTTCCGTTATTATAGATCAGAACTATTAATTATATTACTTTCTTTTTAATATTTTTTTTTGTATTAACATCTAATGTACTCCGGGGTTGAATAAATCTTTTAGATACTCCCACGAGCCACAACCATACGTACAAATTAAACTCTAGAAGCTGAGGATAGATGATGGGAACTGTGGAGAACGAAAGAACGCTAACGCTTCTTTAAAACTCCCAAACTAACGGAATTCAGGCACTATTTTCTAGTTGAATTGCAAGCAAAACTTGTAGAAGGAAGAAGATGTGAAGAAGAAGACAAATGTGCTGAGAGATGCGTGTTAGCATTCTCCTAAATTTTCTACTCATACACATTGGCTCATTCAAACTGTTCCACCGGGAAAATTATTCTGACATACTTTTTGATTTAGAAAGCTATCCATCGTTTGATTTTCAAGCTCTCTATCATGCAAAGCTCGGGTTATTTGCTAGATACGGTATTCGTATCTCTTTCTGAACTATCAGCGCATTTTAACTTAATAAATTATGATTAATCCCAAGAAAAAAAAAAACGAAAACAGACAATTAACCACAAGTTGAAAGGATAAGTCAAAAGTCTTCTTCATATTCAACTTTATGTGAAGTATGATTCTTACTAGAAATAAGTTTTGTTCAAGGTGATATGCATTTCAAAATTTATATATATACCTGAACTAATTTCGAAACCGCCACTTATGAAATCAATTGTAACTAGAAAAATTCAACACTGCATAGATTTCATCGCTTAATGGGAAGAATCTTAAAATGGTTCCGCTTTTCTTGGCTTCCTACTTGCGTTATTTTGCATTGCGGCAACCCAACCCTAGTAAAAACGAATAATAAAATTCACCTTGTTCCTGGGAAATTGGTTAATTGTTTCCACTTGGAGTGTAAAATGCGCGAGGGTTGGATATGTGTTTTTCGAAATTTCGAGGGTTCGGTCACGTGATGCATAATTTGATGGGTAACAAGTGTACACGGTCCAAGCTGGAAACTTTGTTGTTCGCGCTGCATAGTCCATACTATCATGAACCTCGTCCTTTGCATCTTACCTCCTCGGTCACATCCAATTCTGACCGAATGAATGACTGAACGTTGGAGGGTTTGCGTGGTAAGTGGTCCTTGAAATTCGAGTATGTGATTTTCATGTTTCTCTCAACATCCTGTTGGATGGATGGTATAGGAAGAAGACGCGATAGTATACAAGAGCAAGTTTACTTTTGTTGATGAGACATTCTCACACAAACATTGTCAAGTGGAATTCAAATTGTCTACGAACGATCAGAGAAGAATATCAAGAACAATGCTGTAGTATGGGAGAAAGTTGGGGGTGAATGGAAAAGGGATTTCATGCTCAATTTGTACAACCAAGCTCGGATAAAAATTTTATTCACGGGAGATTATCAGCTTTTAATGTCAACAAAAGTTGGGGGGTTCATTTTAAAATGAAAATAAACAATTAAGATAATCATTCGAATTGAAAGAAGCAATTTGTGAATGAAGGATATAAATGTGATTCGAGCTTGATGTGTGTAAACAAGATGATGACAGGATTTTGTCATTAAGCCTACGTGTAAAAACGTTGTGACCTTAACAGCATGATGAAGAATAGTATGATAGAGGTCACATTTTGCAGGTTTGGATATTTAAAAAAATTGAATCCTAATTGCAAAGGGCTGACTTAAACAAACATTTTTTTTATTTTTTATGAACCAGAACCAGTGGTAAACGTCAGTGTCGAATATGATTCTAATATTTCTAAATTGGTGGCCAACGGTCAGATGATCTTTCACTTTTGCTCTGATCTGGCCTTAAGTACATTCAAAGCATGGCCCGAGTGAAGGAGTTTTCCTAGCATACCGAGTGGTGGCGCGACTGATCGGCAAAAGAAAGGGAAAGGTATGCTAGACATGGTCGGAGAAGTTATCGAAAAAATTCATCAGGAGAGGACGGGTTAACATCATATTCATGTTATTGACATCTACGACAGTATGGTTTCAGAGCAAGTAGTATCACCATCGATGAAGTCGGAGAAGTGTTAAGCACTGTCTAGTGCACGGGATCATATAGCAGTTCCCTAACAGCTTGTTCAGCCTGCTAATCTAAACGTCAATGCTTTTAACACTAGAAGAAATGCGTTTGAAAATCGTTTTCGAGTACGGAAAAATCTGACAAGAATTCTGAGATATTATCTAATAGACCGCAGTATACCCTGCGATACGTCGGAAGCTAGTCGTAGGATGATAGTTACATCAGGTGTCGTGGAAGGCTCTATTTTCGGACCAGTACTTATCTCCTATGACCAGCTACTGGGGCATCAGCTGCCAAATGAGTCATGATTGATCGACTTGTGAGAGATGTCGCGGCGCTAGTGGCAGACCGAGCATGCGCGATTCAGACTAAATATACTAACGCTGTGGGTAACTGGCTAGATGACATCTCGGGGGTTCAGGCGGGGAGTGGTAAAAACCGAAGAATTATTCCTGAAAACGAATTGAATTTCCAAATGTGGCCTGGTAATACAGAGTTGTGCTTGTTCAATAAAAACCAGCAATCAAATACCTGGGCGTATTGATAGAACGAAAAGCGAAATTTATAAGCAAATTCTGGCAAAAGCTAACAAGGCGCAGCGCGTAATTAATGACCAAAGACCAATGCCAAATGAGCGCTCTGGAATCAGTTACATTATCTGGCAGAAATATTGGCTGTTGGCACAGATGCAAAAAGAAGAAGCTTTTGTAATAAGGCCATTCGCGCATGCGACGATGAGGGCGGTGTTGGTGATCACAGGGGTGATAATATCGCCCCACCTTGCTAGAGATAGGAGAAACTGAGAAAACTTAATAGAGACGAAGTCACCAGGATGAGAGACAGTACTTTTTGTGCATTTGGTAGCAACCTGGGAGCGAGCCACAAAGGGAAGATGGACTGCACATCTGATGCATGGCCCAAGATCGTGGCTCTATCGAGTACTTGGCCAGACTGATTTCTACTTGACCCAGCTATTGAGTGGCAATGGATTTTTATGGTGTTAATTTCAACAGCTTGTTTTCCAAAGTAGATGTGGTTGACGCGTGTCACCCACTAGAGCAAACAGGCGACGGAAAATGCTGACGACTATTGACAAAAAGCATCACGTGGCACATTAAGCTTGGTTGGTCCTCAAATTTATGAATAAGACGCTTGAGCTTTAGGATACAAGCATCAGCAATACAATAACCTTTTCTCTAGCATTACCTTTCTCTCTTATTCTTCTTGCTAGAGAAAGGTCCACCGTAATTTGGAGGCACCCGTGAGGACAGGAATACACAGCCTACCCCATAGAAATGTGTCAAATGGTTCCAGATAAGATTCCCAGCTTGACAAAGGTGGTGTTTAGTGGGATGAAGATACACGGTGGAAAGAAAAAGTCGGAACAGAGTCGCTCTAAACGTGCAATCAAGATTTAAATTTGAAGATGTTATTTTTTTTGTACTTAGGACCAAAAGGATATTCTTTGTATGACTCTGACGTATCACTATCCCGGAAAAATTTTCAATTCCTCAAAAACGTCAGAGTGAATAGAAATAAAAAAAATTGGACAAAATTTCAAAATTTGAACAAATTATATGTGTTTTTCATTTTCATTTTCATTATCATTGCCATGAGTAGAATAAACTATCTGCAATAAACAATATTAAAATTTATAGCTCAAACAGTATTAAAGTTTTTATTCTGTTATGCAAAAGATGCTATGGACTAGTCTTGGGTACTCAAAAATTGTAGTTATCTGTCATAAGGGCGAGGAGAATCTTAGAACACGAATTATGAATATCTTAACCCTCCATAATTTTAACAATCAGTCACATGTTGCTATACAGGTAAAAATTCACTTGGAAAATGCAGACGTGATGTTATTAACCACATGCATCCTAGTCAATGCCAAATCAATGTAAAAGGCTGTTGCATCATAACGTGTAGAACAGATTATCAAAAGTTAATGAAAATTATTGTTGGTTTCAAAAGAAGAACCAATTTTTCCGACGGAAAACGACCACAAAGTCTAATCTAAAAGGGTGAATATCGTCACATTTTATGATAGTAAGGCTGTAACCATTTCAAATCATGAATAAATTCATTTTACTTAAACAAAACGACTTTTTTCCAAAATGTTCTGTCTTGACTTCTAAAAATATATTTCCTTCCTTGTGCCTTGCTAAATTTCGGAATTTATTTTCATCTTTTTCAATCATAATCTTTTTGATCCTTTGCAAAGAAATTTTTATTAAAGTTTAAGTTTTAGTTTTTTTGTTTTTATTTTCACCAGTCTTTTTGTCAAAAACTATTTTTATCTATTTTTAATTAATTTTTTGAAAATTAATTTTTTTTCAGATTATAGGTTATATTTGTTGCCCTTTTTTATTTTTTTTACTTTAAATAGAAAGAAATGATGAGATTTTGTTAAAACAAAGGTTTTTCATTAAGTAAGGACAGGGGCTATCAAGAAAAAAACACCGACTGTTTCGGTTTAGTCACCCTCAGCAATAAAGTTCGGAGTAGGTTAAGAACTTTGCACAATAATTTCACCTTAACAATATTTTCGTTGTATCCTTATCAAAATTTAATTTGTATATTAAAAATGAAGAAGCTCAGAAACTTTCGGTTTTAGCTCATTTAGATTGTCATATACAACTTATTCACATTCATTCTCCCTTCAGATGGGCTCAGCTCTTATGTTGACGGCGTCGAGTATTTCCAGGCCCCCTTGGAGTATTTCCAGCCAATATCAGAGACCGGCGAATCAATTGCCAGACTCTGAAAGGGCAATATTCAGCTATCTATCATACAAGGCCACTTTTTAAATATGGTTTATTCAATTCCAAGCTTTTAGCAAACCTGAATCTTTTGACTTTGTCCATTTGACGCTTCCTATTCGTCTACAAAGATTTTCGAAAAATCATACAAAATATAGAGAAAATTATGTTCCTAACGTGTTCTGCTCAGTTGGCATCAATTAATTCTCATGGAATTGTGTATATTCGAGATATATTCTGAAGTTTCAGCGGTACAACACATGCGCGTTCAAAATTTCCGAATCTTTCTGATGCCTGAGTTCGCACACAGCGTTTATTTATTTACGTAAGACTTTTTTGTATTTGTCGGATTTTTTTTGCTAAGTATGCAAGACAAAGTAGATCCATGGGTTCAAATCAAGTTTAACTTAAATATTGTAATAACTAGTTTAAAAGCAATTGATATGATTACTGAGGCATTTGGAGAGGGGTGTATGAGCTAAGCAAAAATAAAAGAGCCGCACAAACGATGTAAAGATGGTCGCACGTCAGTTAGCAGTCATGGACACTCGCAAATGAACGAGATCCTCGGTTCACTATACCCGTCGGTTTCTATATAGCATTGTACGGATGACATTCCTACTTTGACAGATGTCAATCACCCTATGTCAAAGAATAACCACAGTGTGAAGATATTAAAAAAGGATAAATACTATTAAGAAAAATATATTAAAGGCATCCAAGCTGCATTGACGTTAAATGAAGCACGGTCTTATAGAACAAAAATGTAAAATACAGTATTCCGCCGACTATATCACAGGAGATTCAATGGCGTCTATTACATTTGAATGCACGAAATTTGTAATGGTTGTTCATCCATCACGTGACACCAGAAATTTTCTTGTACACATTTAATTTGCATGGTTTGCCTGAGCATTGCGAATCTGCATATAAATTCCTCTAAATTTTCAAAAATTATCTTGCTAAATTCTCGTAAAACTTTCAAAACGTTCACGGTAATTTCATTACCCATATCTCGCAGAAACATGACAAATGATTACTTGCAAAAGCCTCAATTGATCTCGGTTGATAGTTAGTAGCTACGCTATAGTGACAGACAAATGTTAATTCTCAGCAAAAGTTCCAAAAGTGTGATTGGCCAGATTCATTTTAGATTGAATGGAGAAAGGACATAAAGAAGAAGGTCAGGTAATATGCGCATTAACTTTCCCCTAATTCTGAATCCATACACAATGATCTTCAGACCACCAGAAAAATTTCGCGCACATGAAGTATTGTTCTTATTGTTCCTTTGTTTTGAACGAATGCAACCCTAGTGATCATTGAAGATTTTAAATAATTAGGGTTGAAAAGGCAAGTTCAAATGTAATGCTGCATTCCATAATACCTATCTTCAGAATGGGTCTAAAACTGAAAAGAACATAAACTGAAATAGAAAAATAAATACATTCGATGATTTATGAATGCTATTTTCACATATTTCACAAGAAAAAGTGGCTTAATTCTACCATTTTTAACTAACACATCCTCCCTAAGCTATGATTATGTTCTTTTGATTATTACATCAATAAACTAGACTTTTCTTTTCGCCGTTTTGAATTTAATCCATTTTTGCAGGCTTAGATCTTTATATTTTTGTGACATTATTGCGCAAACGTTTTCAATAACATTCAAATCTGGACTGTTCCCAGGCCACTCAAACGATGGCATTTGCAGTTGTGCATTGTTGTTTTTTATCAAATTAAAAAAAACCCTAGTTCATTTCTTTCCACGTGAAAGTGCAAGTTTCATAAAAATGCAAAAGAGGCAAGCTCGATGGCTTTTCGCAGCACCATCGTGAAAAATGAAACCCCAAGAATATTCATTGAATCGCTCTATACTGAATGATTGTCTATATTTCACAATTTTTGTGAATATTTACGCGCTAACCGCGTCTCCAAGAAGTGTCTTGCAATCTTCTTGTGATGTAACGCATTCCAATCCCTCGTGACTTACAGAGTATGCTTGACAGTTTTGGTGCATTCTTTGGGAAATAATTCTTCTTTTCTTTTGCAAACTGTGCTACTGTTTTCTGCTACAGTATAAACCATTGGAAGTTGATTTTAGATAGTATATGCATTCGATGATCAAGCTGGCTTGGCCTTCGTTGCAAGGTTGAACGCTTATCTTTCTGGAAATGCTTTCCTAGAAATCCTTGTTTATGGAAGCAAGGGCAGTCTTAAATGACCCGTCAAGCAGATGCGTCAAAGCGCAATTTCATCTCGCTCTGATGTCTCTGAAGTTGCACCACTTCCTTTTTTCCGCAACCTAGTTCGCATTTAGAATAAGATACAATATTGTGAGACTGCGATGCGAGAGTGCGACGAAAATTTCGCAATGAATGGCAATTGACTTACATGATTTGAATTTGTATATTCCATCGTACAATGATTCTGATGAGTCGATACGAGACGAGAAATATTTTTGTTCCTTTCCTTGCAACAAGAGGTTTTGACATACATGGAATGTTCATTTGTTTGAAAACTTAGGATAAACCAGCAGGCAAATAAATCTTAATAGCAACGTACCCTACAAAAAAAAGTTTTGATATTTTTAGCATGATTACGTAAAAAAAAGTATCATAAAGTCGAAAACTTTGCAAGCATAAGAAACCCATGCACAAAGAAACAACACTCTTTTTGACGTTCAACATAAGCAAATTATTTACCTCAAATCGCACGCGTTCTAAGTTGGATGCATTGCAAATTGCATCCAATTGTCCGAAACATCCAATGTCCGAAGTTTAAAACTCAGATTTTTCCCCTTCGTCAACTGTTCAAAGGTTCGGCTCAACTTTAATCAAAAATGAGGAAAGCTCTTTTATTCTGCGTTGCCAATTCTCATTCAGTGTAAGGATATTTTCATTAACGACATTAACAGCAGTATTATTGATTTGAACATATTTTATTTACTCAGTGTCGACTCAAGTCTGCACTGAGCTACTCAGTTGATATCAGTATCAACTGAATTCGGCTCGAGCAAATTAAATCCGAGCACCTGTCAAAATCACATGGAATCGTATGAAAATGATGTTTGTGTGGAATGATGGGAATGTTACATCAAGTCGAGTCTCTTAGGTCTAGGGGCAGCACAGTTTGATTTATGATGGGGCCCTTAGTGTGATGATATTTTTTCAGTTTAATGGCAAAATAATAATTAAGAAAAAAGATGAATAATACTTCCTATCAACAAAATATATTTCATAGTATGTGAGATGACCTACCAGACTTTCTAAGAACTTGTTGAATCCTCCTTATAGATCTGCAGGTATGGAACAGAAACAAATGAAGACACAAGCTAATGATTGTGCAATAAGGAAATTCTTAGAACGGATTTTCTGTGCGGAATATTGTGGACAATTTTAGAGAAGTTTCAATTTCTTGTATTTTATAATTTCACATTATAAAGTGATAATGCTGTTTCCATTTCCATGAATTCTGAGTTATAAGAAAATTTGAAATAGTAGTAGCTAGGTTTTGAAAGCAGAACCATAACTTTGGAAAACTTAAACAGATGCAAAAATATCTTTTTATCAGGCAAAACAAGGTCAAAACTTTTTCTTAACAACTAACCACTAGTCTTTTTGCTGACTCAGAACTGATGGAATGGAACTGATCCGCTAGGAGTGCCTTATGCTTATTTCTGCAATTTTACAAGCATCATCTATACTAAGACTTAAAATTTTTGATGTGGAAATCCTGGTCATCTGCTAGGATTTGTTCTGAAATGACCTTAAAAAGTCTACAAAGACAAGCACTTCAGGCATCAACGCTATCTAGAGAATTACAAGCACAAGCACTTTTCACATTAAAAATATCGCAGTTTTTATGATTTAGAAAAAAGCCACTACTTCGAGCTGTTTTTTTATAAACCAACCCGTCACTATTCCAGATGAAGCTGGTGAAGCATTCAAATCGTCAAAGAGTCACGGAAAATTACGAAAATTTCCAAAATTATGGTGTTGAATGTTTAGAAAGTATGAGTAAAATTCTATTTCAAAAAAAAAAAAACACAACACTTGATTAGGGTATTCATAAAATTATTCAACAGAAGGACATATTATCTGCACAGTTGTTAACTATTTAAAGCGTTACATTCAACGTAACAACGTATCACCCCAGAAGAGAAATACAATATCCATTACCGGCAAGAACAACAGATTTCTGTCCAAACATCCAAAAGGCATCAAAACTCAACATATGCCACAAATGCTGCATGAATCCCAAGAACATACTGAAATGATAGCACCTATCATATCAAATCGACCCATCTAATGGACATACAAAGTAGTTTTTAACCCGACTAAATCCAAGATGAAAAGACTACAAATTGATCATATTAATAAAAGTTACAGCAGGTTCATCCTCCTGAATACCACACTACCGCCCTACTCCCGCCCAAAATAATCTACATTAGATTGCCGTATCCGTTACTGTCTATCAATACACCATCTCTGTTCTGATGCTATTATCATTTACGGTGCAACGAGTAAAATTCAGGACAAATCTCCCTCGAGAGTTAAGATATCAAAAAGTAACTAAATATACACGCTAATAAAAATAAATCATAATTTTCCAACCCCTCGTAAGATGCATCCGAACTACCCTATGTACGGGAGTGATACAGGGGTGGCGCGCAGTTTGAGTGAAAACAAGGACGAAAACAAGACGAAAGCACTCTTTTGCCATTCATGCACCACATTAACAGCATGTTAACCCTCAAAAATACATAAAAGTAACATCAACGCATAAGGACCGTGTACTTAACGTTAGGTTTTGCCAGGATTCGATAGTGTTGACATCTTAGAAATTTTACTTGAAATCAGCTGAAGCTGGTGTGGCAATATTTGATTGTCTCGCATTTGATATTTGTGTAAATGTTTTATATTTTAATAGTACTTTAGTTTTCAATAAAAAAAATCGATAAATTAAAACAACAATTATCTTTTCACGCGATTTATTCAATAAACTTTGTTGAAATTTTGCACAATGCATTTAGTAATGACACTTTTGTCCTTATGAGCGGTTATCACGGTATGTACAAGGTTTAACCTGTCGAAAAAATTCATTGTAGTAACATCCAAAAGCATTGCTACTCCCTACACCAAACAAAGTTGCATATTGTGACTTAAAAAAGTTGAGACTAATAGCCTTGCTACGAAACTTAGGTAAAATTTCCGCCAGCCCACTCTCCTTTAAAATCTTTGCTGTGCTGGTACTTTGTACAAGCACAACAATTTGGTTTTGAAAGAAAAGTGTCAACCGAAAAAGCGATCCTCCTTCTACACGACTACATATCATCCAGTCTAAGGAAAAAAGAAGCAACTGTAGCAACTTGAACGATTGATTGCACGATTTTCAACTTCGCCTGGACCAAAAGTGACTGGAAAAAACTTCTTAAAGACTACTGAACGACTCCAGTGTCGCGGATTATAGCCAACTTCTTAAAGTAAAGGACCTTCTTAGAAAACATTTTCAATGCCATCTTCAATACTATCAACATTCGCTTTGGTGATCCCCAAGGATCAATACTAGGTCCAAACCTTTTTATCTCCTTTCTCCGCGACATCCCAACGCAAGTTCAATCGAGAAACAATACGCAGCATTCTGCCGGATCGAATATCACCAACTCTCTCTACACAATGCTACACACAGATGACATAATTTTTCTTGCTAGTTACACGGCAAAGGTTTAGCGTGCCATAACACCACATGAAGAGTCCGTGCCAAAGGACTTTTCAACTGTCTAACTACAAAAAGATATCGTCTGTGTCCCCATTAGAATTTTGTAAACTGCTTGGTAGTGCTGTTTAATCACCGCCTCAAATTCAGCCCCTACACGAATAGCACCATTGATAAAGGACCTTGGGCTTTCATAGCCCATGCCCTTTTGCTTTGCAAGAAGTCAGATTAAGTAAGTACGAAACTTATAATGTACGAACTCTCGTTAGACACATTATTAACTAGCTCCTTGTCTGATTCAACATTTCCCCTTTCGTAGCATAAAAGCAGAAAATTTTGGAGATGCAAATGAAAATAATAAATAATAAAAATCAAACAAAAACAAAATTTAAGCCTATCATGCAATATATAATTGAAAATGACTTGAAAATGGGAAACTCCCTCGAAAATATAATAAGTGAACTGTTTTCCCGGAATATCGCTAAGAACGTCGCTTCCCTGTACCTCCAGCCCATGAAATCCATGCGCAACTCTCTTACCTTGATTAACCGCACAGTTCACTTTTCTATGTATAAGCAGGACGAGGTGATCGCGGGTCACCAATTAGCCCAAGGAACAGGCGAACTTCAAAATTGATCGCCAAGATCAGTCAAGTCATAGAAAGGGGATATATAGCTATAACGAGAGACTCTCTCAAATCTCTCGTCAGCCAGAACTCCGTGTTTCTACCTCCATCCGATTACCACCTCTACATCAAACACGCTTAGATTGTAGAAAAAAAAGTAAAAATTCTGTGCATGAAGTTAAGTGACTAAATACGGACCACAACGTGTAGATATGTTAGTGAGCCAAAAAAATTATCGGATGGCTCTTGTAATGCATAATGTATTGCAAACTCAGAGTCTTCCTTTGCAGAACGAACCAGCAGCACAAAATCACAATTCAAACAGGCACATAACAGTGCAATCATCTGGTGTACAACGTCAATCCTTCAATCAACGTTAAAAATAATGTCAGACTTCAGTGGCTAATTCCGCTTTTTAACTTATGCTTTGGGGTGGCAGCATTGGATTGTCTCAATTGAAACATTAGTTTTTGTAAAGTTAATGATATTTCGCGAATTTGCGGGTTATGTACAACTCCTCATGGGCTTTGGCCTAACTTACTCGACGTGGTAGCCTCGATCACGTCTGCCAATGTGAAAGTCTAAGCAGTCATTTACTATCTTCCTCAACCTTCACCAGCACTTTTTGGAATATCACATAGAGCCAATTGCTTGAGCCTTACCAAAAAATGCTTTCCTGGGAGCTCGCATGTTCTCGTAAGTATTATAACCTGAGAAGCCTGTGCCTTGTCAAAAAGTTCATTCAGTTCGTGGTTGATCGTGGTCAGCCTAGATGACTAGTCTTCCTGTGGTCTTGACGTTTTGTGCAGTCAAGTAGCATATGTTTGCTTTGAGGCCACTCCTCACAACCGTAAGATGATACAGAATTGATTCTGCTTTGTACAATCAGTGTTTGTTCTCGTATGAGTGCCGGCCTTATTATTTGACAGAACTATGAAGAATTTCTTACACGCGGGCTGTATTTTTCTATTCACTTCAGCGGGTTAATTGACGTCTTTCCTAAGTTCAATGTATTTGAAGTCCTAAAAATTTGTTATTCTTCGACCATTCAACACTATATTCAGGTCGTTCCATTAACTTATTCCTGTTCAGAATATGCTCTTCGTTATGTTAGTTTTGTATCCTCATAAGATCCATGTTAGTTTGTATCCTCATAAGATCTACTTCTCCGTGCATGTGGAACCGATCTTGTTCAACAGACTTAGAGGGCAATGGTATGGTTTTGTTATTTTATTGGTAACCTACGATTTTTTATGGTTTTTGGCTCTGTAGAATGCAGCAATCGAGAGTTTCTGTATGACATATCTACAGTTAGATTCTAAAATAGTTAGGCAAGCCAATCTCCCTATTTTAGCTTAACCTCCGTGTCAAAGACCTTAGTCAATTATTTCTTTGTTAAGACTTGTGTTATTGTCTCTTGTAATGTCATTATAATCGGATCGACCAGGTATTTGAAGCCAAAACGGACGCAACAATCAAGCATGATTTAGTATAGGCTGTTATCATTCAATACACTTGTTTGAAGTCCTCGAAAGTTTCTCGGTCTTCCATCATTTTGTTCAGAACTGACTTCAACACGAGCAATTGTCAACAGGCTCTACAACCATTATTCTTGAAAGAAGTTCCTTGTATAACTGATGGGTTTGGGGTTTTTGCCCTTGTTGCCTTCATGAATAAGACTGTCATTCCCGTCTAGTTATCATGTGATCCCAAATTATATGCATGTTTCAAGATTTGTTCACTGCTTTACACGCTTGGCTGGCATTATTGTTCGGTATAGTTACTACAATTACCTTTAAATATTCGTAATTTAAAATGAATTTCATACAAACCATTATTGTGTTTTCTACTCGTCTGGAGTCCTTGTAGAATCACTTTTCTGTTTCACTTTCTGTTAACATAATTGATAGAAACTTGATTTTTCGGGGCATTATTTTCGTAATTTTTCGTGCATTAACATTATTCCAAATTTTGTATTGGTAAGCAATCATCCAATTTACTCACTCTACATTATTGTCACTTACAATTAGGCTACTACGGTGATTTCCCTACTTGCAAACGTCATAAACTGTATAAGTTCTCTATCTTGAAAAGCTCCCCTTATTTGCTGCATGAGCTTTTCATAGCTTTTTGTTTTTATTTTCCCTCTAGGCAGCTAGCGCTTCTTAGTGGTTACACTACATTTCTTAGCTGGTTTTTGTATAGGGTCCTGTTAACAAATTACATTCAATGGATGATTTGATCCGATAGTGCTTTTGACAATTCATATTTTGCTCCTCGAAATATGCAGTGGATCACGTCTACCCGAACGATCCTGACTTCAGTAGGAAATTGTCAAATTAACTGAAGAAATTTTGATTTTATTATCTTTCTTTGCTTGCCAAACCTGCTCCATATTCTGTAGTCCATGGCCTCAACTTTTTACCCGATGTTTTTTTCTAATGAATCGTTCATTCCTACGTCTTTTTTTTATTAGTAAGTCAAAATGTTGATTTCATGGTGATCGCACACATATTATTGCAAGATTGCTAGCTATGCTCTAGTTGCGACAAGCGACTACGACTTAGAGGTGAAAGTATGAATTGGAGCAGAGATTTGAATGCTATTACTGTCAGCTGTACCGGCTTTAAATTTACTTCATAGGGATCAATTAAACCCAATTGATAACGAGAAAATTTCACTACGGTTAAGTGGGTCTTTAATGCAACAAATTTTCAAAACATTTTAATTTTTTACTAAATTTGTTTCTAAATAGAATCAAGAATGCGATACAAAAGGTTTTCGAGCAACATAAAAAGTTTAAACTACAGCCACAAGAAAAAGTATTAAGTACCCTATTGAACTACCAGTTTTAGGATAGTTTGACATACGTGATGTAAATAAAACACATTTCGTAAATTGTATTGTTTATACTTTATTTGGTGGGTCCACCTTTTGATTTGTTTACAGCAGCCACTCTTTTTGGCATTGAATCTACCAACTTAAAGCACTCTTCTTTTGTGATATGTCCCCACTTATGCTCTAGAGTAGCCAGTAAGCAGTTCTTCTTTCTGATTGAATGTCTGTTGATTTGTTTCTTCAAAATATTCCAAATATGCTCAATAGGATTGAGGTCCCGTGATTGAGGTGGCCAGTCTAAGAGACCTATGCCGTTTCGAGCTATCCATGCCATAGAGTGAGCAGAGTTGTGGCAAGTGGCATTGTCTTGTTGAAATTTTATTCCACCACTATTCGTTTCGTCGAAAATTTTCGTCACCGAAGGTGCTACAGTTGACTCAAAGGTTACTCCAGGAGTAAGAAAATGGTGAAATTTATGATTTCGTCATTTTCACTACAGTATCAGTTTTCAAAGATAATGAATTATTTTAATTTAAAACATAAAGTTAATAATCATACTTCGAAGTAAAATTCGTCTGACCTCTGCACGTTGGACCAATCTTCCACTGTCCAATCTTTATGTTTGAGGGCCCACTCCAACCGATTTTTCATGTTGTGTTCCGAGAGCCAAGGCTTCTTACTTGCCTTGCAACCTTTTAATCCAGCTTTAAGAAGCCTTCTTCTGGCAGATTGCACACTCACAGATTTGCCTTTCTTCATATATGCTTGCAGCGATTTATGCTATTCATATATGCTGTTTTTTGCGTTCTGTAGAGACTATCTTATTAACAGTCGACCATCACGATCGGCAGTGACTCTTTTTCTGCGTGTTTTTGGTCTATTTTCAAGGAATCCGGTCTCTTTGAAGCGATTTATTGCATATGTCACTGCACAACTCGTACGCTTTGCTTCTGGGGCTATTTCTCGGGAAAAATCTTAGGTTCGGACATCACTTCCCTGGCAAAATCTTAATTTTCAGGCGCTGTTTTGTACTTAGTTCAATTTTTTTGGCATGGCTCACGCTTAAATGATAACTTTCGAAGAAAAAAATATGTTTTACGTTTTTCTAACCTCACAATTTGATATTTTTCCAATAGCCGCCATTTTTTTTCGAACGAAAAAAATTATCCTCGTAGCCTCTTAAACAAGGATTAATTTTTGTTGTTTTATTTTCCTTAGATGTGCCAAACTCGAGAAATCAAGCCCGGCATCAATTTTGGGCATTTTCTAGAAAAATTTGTCAACTCAAAAAATGGCTTCAAAAAGCTACCTAAAATCTTCTATCTTGTCTACGTGAAATGTGAATAATTATCTGAGCAAAATTTCAAAACAAAGCTTTTTTCCTTCTTACAGTCCCTATAAATATTTTGCATATGAACTGTCAATTACCAAACGTCATGTTATTACCAGAAGAAGGAACAAAATTATTGAAGTAACTCTAATCACCGCATTTAAAAATTTTGAATCACATTTTCTATAGTATTTTCAAATAAAAATCAGGAAAAACGCTGCTGTAGTAGATTACTTCGTAAGTTTTGTTTCTTTTCTCTCTCTCTGATTACTACGAAAGAAGGTAATAAAGCCCGTTCCACGCAAGGTTAGCGGATGGGATTATTCATCCAGGTAGATACCACTTTAGCAACCTGTTTTAGCATTATTATTAGTCTTATTATGATTTAGCCTTAATTATTAATACTCAAGTTTCAAACGAGTAAATAAGTCAATTTCAAAGAAATCAGCCATTATCAACAGAATTGAATACCATGATCTTATAAAGGATCTCGTCAAACAAAAGAAGACACATTAGAAAATGTTAGAAGTGATGACAGCTTTTCACGAGGACTCATTTTCTCATTAAACTATACGTTGTACACGGCTCCATCTTTTCATGCATGAGATGGACTTCATTAAAGAATATCCTTAATTTTGAAAGCTATTCGAGGCTAAGACGTTGAAAAACATGTGTTGGAAAATAACCGACCAAAGAAAAATCAACGTTAGCATTGGTTGCAGTTTCTGAATCAATCATTCCAAGTTTCCTGCACCAACATCTTAGCTTGATTAAAGTCTGTAAGATATGGGTTCTAAGCTTGCTTACACCACTTGAAAACTGAAAGCCCGTCGGATGTTCCCGTAAGTTTTCGAGGTTTTTTGAACGGATAGACAGTAAAACTATGGTTCAAATTGTTACTAATGATTAAATTTGGATGGATTAGGAAACGTTTCAGCTAAGGGAACAATTGATACAGTGGCGAAAAGGGGGCAACCTTTTCAGATACTTCAAAGTATCTCAACCGGCCGGGAAAGTGCATTGACCATTAAAGTTTAGGGCACCTATTTTTTGGGATACGGAACGTATCTTTTCGATAAAAAGCATGCACAGCTTGTCGGTTACAGAAATGTACTACACTTCTCTATCAGATGGTTGAAAACGAGACCATACATAATAAAACGCTTGGTAGTCCAAAACATGGATGGTAGTAGTGATCTGCTTATGATGAACAAGAGACAATATGTGAACGACTCCTTTGACCAGACTTTTCCAGACTCCTTTGACGTTTCGCTCATAATTACGGGCGAAACCACTAACTAGTAATTCACTCACTCTTTTTCTTTAAACACAATTTTGATGATAGATTTTAAGCAAATATCCTAAATGCGTGATAAACAATCCATATTGCAAAAATTAGCAAAAACCCGTCGACATTGTACAAGTTTTCTGTCACTAACCCATCGCGGCCACATGAAATCTCTAACATTTATGCATATTTTCGTGATGAGTCAGCTTACTTACGACCATATGTTTGTGGATGTGTATGGAGACTTTCAGGTCCGTTATTACGTACAGTTGCAATTCAATGATCTAATCAAAGTGGATAAATGAAGAAAATGAGCTCATGTCCTCTCTCCTCTACATGCACACAAGTCATTCTGCGATGACTCCAATTCACTTATGTCATTTTAAACAACTCCGTTACCCACCCCTTGGAGATAAAATGGATGATTTTCTTCTTGATGGTGGCGAGTGCTTTCTCTTTATCTTTTAAAAGATGCAGAAACAGCTTTGCGAAAAAATATCAAGCGAGGAAAATTGGAAAATTTTTGCTGACTGAAGTTCAACCGATGATTTCGTTCTTTTTTCGTATTGGGAGTGTCGGTTAATAATTTCGTATTTTTGGCTTTAAAAAAGCATTTATTTCAATAACTAAATGAATGAGTACATTAACCAATATGTTGCCCATTGTTATTTATGACTCCCTCCCATCTTGGAAGTTTGTTGATTCCACGTTTGAAGAAGTCCTCATATTTCGAGGCAAACCATTCAGCAACCCATTTTCGCACTTCTTCAGCATTTCCAAAGCGTACGTCGGCCAATCTGATCTGCATCGATCCGAAAAAACAGCAGTCACAAATAGGAAGGTCTGGAGAGTACGAGGGCGTTCAAAGTGTTCCCAACGGAGCCTTTCTAATTTTCCTATAACGACATTTGCCCCATGTGGTCTGGCATTGTCATCGTGGAACAAAAATTTGTCGTGTTTCCGAGCTACCGTTGGTCGTTTTTCGTTCAGTGCGTGGGCCCAATTGGTCAGATGGCGTTGCAAGCGATCAGTTGTGAATTTTTCATTCGCTTTTAGTAGCTCATAATACACAACACCCTTCTGGTCCCACCAAATAGACAGCATAAGCTTTTGGCAATAAATATCGCTTTGCTTTAAATATTACGGTGCTTTATGTTTAAGGTGATCGCAACAAGCCAATTTTTCATCGCCGGTAATGATTTGATTCAAAAATCTATGTTTTTTGTGTTCTTCGAAATACTTTTTGCATGCTGTGATTCGGGCATTGAATTGAATTCCGTTGAATTTATGTGGAACCCATATTCCAAGTTTTCGAATCTTTTACATTGCATGTAAACGTTCAGAAATGGTTGATCGGGCGACATCCAACTCCAAAGCAAGTTCTTGTTGCGTTCGACACGAATTATCATCCAATAATGCTTGCGATTCTGCATCTTTTTTTAGTCGGCCTGACCGTTCTTTGTCTTCCATATCTCTGTCAAAGTCTTTGTCTTCCAAAAATGATAACTTCGGAAGCGTGCCAACGATAACGATTTCAGATAACAGAGAATGTTCACCGTAAGCTTCTACTAACAATCGATAACATTCAGTAGCGTTTTTATTCAAATTTAAAAGGTTATTAAACTTCCCCACAATCTAACGGGAAAAATGATGAAATCAAAGGACAATTGGAACTTTGTGTCACATTACGTACGGACAGTACTCATTATAAAGAAGGACATAATGGATCGCTTGGCGAGGGAGGGAACATCTCTGTAACGCAATATTATAGTTACTAATTGCAATTCCTTCCTATCCATCCGTGAAGAGAGATTTCCATTAGCCTGAAGACATCGCTAAGCGATGATTAATGAGGCCTAGTCCGAAGTAATGTGACAAACAGTTCCAGGCTAGGTTCTCGGTGTGACAGGGGAGGTGTTTAGTCGGTAGTCCGGTAGCGGGGGAGTCCGACACTCAGGGCGTAAATAGCCTTCACCTCCCAAACAAAAAAAACCTTCACCTTCCCCACAAAACAACTTTTTCAGGCACAAAATTCGACATTTTCGAAACAAAAAAAAAACTTTGTGTTTACGCTATTACTTTCAATGACTATGTGAGAACAAATGTTTACCCTCCAAAGTACTATAAAAGTTATTACAGACTGAAACCATATGGAAAAGTTACGCCGTCTGTTATCGAAATCGACTTTATTAACCCACACTCCAATACATATGTGCAAATTGTTCGAAAGATATAAAAAGTTTGGATTTAGACAGCTTAAGGATTGTACTATTTTCCGCATTTACACACATAGAATGAATTAAATCAAATCGACTCATTGTACGGCGTTCATGTCCTTGTTCTTAATTTTAAATTTTTCCTCACATTTTATTGAATAATGTAAAATAAATTTATAAGCTTGCCTGGGTCTTAAATTTATTGCCTAATGTGGAATCAATTTGTTAATATTTGGGGAGACAGTGTGTTACTTTAATATTTCGTCAAACCTTAAAGAGGGGTTCGGCTATGAGAAAATAGGATAGTTTTTAACACAAAAATGTTTAATTTTTTATGCTGCTGCTGTGTTTTTTTTTTTTTTTTTGGTAAAAATCCCGAAAACTATGCAATTAATATAAGGCGCTTCCCCAAAATCTACTTCAAACTGAGGACATCTTTACAAGCTTAGAACATGGTTTTCACTGAGAGCATACTCTTTTACCTGAATTCAGGTGTGAATCGTATGAGTTATGTGTGATTTTTAGAGAGTTTGAAAAAATTTTCCGAGAAAAGGGCCGTAAAGGAAAAAATTCTAGTTTTGAACACAGAAATTTAGTGATTTTTCATTTTAAGACTAGATAAAAAATAGAATAATTGTTGAAATCTTCAACGTAGGTCAACGCACAGTGGAGAATACTATACGGTGGTGCTAATATGAAGGAAGAGTTGTATCAAAGTCGCAAAATGGCTAGCCAAAGAAATATATTGAAGCGGAGTATCATTTAATTATGAGAATAACCAAACTTAGCCCAAAGTTAAATGCTGTAAAAATTGCATCGGAAATTTTTCAGGAACTGGTAAACAGGTTCATCCAAAACCATTTATCCATGTGGAGCAGTACTCCACAGACACTACTCCCAAGCAAGGATAATGTAATAGCGTGCCCTAAACCTAATAAGGAGTTTAAAAAATTCAACCTTTGTACCGTAAGAAATGGAGATGAATATGTGATGGTTTGCGGGTGTATAGCAGTCAGTGGAATTACTGAATTAGTTTCTATTAGCAGAAGTATGGACAGGACAACGCCCTTCAACAATTCGAAAGCTGACTTCAAATATGTGCTACAAATTTAAGGATATCACAAGAATATTAATTACAACAATAAAACGACCCTAAACATAATCAGGTTTTGTACCCGAATAGTTGCTGTACAATTGTCCTAAGGTTGTTTGAACTCCTCCTCAAACATCAGATCTTAATCCTTTAGCAAATCTATGGGATGACCTGGAAACAAGAGTTCGCCGGACTCCTGTAATAACGATTTGAAAAATATCTTAAAAACAGAACGGGCTGGAATTCTTTAGTATTATCGCTGAGGTGACGGTTGATTATGCCCTGATTGTGGGACTCGCAGAAGCCCAATGCTTATGTTAACCACCAAACACCTCCCCTGTCAACCCGAGACACATTACTTCGCTTGACACATTACTTTGGACTAGACCTCATGTTCCTACGCCTTGGGTGCGCTTTCAGATTAAGGGAACCTCTTTTCCAGCAGGAAGGAAGGAAGATCGAAGAAGTGCAAGAAAATCGATTCCTCAAACCCCGTCGCCTCCCAGCGCTGCAATACAGCTCAACTGCTAATATGCTAAATCAACTGCAAGCCAAAAAGAGATATGGAACAAAATATTGGTTCTGCATTTGATAAAAAAATTTTAAAGTTTTATCGAATATAACCATTGACAATCTCAAGAGACAATTGCCCGAATATTAAAGTTACCCACTGTAAACGTAATTTTTGAGTTCGGAAAGGCGTGAAATGACTTTCCACAAATTAAAATTTTAACATCGAAAATAATATTTTTTGTAATTGCAGTTATCGTCTTCTTTCAAGCCAGTTTTGACTTTTTCTGAGAAAGTTAAATAAGTTCAACAAATGCACATAGTGAATGGAGTGCAAGGCAAAACATCTTCTATTCATGACATTTTCAAAAGTTGCATTAAATTGGCAACACATTGAATGTGTCGCGTTGTCATCCTTTCTATGCGAGCTACAATTTGTTCTGTATCCCTTTTGTTTATGCCATTTAGAAGAACAACAGATGGTTTACGCAATACGCAATTCTCCTTTTTCTGATCATCATTCTGTGGAAAATGGTTCGGCCTACATTATATCGTTGCAAACTCACCCTTTTTTGACTTCGCTCGTCGCGATTCAATCGATCAAATTCTCACATATGCACTACCTACATACATTCCTGCTGTGATACAACAAGGAAGTCGTGCAAAACCACGTTCACACATCCCAACCGTGACGGCAATGAATTTCAGAACAAGAATTACACTTGTTAAAATATGACAAATTCCCTACCGTGCCCACAGTACGGTGAATTCCCGCCATTTGATTTACTATACAAAAAGGACTCCTTCATGCATGGTCTTGTGCATACGAGCCTGTAGCGATTGTATAGAAAAATGACTGTCAAGTGTTTGTAATTAATTCTTACATTGACAGAATCGACAAGAAAGGCGAACTTTATTTACTTTGGAGCAAAACAAGTTGATGTGAAAGGAGACTTGTATGAAGGCTGGAACTTGTGGGGATATTCAGCTGTTGCAATAAGGATAATGCCTTTGAAGTCTGGCAGAAAAGAAATTATAGCAAAATTATTTTTTTCACATCAAACAAAAGTAATTGCAAGGATGTGAATAATGATTCTGTACTAAAAAGTAGTCATAGGGAGAAACTCAAAATGCTACTTCATCTGAACGACGTTTCCAAAAAAAAATGAGTCGGTAGATTTACTATGCAGAAACCATCTATTAAACAAGTGTGTTGAGCGATGATTTCCACGGTATTCTTCACACCTCCACGCATGTATTATATAGAATGAATCAACACTCACATTTTGTTCCAAGGACCTCCAGCATATGGTACTGAATCAGTAATGAGCTGAATTTCTTCGACTACATTGATTTTATCATTGAAAACTTCGATATTCGATTTAACCCCAAGATTCGGAAAGTTAACAACGTGAACCATAACTTTGCTGAATCGCCTAAGGTCGTTTGGCTTCCTAACATTGCACCACCACCCCCAAATTCATTTCACCCTCTTAGAATCACAAATGCCGGCTACAAGGAGGAGACGAGCAAACATGAAATTAATTTCAAGTACTAATCATCCGGTGATGGTATTTACCTAATTGGATGTAACAGTAATGGAAATTAAACAGAGACTTGGCCAAGGCTAGGGGTTGTAAAATCGACGAGCGTACGGTTGGACCCATGGTATGGCATTAGGTGGAAAAGGATTCGATTCCTAGAGTAGCTATTTTTGAGTAAAAGTTCCGAAATGCACACTTTGTTTGCATACCAAATTAAATCAGAGAGTAATTTCCTAGTGCAAATAAAAAATTCTTTCCTGAGGATACAGATCAAAAAGTCCATTGGTTGGCAGTTGTTCGCTGGCTCAGTGGTAAAATCCCACGACCAATCGTTTATTTTAGGCTGGTGCGTCCAACTGGGCTCATACTCACATATAGATCAATGCAATTGCCGCCTGCGGTCATACATGGGCTTTGAACACACGCTTGAATGATGTTGGCTCAATGTTTTACCATGCATATTTTCTGACTGCAGGGCGTTTGCATTTATAACTGCAAGAGGTCAGAGAGCAGTGCTCATAAAAATTAAAAATCATTTACATCGTGGTTGAATTATCCTTACAAATGTTAGTTCTAATGAAAAAGATTTCATGTCTCAAAGAAAATAGCTTTACTCAGCCCCTAATTCATTTATGGAATGAATTTCACCAACAGGTGATGATCATTTTTTTCTAATACTGTAAATTTTTGAATAATTTCAACATATTCAGTACATGGTGGACTGCTAATCTCCACATCTGTAAAGAGTTGGTAATTTTCCTTGAATTGAAAGCCCGCCAATATTTCTTATAATATTCAATTTTATGAGAAATAAGTAATATTAGTAAGCAAAATCGTCATACAGGACTTAATAGATAAGGTTGAGCGCAGAATTTACAACGGAAAGATTTTGTGGTAGAAGGATCAAATTCAAACCAGGTTAAGCTAGCAGGTACAGTGATGGTGAATGTTTGATAGTATCTGTCAACCTGAGAAACGAGCCTATAACTGTTAGACACATTTCTTCACCTAGGACCCCTTATACCCCGCTTCAGGTCAGATAAATCGAGCTTCAAGCAAGGAGAGAAAGAGATGGAGCATTCCTGTAAAAGGGACGCCTCCATCCTCGACGCTTCCAGCTGATCAAGCAGATATTATAATTTTGCAACAGTGATTGTTCGAACATAGTGTATGAGGTTGAAATTGCCAGCTGAATCCATAATCTCTTCAATTAGACTATCCACACAGACCTGTCCCAATTTTGCAGAAATTCATAGCTCTGTGTCCTATCTTCTACATGAAAAAAAACCACTGACACCTCTCATGCTCTAACACCTGTCTTCCCTTCAATACAGATATCGCGGTCTGTAGACCGTGACTTAAGAGCCGTATGCTAGCAAGACTGAAAACAATCCGCCTTACACAAAGCTGAACAAGGTACAACTCCGTCGCGCCATGCGGACGGAACAATTTCAGACCACGGAACAGTGGTCTGAAATTGTTGATAAGTCGCGCTTTTCTTCTTCCAGTGTATGTACGCTGTCTTTCATCGCTAACGACTGCTTCTTTATTGTCCTATTCTCTAGAGGTAGATTTTATCACGCTCTCTGGCAGAACGGACGATGGGTATCGCCCTAATAATTACCAATATCGCGAATTCGGAGAATATCCATAATGCTGAGGCTACCCAAAATGCTCCACGTCATTGAACCTGCATCACCCGTTTTTGGTGCAACTCCTTGATAAGGATCATACCTCTACTCCACATACGAGTGTAAATTTCGCAATACCTCCTTTAGTTCGACTAGGACACTTATTTATTAGTCAACTAACTGCCGAGAGACTCGCTGTGGCCTTACCAGACGTTGCCCTGATTTACTCCGAGAAAATCTCCTCAAAGTCTATCATCATGTTACTTAGATGATAGCTTAGACTATTCTGGTATATCCTTGGAAGTAAACGGTCTGACTCTAAGTATCATCTTCTTTGTCAGAATGAAATAGTCATCGCAGTTTTGTCTAGCGCTTGGTTAAAACCATGAGCGATCGTTTAGCTCCCTATTTGCCGTTGTGACATATTTTGCCTTCATCATGGCTGATCGGCATTGTGTCCACAGACTTCTTCTGTAATATCATCTACAGAGCAGATTGACCGTGACTCTTACTGCAGTCCAATACTGCGTTCCACAGGTCTAGACCATGGCTGGCATACTAGCTACGCCTAATTTCACTAGCATTTCCCGTTGATTTTGCTTTGTGTCATAGATCAGACATCGCTTCTTCTACTGATTCCGAAGCACTCGCATCTAAAATAAAGGTACTTGGTTTTAATTTCCCAGGGCTTCTAGGATTTCTCTTGATGATTGGAGGAATAAACCACCGATTGAATGGACTTCAGGTCTCCATCTGTTTAATCGCAATCACAGCCATGCTCAAGTCTCCATCTGTTTAATCGCAATTACAGCCATGCTGCCGATGAATATGGTTACCAGTAGCATGGATAACGTAAAGAAGTCTTCCTTTTATGAGTTTCTCAAACACTTTCCGGTTTTATTAAGCACGCATAACGGGCAATATGTTGACGGAGATGCGGTATTTCTCTCCACTTACTGATCAGTGTGAGCCTTCTCAAATTTCATTGTTCGCGAAAACCTTCCTCTCACAGGTAGACATTGAAGAAGTCCTGAAGTCTTCATCAGCTTTATACAAAACACTGTTATATACAGTTTTTTCCTAGTAATACTTTCGACTGGTCTTTCATACCTTAAAAACAGACGGAATATGTGGACAACAAAACCGATACATATACATATAACCGGTTCGTTCGGCACAACACACAACGCCACTGTTTGGAACCCAGAAGGCGCAAGTACCCAATCAATCAGGAAACTATGCTGACAAATTTTTATCACACTCATGTTTGCAAAATGGATTTCTGGATTTGATTGGATTTTTGCACCCCAATGTAAGTTAATTTGCATAACACAGTTCATTGCAACGGTGCTTTGGCTCGGATAGGAGCTCCTTTGAAGATCCAATACTTCCCTGTTTCTGACGTAAATATCAAGTTTGAGATCAGCGTCTTTGCCTGTGGATTTTTTCTTCTAAAGTTTATAAAATCTCTCTCTATATATCTATTCTATGCTATACTTCTGCTGCTATAAAATAATCATAAACATTGTTCTGTACCTTAACACCCTTATAGGATAAGGAACTCCTATCCAGGTAACTTCTATCAAGATCCTCTGTAGCCTGATGGGGTATATAAAGAGTAACTGATTTTCGTCGTTTCTTAACAACCACCCAGCTTTTCATTACTTTGTCCAAACTGACAGGTTTACTGGCTTTCTTTTCAGTCAAGTCGACTATGGTCATGCATTGTACTCTATTATTTTCAAGAATTAAGTTTATTTCCACTCAACTAAGAGAGAACTCCCTTTAGACGCCCTTCAATTCCGCCATGTCTGTACCAGAGTGAATAACCCTTAGTTCAAGGGCAGTCATTGGTTCAACAAAGGCAATCAGTCCCACTTCCCCAAGTACTTTTTGACTGAATTCTGGAACCAGTCTTGATTTGGAGCTTGATGTGCAAATTAACGAACCCCTAGATGGCAACTTGAGTGTCGAAAGAATGGACTGGATTTTCCGAAAACGTCTATGCACATTCATCATGTGTTCTGATTTATCCCTCTGGTTAGGCGTTTCTGTCTTTATTTCCAAAAAGGCCACTTTTTCAAAAAGAAGCCGATAGGACACCTTTTTGGCGGTAGGCATTTCAGCCTTTGATACACCCCTCTTCCTTTAGATTTAATCTCTTCGGTGGGTTGGCTTTTAAGAATTTTGGGTATTTTCATTAAGAAAACAGTTAATTCAAATATACCAAAAAGTGTTAAAAAGTTATTACAAAAAAATATGGTGCTGTCCTCTAGCATTGGCGCTGAATAATGATTGCTGCTGTTTTGGAGGGAAGGACTTCCGGTACCTAGAACTTCTCGGAGATGGAAAATCAGAAAAATCTGAACTAGTAAAATTGATAAGATTTATAAAGAATGTTACATAAATCAGTCCCTTACGTTGCCTGTTTTGAAAATATTGGTTCATAACAAAGAAACAAATGTTCAAATTTGAAAATATCAGAAAACTTTTTAAGATATTTTTCCCAATTATAAATCGGAATTGCAATATATTGCGAAAATCCTACGTTGAAGGCTAGATGCTATTATCTTCAAGAATTGTGCAATATTTAAAGTTGCAGTTTATCATTGTATGGAACCGACTCCTTACACAGTGTTTCGAGCAAAACGCATTTAAAGCTTGAAAATCAGGTTAAGATTATAAGAAATGAATATTTATTTAAGGTATTGCTTGAGAGAGTGCTTTTGTTTCACGGGCTATACTAGCTTTTTTCAGTAGTTTTTCCACACTTCCACACTGTTTTACAATGACTAGATTTCACTAAATCATCTAAAACTTTCCTAGCTTTTCATCCAACAATTGAAGAAACGCCGTACAACAAACTGTGGCCTCTCTTGGTCTCTCAAGATTCCTTTATCTAAAAATTTGCTTTGGGCGGGTCTTCAACATATTTTTGTTGTATGTCTGATTTTCTTTTCACAACTCGACGACATGAAGCAATACAAAAGAAGCTAGGAGTATGATTTCAAGATGCAAATCATATGCTGCTTTTATGACAGGAGGACACGAATCTGTACTATCACAAAATTTTGTACACCACTCTTATCCCATCCTAAGCAGTCTCGTTGAAAACGCTGATATACTTCGTACGTCAAACCTATGTACGGGCATGATGGTATTGAGTATAATATACAGTTTGCTAGTATTTTGAAATGAAGTCCTCTAGTGCTTTCTGTTAGGAAGGTCACATTTCCTGTGATCTTCACATTTCACAAATTTCAAAATTTTATAATATTATCATTGTCTTCTGGAATACGTCAAATTTCTTTCGTTGCTTATATTTTTTTAATTGACGCACTTGTAGATTGCTTTTGAACCATTTTCAACCTTTTTCTCCTATTGCTCTTATATTTCTTCAAGTTTTCCGATCGACGTCTTATACATGATCCTTCAGCTATATCATTTTTTGAATTTCTTCAAAACAATTTAAATATCTCTACGTCTATTTCACGATACGGATGCGCACAGTTTCACTCTGCAAACTAATCTAAATACACTAAAGTAGGGATCCTTAAATACATATTCTTTTTAAGTTTACCCACCTTTAATATACCTTTCTTACAAACAACGAAAGGTTCCAAGAATACGCAGCTGCACACAAGCTGCAACTACCGTAGTATTGGTACCCCGGTAGGGAAGGGTTAACTAAAATAATAATTCTCTGCTGGATATTTTGGTCTTGATCGTAAAATAAATAGGTCAACTCAGTTGTTATATTTTGAATTTTATCTATTGCATTTCCTTTAGATGCACCACACAATGGATGGATTGGATATGTTAGACCCATCTGGATCAATGACCACGCTCACTCCAATGACGGACACACCAATTACACCAACACATCATCAGCTACATGGATCATATCATGGTATGAATCATATGATGAGTCATCATCACGCGGGGCCACTGGGAGGACACACGCCTGGTAGGCATTATGGTAAATAGGTTGTGGTGCGTTCCAAAATGCATGATTTATACACATTTAATAGGGCACCACGGGCATCCAGGCGCTCACCATCCTGCGATGGCGGCTGCTGTTGCCGCGGCTGGATTGCATCCTGATACCGACACTGATCCACGGGAGTTAGAGGCCTTTGCGGAACGATTTAAACAACGAAGGATAAAATTAGGTAAGTTGTGCTCCGTAATATACACCTCCTTTACGAATACTCTTCAGCTTTTGGTAAAAGTTGCGAATTTTTCACAACTTGACAAGGATTTATCCACTATGCGAATAGTATAAAGTGAACAGGATGATTGCTCCTGTTAGTAAGGCCAACGTTTATTCAGAAGAACATTCAAAACAATATTAGATTTTGATCACGTGAACGGATAGGTTTAGTAACTAAAGAGCTATTTACTCAGTCCTTCTCCCAACTATTAAATTCCTGTTTCGAAATGATATTTAACAATAAATTAACTTCAAATTCACTGAGAAAAATGGGACAGCACACATAGTTAGTTTTCATAAATAGCATTTGAATGCAAAGCGATTTCCCGCAGCGCACAAAAACAAACACCAATTACGAACGAAGGACATTCCAAGATTTTAATACATGCTTGAAACAATTTCATACCATTTCTACAGAAACGTAACAATCTTTCGCTATTCGATTTATTTTTTCGACCATAAAATCTACTGCAGGTGTAACTCAAGCCGATGTAGGAAAAGCTTTAGCCAATTTAAAATTGCCAGGCGTTGGCGCCCTGTCCCAAAGTACAATCTGCCGTTTCGAGAGCCTGACCCTGTCACATAACAACATGATTGCGCTCAAGCCCATTCTGCAGGCATGGCTGGAGGAGGCGGAAGCGCAGGCCAAGAACAAGCGCCGGGATCCGGACGCTCCAAGCGTTCTGCCCGCAGGAGAGAAAAAGAGGTGAGACTACGTTCCAGCAGTTGCTCATTGTTGAATAGTCCTCACCAGGTTAAGTTTTGAGTTCATGATGGGTTTTTATGCTTTTTCTGCATTTTTCCTGTTTCCTTTTTAGTTTCGTTTTCCACTATTGTTCTGTATGAGTAAGATCCTGTACATGACAGGATGTACTCTCGTATTCATGTGTGCCATCCGTTGTTACTATTGGGTTTTGTTATTTTCTTTTCATCACGAGCAGAAGCGAAAATTTTATTTTCCAGTGAAAGGCACTAATGCTTTCCAGGACTGAGGTTAGTGACGTAAATTCGTATCAATTATTCATTCGTTTTGATTTATTTGGACTCTTAATTTTAGTGACGGTTTAAGTTTGGTGTGAGGATGGCTATGCAATGAGTGTGTTTGATGTTTCTATAGTAATCTATATCGAGCCTTTTTTCAAGAAAAAGGACTTCCATAGCTGCACCTGAAAAGCGCTCGCTCGAAGCTTATTTTGCCGTCCAGCCTAGACCGTCTGGGGAGAAAATCGCAGCCATTGCCGAGAAGTTGGACCTGAAAAAGAACGTAGTGCGAGTTTGGTTCTGCAATCAACGACAAAAACAAAAACGTATGAAATTCGCTGCACAGCACTGACAATCAAATAATACCGCCACACAATTAGGTATAGTTAGTAGTGTTACCGCCTCGATGACCGGACCGGGAAGCGCAGGCGTTACTGGATTTGGATATTGATAACGAACCCCACCTCCTACACCATCCTGCTACAAACACACCGTGAGCAACGATAATTGGTACTTCCTGCAACATCTCTAGTGTATTTCTCATCTCAGCGAGCCCGAGCAAGACCAGATCCCGACGGTGCGACACTCAATGGCGCGATCAACAGCGTAGCCTGATCCTGCCATCGCATACCCATCTCTTTGCCAAGACAATGCCCCAACGCGACGATGCCAAAGACGTTACCGTGCCACGTGCGAGGAGGAAGTAACCCAATGACAGCCGCGCGGTGAGCAAGGACGGAGTCTGATCCTGTTCAAAACCAAATCCAATTTGTAGGACTCTTATAACAATAGATCGTTTGTGTTCGCTTTAAGTTGGAAGTCCTTGCGCGACTACTACTGTAGGTATTTGAATAATTCATTGAATTCTTATCATTTTGTAAAGCGTTTCGAATTTACGTTTCAATGTGCAATAATACTTGGATAGTGACAAACTACGTCTATTTATTCGTAATGATTTCCTTAACTAGCTGATAATTCAATAAGGCAATACGCGTTTTTACCAAATGTACATATAACGAGGAACTCAACTTTTTGCTAGTCATTATTTCAAGCTATCACACAGCATCCTGTCGTCTCAAGTAAAAAACAATTGAAAACTCAATGAGCGAATTTGTAAATACTAATTAAACATAAAAATAGGGAATAAACAAAAGAATCTTTTTAGCATATGTCGTAGAGAAAACAAATCAAGAATAAGAAATTTAAAATGAATTAATGAAAAATGCAAAAATTTAAAAGACAACTAGAAAGGTAAATCTGATCAAGTTTCATAGCCTCAGACCAATATTAGTTAATTTGCGGCTGTGGGAAGCTAAGATAAAATTTAAGAAAAAAACTTCTTTCAAGGTCAGTTCGTTTCTTAAATTATCGATGAAAACCGAAAAGTGAAAAACTGATTTTTGCGAAAAAATAAACATTCTGAAAAATATCAGGTTTTTTGGATTTTCGTATACTTATTGCTTAGTCCTTCAGTTGAGTGTGGTTTGGCTTTTGGTTTGCTTTTGGTTTTGCTTGAATATGAATAAATCTTTTCAGATGTCTTTTCTAGGACGAACCAAAGAATGAAGGATTTACAGGAGTTGTTTCAGGAATCTTTGACAAACATTCAAGAGCAATTCTAATCAACTAGGAGGACAGCAGCAATTACGCAATTAAACATGAAGATTTCTGCATTTTTCATTCTTGATTTCGAATAAAACTTTGAAGGAAAAATGAAGTGTTTTAATTCAACGATAACCGAAATAACAACAAACCTCAGATGTCCTTAAACCCAGAAGTGGAAAATCCACTTGGTTGTGGGCTTTTCTTGGTTGTGTACAAGAAAAATGATATGAAAAATCAATACAAGAATGTACATAGATTTGGAACCGAAAGGTTGATGAAAATGAGTGTTAACTGTTCAATAAGTCCGTAGAAAATTCAAAAGGCTATCCTCGTAGAATCGAAAACCAAGCACTTTTGCCGAGGTAGAACCAACAAATTTTGGCGGTCGGTTTTTTGCGGTTCCGGACAGATTCTTTTATAGCTGCATATGCTAGTTTCAACGAATCCTCAGACATTCAAAGTGTATTCGACGCATTGCAATTTTTTCAAAGTAAAACATTTGCAAAGGGCGAGCTTTCTCAAAGTGATGCATAACAACAGTAGACGACTATGTCCTTTAAGTTATATTTACTCGCTTTTCGTAACAGGTTAACCGTTCACTTACCATATATGGTCTGTGAACAGACTTCCACACTAGCCCACACGCGGTATATGTTCTGTGTGGTACTGAAATTTCTAGGCTTTCTTTAGCTTTCGACACAGGGAGAAGGTCTCATAGTTATTGTAAACTTCGCAGGACATATTAAAAAGATTAAAACTATTGCTCTAGTATAAAGTATATTCGACGCTTCCGAGTGTCGATTGTAATCGATAATTACACTTTTTCTCGAGTTTTTATTTCGTTACTACCTAGTATTGAGTAACTTAAAAATTGGAAAATTAAAAAAATAAATAATTTAAAAGTAAGTAAATTCATAACTAAACAAAAAACCAATTACAAATTTTTTGAAAACATTTGAACTTTTTGGTGGCAGCCTGCACTGTGTCGCCTGCCAACCTCGCCGTTCGTAGCAACCTGTACAACTTCGTCCTAGAAGTTGACCACTTCACCATTCTTGTTCACCATTTCTTGTTGAAAGGAATGCTGCGATGACAACGGCAGGATGTGTTGACGTTGTGACGAACATCTAGTTGAAGTTTGCTTTGGTATAACTAAAGACGGTGCCGATAACTTTGCCACATTATCCCCCACTACTTTTCTCACAATATATATTTGTGCTTGCGAAATTGAACGTCTATTTTCAGGGTTCTGTTTTTTGTGAATGTGCAGCGCACTTATTATGCCAACTTCAAAAATCACATCAACAGCAAGCTCTTGGATCCCGTAAGACTTTTAGGAATTAGAAAGTAGTAATTGGCTCTGTTATGTGTTTGCAAAAAATATAATAAATTAATGAATATGTAATTAATAATGAATAAATAATAATTGGGGGTGGGACGGTCAACCGATCGGTCGCACCTGCAGCGAAAGAAAGGAACGAGTTTAAAGAGACAGGGTTATTTGAAAATACAAAGGCCGCATAATGGCGGCCGAACAAAGTTACTTTTAACCGACTAGGTCACCGCGTGGCCGTGGGGGTTAGGACATTGTTTAAGCCCTGATCCTTCGATGTTACATACACACATAGAGGAAAAAGCTTACTCCTTCATATTAGATTAAAATAAAAAGATCAAAAATCAAGAGATGTGAATTGTGAATTGTGCTGCGCTGATTCTGACCACCTGTCAATTGTGTTGCGCTAACTTCAGCTGGTTTCACGATTCACCGGTTCTGCTGCGCTACCTTGGATCGAGCTCCCTCTATTGTTTGATAGTCCTATTTAGTCGTCCTATTTAGTCCTTTTGGTTGATTCTTCAATTGGTTGATACTTCTATTTAAACTCCGATTGATACTTCAATTGATACTTTATTTATACTTCTTGATACTTCTTTTTATACTTCCTCTATTGATAATGCGTCCTCAATTGGTTGTATGTCTCGATACTTCTATTGATACTTGAATAGATTCCTCTATTGGTTATCTCATACCTCACAATTGCACCATTTTCTTTCTGACGATAGAATAGCTGACGAAGTTTGGCAACACGCAATAACCTAGGTTTCACACCGGCATATTTTCCTATAACCTAAAACATGTTGAGTTTTGTGCCCACAAATTGAAGATAATTTTAAGAGAACATTTGAAGAAAACTGATGCAGATTTGCACCGTGTACCGTGAACACCCTCTTGGCAAAAGCCAGTGCTTTGCAAATTTAAACGTGAAAAATTTTTGACATTAGAAAAAAAGAGCGTGGAAAACCACCGGAAACGTTTGAATACTTGGATGCATCAATAACTAGCGGTAAAATTAAATATGACGCAGAAAGCAGTATCTCTTCGTCTGAAAGCTATGAGAAAAATTCCGAAAAGAAAAGAAAAAAAGAAAACGCACCCCACATGAACTGAATAAAAGACAGCAAGAAAATTGAATCAAGACTTTTCAAATGATCCTCGCCAGATATAAAAGAAAATCATTTCTTCTCCGTATAGTGACAGATGATGAAAATTGGATCTGGATTCAACCAATCATGATTCAATCCAGGCGCATCATCAAAATCCACTGCAAGATGAAATTGTTTTAGAAAGAAGACAGTGTTCTAGGTTTGGTGTGATCAAAAAGTTGTTACATACTATGAGCTTTTGAAACGCGTAGAAACTGTTAACACTGATCGATACTAATAACAAATGATCGAATGGAGCAATAAGTGAAAAACGACGGAATATGCAACAAGGCAACATAAAGGTATGTTGCTTCATGATAAGGCCCAGATTCAATACTGCGATACGGCGATGCGTGAGCGCTATGCGATTCTCACTCGTCATCGCGCAACGCATTCAAGTTACAATCCACACGATGCGACGAACAATAATGTTTATATGACAAATGTCAAATTGGTGACTTTTCAAATGGGAGTTCGAGTCGAGACTTCAACCGAAGCGGTTGTCAATAAATTTAGATTGTCGAGTGTTCGCCGAAACACGCCGAATGTACCGCGAATTTTGAAAAAAAAACCTTCTGATTGTGTCAAAATTCAATATAACTTTTGTGCGTTAGTGAAGACAAAAGAAAAGAGAGACTACAATAGTAGTAGATTAAATAAAAACTAGTAATTGAACGAGTGATGCGCGCCGCGAAAGGACGCTGACATGCGCCATTTTCCTAATTGTGGACGCGATGTCTAGGACATCGATTTATATCTCGTTCCCCTAGTGCGAATGTCCAGCCAGAAAAAAAAATACATATCTCCCAACCTTCGAGAATCCGGGAAATGTCTAAGGAACAGACATCGAAATCAAAACTAAAATCGAGAGGACATCCGAAGAATGCGCTATTATCGCCTCAAGTGAAGGAAGTCATATCCAAGGAACTGCAACTAATCTTCAAATCAGCTGACCAACCGGCCGGATCAAGCTCGGCAAAAATGGACATAGCGACGACCAGCACCACCAGAGCAGACATCGAAATGTCTGGCGATAGCTCCGACATGAACGAAGACGAGATACAAGCGGCGATCAAGGACGACGCGGCACGTTTCAAATTAGCAACCGGTAGATTAGTTTGTAAGGCGAGTAAAATTCAAAATACTAATAACACTAACAAGATTAGTCCTAACAAGTTTTCAACCATCTTGGCTACCGCCAATCTTTATCAATAATGTTCCCCCCCCCCCCCCGACTCTGCGACTGATGATGCGCAGTTTTCCGACTGCAAGATATCGAATTAAGTCGATATCAGAAGCCTACCAAAAGATTGGGGTAGATAACGTCGCGGCGTATGACTGCATAATCAAAATAATGCGAGAACAAAAATTGGGTACGATACGCAATACGCAGGAAATGGTTGTCGTGCTTAAGGGCCTCAGCTCTCTGTTTTCAGAGGAAGAAATCCTTGAAGACATAAAACTCCAAGGCCCGGAAATAGCTAACCCCTCGGTTACCCACATGAGCACTGCCTGGTCGCGGCAGAATAATATTCCTCTAAACCTTTTTAGAGTATCCCTCACTACTGAAGAAGACCTGAAGAGGCTTATAAAAATAAAATACATTCATAACTGCAGAATAACTTGGGAATAACCCCGGAAGGGAGAGCTCACACAATGCTGCAGATGCCAGTGCTTCGGGCATGTTGCCCTCAATTGCGGGTATAGCGAGAGGTGTGTCGCCTGCGGTAAAGACCATTCGGGAACCACCTGCCCCAGAAAAAACCTCGCCAACCCAAGAGAGGACCCGGCAACAGACCCTTTAATACCTCCCGTTTACTGCGTCCTCTGCGCGAGCACGGGCCACCCGGCCAATTTTTCCAACTGCTCGGAACGCGTTAAACTTAGGGACCGAATTCGTCAAAAGCGAGCTCAGATAAACGACAACCAGCTGACCTTAGACCCGCAAAACTTTCATCCCCCAAATCTTCCGATGAGTGTCCGCAATAACATAGCACCGTGGATAGCTGTGATACACCGTGATACCAGTCAACAGAGAGTCGTATGCCTCCGTGGCGAAAAATTCTTCCCCTCCAAGCAACCCGCAAGATCGGCGTGAACAATACCAGGAGTAAAACCTTTTGAACCTTATTGCGCAGGAAACACAAAACATGCTTGGAATCTCACTCCCATGCCTACTCATAAAAGCCCACGAATTCTGGGCAACCTACAAAGATTTGCCTCAAGAACAGAAACCAGACCCATTATTCAACTTATGTCTGTATGTCACTAGAGGGCAGTAAGCTAAGATTCTTATCGCTAAAAATAAACTACCTCCAGAGACACGACAAGCGCTTGCGCTACACCACCTGTTAGAACGCTTCTCACCAGATTTCGCTCTAATCAGCAAAACTCACTTATCAGTAAGACACAAACTGCACTTCCCACACTATAACATATTCCGTAATGACGAAGGCTCAGGCACCCTAACCATGGTTCGAACGATCCATACCGCCTATCAGGTGGAATACACCAGTCCACTTTCATCTACTCTAGCCACTGTTCATTTGCGGGTAAACCAAAGCCATCCACGTAAAGTATTGCTAGGAGCACTTTACGTACCATGCGAAACCAGAATCCCTATTGAATCCAAACTCAGCCAAATAACAAACATCGGGCAGAGTTGCGACGGAATAATCATAGAAGGTGATCTCAACGCCAGACACCCTTCATGGGGCGATAGCGCAACTAATACCAATGGTTCAACACTCTTCAATTGGCTTCAATACATCAACCAAACATCCCTTTGTATTATTAATACAGGTGAACCAACATTTCCGAGGGGCAGCTCTTTCCTAGACAATTTCCTGGTGTCTCCCTCTCTTCTCACCCCAAACCACTCAAATCTCAAGTGCACCACCACGCCGGCACCTTCCGACCACTTCGCGCTTCTGCTCGACATACAACTACGCGGGATCACCTCAATCACCCCGCCTCAGAGACTAAGTCGTTGTTTCGCAGCCCTAGACTGGTCAGCATTCAACGACGAACTCTCAGATCAACTTGAGGGAAAATATCCTGACCATAAGGTAATCAGTAATTCAGAAATAGACAACTCAATCCAAGAACTCTCTGCGAGCATACTAAAAACCCCAAACAAATACGCACCCGCCAAACCACCTTCGTTTTTCAAATAATGAAAATTACCTCCTCGTACGACTCACCTCATCCGAACCAAAGCTAGGTGGCAACAACGCCTTAAGAGAATCTTTCATAAAAATCTAAAACGCATTAACGATGAATACGTTTCAATGAAAGCCCAAATAAACTGTCTTGACATCCTTATAAGGGCGAACACGCGTGCAGAACTGAACAAAATGTTTAAAGATCGCCTATCCGCCTTGAAACCATCCGCAAATGTTTTCAAGGAAATCAACGCCCTCACCGGCCGGCAGACCTCAAACTTCGACATAAACAAGAGCCCAATGCAACTGAATGGGGAAACAGTAACGTCAACGGAGCAAAAACTAACTGCGTGCTCCAACTACTTCCACCATCTGTTCGCAAAGAAGTCCTCGGCTGATCGCAACTTCAACGCCACTGTTGAGCGGAAAGTCAACGAGTTTCTGCAAGGATACCAGGGCTCCTTTCTGACAATCTTCTCCCCCACTAACCGAGCTATATGCCCTTCAAGCGAACACTTCAAATGCTTCTTTGCAAAGCCCGACCAAGTCCTCTCCACTTCAAGCTCATTAAACCATAAAAAGTCAGCTGGGTGAGACGAAAGCTCCAACTACGTTCTAAGGAAATGTTCCGCCACCGTATTTAGACCCCTCACCTGCATTATAAACCAGTGCATAAACAACGGGTACTTTCCTCGAGCCTGGAGAACCGCAGTTCTAATCCCCTTACCCAAAAAAAATTCAAACGGAGATATACGTAAATTCAGGGCAATATCCATGTTCTCGAATTTAGCGAAGATATTAGAGAAGATCATACTTCTATCATTCAAACCATTTGCTAAACCCCTCTTGCCTGCCCAGCTATTCGGATTTCAAGAGAAGTTATCTACGGAGCAAGCAGCGCTACTGCTACACGATCGAATCTCGACCGGACTTAGAATGAAGCAAACAACCGTGGCATGCTCCATTGATCTTGAAAAAGCATTCGATTCAGTGTGGTGAAATGGACTTATTTATAAACTCCTCAACAACGAATGCCCTATGCTAGTTGTACGCATCATAGCTGACTTTCTCCAAGAAAGGTTCTGTTCCGTAAAGATATCGGACACATATTCAAACCTAATTAGTTGAACTCGGGCGTCCCACAGGGATCCATTCTCGGACCGCATCTCTTTAACTTCTTCCTCCACGATATCCCCATGGCCCAGCCAACAAGTATTTTAAATGGCCCTACTCATAACGTGCCCCCCCTCGCCCCACCGCCCTCCATCCTCTACGCAGATGACATCATTGTACTGGCCTCCCACTCTTCCCCTCAGAAAGCCTTGAGGACCATCACACCACGCATCCAATCCCTCCAATTGTAATTCACAAAATGGGCGCTATCCATTAACGCCGGAAAATGCGAAAAATTGCTTTCGTAATGCCTCCGGGAAAGGCCACTGATTGGCACCTTCAGAAAGTAGAGAATTCACTCTATGTATCGACAACTCCCCCACGCCACTAAAGAATACTATAAAATATTTGGGTGTCCTGTTCCACCATCGCCTCAAATTCAACCCGCACGCACGCGCGACCATTTCCAAAGCAACCATAGCCTCTGCAGCGCTGGCACCGCTACTCTCCAGCAGATCCGTCAGCATCAGCACAAAGCTGCTCATGTACAAAACCCTGATCAGGCCCATAATATCATACTGCTTCCCGGTTTGGCTAACGATTTCCCCTACTGTCGCTGAAGAACTGCAGATTTTTGAAAGAACGATTTTTAGAAAGTGCCTGTCCAAATATCGAAAGCCTAATAAAAAGTACTACCGAAGCAGCATACTTTACGAGGAAACAAAAATCCAACCCATTCTTAATTATATGATCCAAACAAGTGCCAAGAGACTGAGTAGATGGTTAAATCACCGCGAAGCTACTGTACGTGACTTATATTACTGGACCATGTCGCTTAACGCCTCCTCAGCCTACCTAGCCCCCATCAAACTCCTCTGCTCTAATCTGCCAACAATGACATCCTTCGATGCGTCGTCACATTATAGGTCACCATTCTATATCCAACCTGGACCAGAAGACCGCGAGTGAACACACGGCACTCATTGGGGCAACCTCAAAGATTCGGGTCGGCACATGTCACCGGAGATTATAGAGAGCCCAAGTCAGCCGAAGAGCCTCTGCTCCTCAACCCCTTCAGACTTACACCGCTCTTACATCAGACCACTAACCCTAATTGTAAATAAACTAGGATAATTTTTTTATTTTTAATTAAATTAAATTAAAAATTTAAATAAGCTAAATAAGGATGTATATAGTTAAAAAGTTAAATAATATTTATATAAGTTTACATAAGTCACTAAGACTAACAATAAAATGAAAGCCTTCGTAATTAGATTTAAGTTTTTAAAAATATTTAGTTAAATAATATTAGAAAAATAGTCTCTGTTAAAAATAAGAAGAAAGTCTCAGTAAAACAAGTCTCAGTAAGAAAATCTCAGTAAAAAAATCTTCATTAAATTCGCGAGAATTATAAACTAAATTTCGAAGAAAGAAAAATGCGATAAAGACTAAGAAAAGGATTTAAGGAAATATAATACAAAAAAGAAGGAAAGTGAATAAATAAAGAAGACTGAAGAGTAAGATAACGTAAATTAAGAGGAAAACTGAATAAATTATAAGAACAAGAAAAATTAAAAGGAAGAAAAACGGACCCTTGCTGTGAGTACAACTGTAATAATTTTTATCATACTAATCCGCGAATGACTGAAAATCGAATACCAGCTTTTCGGAACGTGAATGGTGTCTGTTAGTGTTTGAAGGATTATCGAAGTACCTTGACTCACTAGAAGACTCTTGGATGACTAGGAATGTGCACGCTTTAATTTGCACATCAAAGGACGAGGTTGTTTCTGGCGGTTACGAAGTTAAGGATACAGTGAAAGAAGACGGTCAGATGAAGTCCCGTTGGACTGGAAAAAACACATGTTGGAGGCGGCAGAGGTGGTCCGAATTAAAGCAATAAGACTAGTTCATGTTAGTTGACTTTTTTTTAAATATATATATTTACTTTATGTTTGATTACATTTGTATTTGTATTTTTTATAAATAAACTTTGTCTAATATGAAAGAGTAAGTTTTTCTGTGTGTGCATGTGTGACATGGAAGGATTAGGGTTTTCGTAATGACGTAAAACCCCTAACACCCGATCGGTGAGCTAGTCGATTAAACTGTACAATCGACCCGTATAATCAATGCGCATATCCTCTTTAGAACTTTAAAAAGCAGAATGGTCAAAAACATTTGACATTTGTGAAACAGTTGGTTGACAAACTGAAAGGCAGTTACCAGCTGGAACATACAAAAAAGTTGCAGCAGCATTTCCGACGATAAGTTAAATGGAAAACTTAATGTAATGCGAAAAGGTGCAAAAAAGGATTACGTAGTGTGTTCGAAGCGGAAAAGTAATGGGAGAAGTCATCATACAACCAATGTTGTGACACATGTTCAAAAAAAGCGTCGAATGTTTAAGGGAGATCGTTTCTATAAATATCACACTATGTTAGACTACACTACACTATGTTAGATTACAAAAAAATAAATTTAAACCAACCACCAATTGAATAAAAATATTGATAAAATCATAAAGATACTTTTTTCTGTTAAATTTGATTATCATTTCTCATTTGATACAAAGCAAAAATGTTGCGGAGTAAGTGAAAAAAAGCACCTAAACTGCATAACATAAAATTGTACAAAAATTTTGTCAACAACTTTTGGGCTACGTGGAAGAAAAAGGGGTGATCAATCATCAATGCTCATCTTGATCCCCAAAATAGCCGAAAACATACCAACTGTAGGTTTTCATACGTGGGTACTCGGACAAACTGTAGGTAAGTCTATGCTATCTCAGTAACTGAGTAAGTCACTATCATAGCATAACCACTTAAGACTTCAAATACGTAGAATAAACTCCTAATGTAACGATATTCGACGCCAGTGCATTGGTATTGTCGAGGATAATTTGTTGGAGAAAGGATACCAAGACGAACGCACAGATTAGTCAGCATTAACACTTTTTGAAGTTGAAGTTTTGAAGTTTTTTATTACGTGAGAAAAATTATCACAAACATTTCGGTTTAGATAGTTAGCCATCGTGATCCCTCCCCTCACCTACATCGTTTGATTTTTAAGCTATCTGTCTTAAACAGCTCACTTTACTTGCTTAATGGGCCTTTGTATCTCTTGGCTTTGTCAATCATGTCTGAAACATAAGCACTTTTGAGTGGTTGAATTATGGCCATCACAAATTGAAGAACGGTTTTTGCCAACAAATTTTGCCAAAGGCCAAAAAACGAAGTCTTTAAGGATAATAATAGCCATCGATAAACTCTTCGAAGTTGCGCTTTGTTTATCTACTCATCATGGATAAAGCATACTAAGCACAACACACAAAGCAGTTCATCGATAACTCCTGCAATGAAAGGAGTTTAACACGATCTGAGAGCAATGAAAGATGACAGCATCAGTAGCTGTCATAAAAGCAAACTTCACTTTGTCGAATACCAATGTCATAAACAAGGAATAGAGACATAGAGAGAGACAGCATTCCTCCTGCGCATGTAGAATCTCGAGAGAACTTAGAATAATTACCGAGTTGAGAGCGAGTGATTTTAATGCAAGATGGAGCCTTAGGAAACGAAGCATCGAGCAACGTGCACATCACCCTGTTGGGTCCTTATATCTTTTTTGAAATTTTCGAAAACCGTTTACAAAGTAAATGCCGATTAATATCCAACCTGCATAAGGTCTTGTGAATTGCGATATCTTAATACTTTATTCCTAGTTATTTGGTCAGGATTCAACCTTACTATTGCTTGGATTGAATCAAGCCTGAAAATAATCTATGAAAATAAAGCCACAATAAGCGAAGAAAGAAAGAATACCTCCCCTCCACCATTTTTTTCTATAACCATAAAATAAAGTAATAAAAGGGAGAAACAAATTCATAACACTTCTCTCCTAAAATTTTTTAAGTGCCTAAAAGCCTAGTCATTCTCGTGATGCCATGGATATTTTGTTAATTTGTTAGAATTTTGTAATTTTTGTATCATCTGGTATTTAATTTTACGCCCTGCATATGAAAATAACCATACAATTCGCGTTATATCCTAGTCGTTAAAAAATATCAGAAGATAGTTGGAGAGACCCGCGGAAGAGCTCATGGATCGAAGACATTTATCTAAAGGGCAAAATGCATATAAAAGCACAACCCATGGAAAAAATAGCCCACAAGGCTACATAGACTATTCTAAAGACTAAAGTATTTTCCTTATCACATCATATACTTTGGCAATGTATCTAGATGCAAAAAAGTGTCTTTCAAATGTTACGCCAGCAAATCCAATGTTAGCCTACTCTACGACTTGAAGGAGGGTAGGCGAAGTACAAATCTTACTTCAGGTGTCGCTCAGGACTCTATCCTTGGTCCGGACCTGTGGAACATCTCCTACGATGGACTCCTGCAGCTTGAACTGCCGGATGAGTCACGTTTGATCGGCTATGCGGACGATGTTGCGGCGCTGGTCGCTGGACGCACAGTAGACCATGCGCAACTCAGACTCAATACGTTAATGCGGAGGGTAATGGACTAGATGACCGCTCACGGATTCAAGCTGGTACTGAAAAAAACCGAAGTGGTCATCCTAACGAAGAAGAGAATCCCCAGATTACGGCCTATCAGTATAGGGGACGAGCTGGTCGAATCGAAATCAGCAGTAAAGTATCTGGGCGTCATGATAGACTCGAAGATGAGTTTTTCCCAACAAATCAGGGCAGCAGCTGACAAAGCTGCAGCGCGTGTGACGGCACTTACCCGCTTAATGGCCAACATAGGGGGGCCCACCACATCAAGGAGACGATTCTTAATGAGCGTTGTGCAGTCGCTTCTACTCTACGGATCAGAACTGTGGGGCGACGCTCTCAGCAAGGAGTTACACCGGAAGCGGTTGGCACAGGTGCAGAGGCAAGGAGCATTGCGAATCGCATATGAATACCGAACGGTCTCTGGGGCGGCAGTGCTGGTAATCGCAGGGGTGATACCCATCACCCTCCTTGCGAGAGAGCGCAGAAGTATTTACCTGCGCAGAGGCGAAGATTGAAGAAAAGAGATCATCAGGGAAGAGAGACGTCGCTCTCTCAGCGATTGGCAACAGTCCTGAGAGCAAGAAACATGGGGAAGGTGGACTGCATGTCTGATCCCTGACCTGAGGCTGTGGTTCAGTCGAGTGCATGGTGAGACCGATTTCTAATTGACCCAGCTCTTAAGCGCGCACGGTTGTTTTCGGTCCTAACTGTACAAAAAAGACAGAGCACGGTCCCTAACTGTGTTTTTTGTGCAGGAGAACTGGATGACGCCTGTTACACATTCTTCTACTGCAAAAGGTGGAGCCAGCAGCGAGGGATCCTCCTCAGCAAAATTGGAGAGCTCTGTCCGGAAACTAACATCAGAGTAATGCTAAAAACAGTTGACAATTGGAATCGCGTGGCGCAATATGCTCGGGCAGTGCTGATATTGAAAAAAGCTTTATTGGAGCGCTGGGAGGCATCAAGGATAGATGGATCCCTTTTCTATCACTTACTTCCTCTCCCATCCTTCCCGTTAGAGAAGAGATTCCCGTAATTCCAAGGTGCGTCTAGGCGTAGGAACACGAGGCATTGCCGGAAGTAATGTATCGAAAGGTTCCAGGCTAGGTTCTCAGGTTGATAGGGGAGGTGTTTAGTGGGTAGCCCAAAAGCGTTGTGCGTTTGGAAGTCCCTCACTCAGAGCGTAAACAGCCTTCACCTCCCTACCACAAAAAAAAACGTTATGCCTGAGGCCTATGATAAGCGTCTACCGACAACAAAAAGATTGAAACCATGACAGTACTTTTGAACAAAAAGCACTTGACTATAAAGTAAGAAGATATACTGAATTGAAGGAGAGACTAAAAAGAATTTTCTCTCTATTGCTATGGGAGCTTACTGTAAATAACGTTCTAAAAGCCATTACATGTACTAGAATACAGGTTCAAGTCTACGTGGAGAACGAGGTTTTTTTGGAAAAAAGTCGGTAAAATATCGGTCAAATATCTACATATGTTGCTTGTTCCTACAAAGATAGCTTCAAGGTTAATAAGAGTGTACAAACACAAGACATTTCAATACGTAGAAAACTTAGTTGGTTCTGTTTACTGGCAGGAGCCAACTACCAACATCTGAACTAGCAAAGATTACTAAAAGAAAGGAAAAAAAATGATGGTTACTTTCTACTTCTGTAAGAAGTTATTGATGAGGGGATGAGAGGTCTAATACATCTGATCTGCATTTCAATCCAGTGATATGAGGCGCAATTTTCTTGATGGATTTTCAGTCCAATGGTTGCTCCGAACAAAATAACGTTTTCGATGAAATTGAAAGATGTACAAATATAAATACCGACGGAGGGCGGAGCGTGCATGTGTTGTGAATCCTTAGGTTTTATTCAGCCATATGCAGCGGAGAACTGATTAAAACAATATTCGACTGCATGACTATCAATGAGTCTACTAACCGAGGGTCTGTTTAAATGGAACTATCACGATCAGTTTAGGTATGGAAAAAAAGGAAAACGATATAAACATGGTAAGCAAGCAATTAGTACATGAATGGCTTACTTGCAATATAAAATCAAAAATGTCGTTAAATTGTCACTAGAACACAGGGGAAACTCTTTAAAAATATAAGGTAGAAATCCCCTTTATCACAGCTTATATAGGAATCATACGACGATACATTATAGGAATCATACGAAACGATTCAATGAAATAGCAAGAAAAAAGGGTGCCTAAAAAACCATATCGGTATGAAATATACCGAAACCTCTACACGTTATCATTGAAATCTTGAATGAAAACCTGTAAACTTCAATTGAACCCATAAATAAACGTTCAACGTCATTGGAAATAGGAAAAACGTTTTGGAAATATATATAGAATATAGAGTTACGCGACCCACTATCTGTCTGCAAATGATGCCTGAAGACTGTAAAAAGGAACAAATGGCATGTGTAGAAACTCCGTGTGACCAGGAATGGGGTATGAAAGGCAACCTTTTATGTAGCTGCTCTGGATGTAAGGAAGCTCGCCAAAATGCCAATCATCAGTAATCTGAACAATATTTTTAGATGTGGCATAAATACCTAATTCCAAGATGAAACCTGCTAGGCCGTGGTTAAACCAAGAGATCTCTACTCTACTCTACTCTAAGTTTTTTTCTTTGTATATTTCGATGTTTTTTTGTGCGTCCAAATGTCGTCCTGTAGGTTGTACATTTAGTACCTTCATTGTTTGCTTGACGTGAGTTGGTATAAATTTGTTGGTAATTATGTGGTTTGCGAAGTCGGATTCAGTTGCTGTGTCCAGTTTTCGTACCCTTTTGTTGTAGTCCCGCATGTGCTGGCGAAATCTTATTATTTTACGTCTTGATTGACCGATGTAGCTATGTTGGCTGACTCAGGTTAATTTTTAACCACCCTGTTTGTCCAGCGTGTTTTCTTCGTTTATGTTTGTTCGCAGTATTTATCCCAGTTTGCTCTTTGTTTTGAAAGCCGTGTTGATATTGTATTTCTTGAACAACTTCACCAATTTATATGCTAGGTTTGACTGTATTCAATCGAACATCTTTGCTTTCCGAAACAAACCCAAATCATGACCCCGTCATACAAGGGAGCTGGGTATAACAGAATAAATTGCGAACACATCGATCTGATAAAGCATTAACACATGGACAAGAAATGAGTTGTGAACGGTGCAGAAACTTCCACTTAGAAGTAAAATCTTGATATACAAACGACATTTAAATTTAGAAAAAAATTGTACCCCACTTCTAAAACAGCTTTATTTGAATTTTCCAATTGGTCTTTTTAATTGTTGTTAAACAACTTTTTAACTTGTACAAGTGATAAACCAAAATTCTAAGACCAAAATTCTAAGACCAAAATTCTAAGACCAAAATTCTAACTATTCTAAGAGCTAGTACCGACGAACAAATTCAAATTGATGCAAACAACTAATTAATAATTCCTACTCAAATTGTCACGCTTCAAAAATAGTTTCCTTCGAATTTTCATAACGATTATTAGGTGAGTGACAGTTCTGCTGTTGCAGGATCTTCTATTTATAAGGGAGACATATTCAGCATATGAATGTATACAAGTTCCTGTAAATTGTCAGAATGATTCACTACCCTCGCTTACCGTCCCATAAGTAGTGGCGATGAAGCAAATGGAGAAATTCTTATTAGACGGTCTATTTTTTGTACAAAATTTTTTTGATTGGGTAAATTTTGGAACATTTAAGTATGGACCAGAAATCAACAATACATTTCTTGGTATTTTTGAAATCGAAGGTCCAGGATCAACAAAAAGTCTTAAACCAAATTTGCTTGGTAAAAAAATGAGTTATCACATTAATCATATTCAAATATTATTGTAGCAATTGTTTTGTATTCCAGCAAAGTACTCCCGAAAAACCATCGAAGAATTAGACCAGAAACGATCTTAACATTATCACCAAAATATGTGAAGCAACTTCAATCCAGAAGTATCTCATTATCCCTCTCGATCCTTGACTCTTCAGCCTCTATCTGGAGTGCTCATTTCACTGAAAATGCATTTTCGTGACTATGACAGGTATCAATTTGACTATAACGTACGAAGAAGCTGTCAAAAATACTCAACGACTCAAGCTATCATGAATCCCCAAAACAGCAACAGTACCGTGCCATACTTGAACTCATTGATTCCATCCTTCCTTAGAGATAGAACATACCAGCTTAAAGTTCGAGGATTCCAACATCCACAATGAAAACTGTTTTGCTGGTGTTTCGCAATGTCCAGGCCGGAGTCCAACACTTTTTAATATGAACGCGTCCAACTACAAGCCAAAAATACCAGCTAGTGGCAATTGGAAAAAATATCGGGTTCTAAACTTCAAACAATAACCCAATATAGGAAATGCTAGAAAAAATCGACCACCACTTTAATTAAAATCAAAATTAACGGAATCAAGGCAATATTCTTTAGCATGCTGCGTTACAGACCCATAAAATTTCTAGGCCAAATGTGAGGGGGGGCTTGGCGACGTTGCCCATTATCCAGGCGCGTATCCGGATTACTAAGACCACCTATTAGAAAATCATGAAACAAGTAAAAAACAAGGGATGTGGACATATGACCCGACTTATCAAGGAGACGCGATCTCATCTGGGCTTCTCTCGGGCAATCAAGCTGGGGACAAGTCGTTAGGGCATTTTTCAGTAGTGGATCACTTGGCCACTGAAGAGTCAACAGCTACAAGAAGATAGATCACCGAGCCAAGGTTATTCCCGTGTAGGCCAAAACTGCGGTGATCTCCGCCTCAAAGTGTATCTAAGCCTACTCAGTGTGGCGAGAACAAGGTGCTTCTCTACACCGCTCCTCCCGCTCATGCTTCTTTTGCTCAAGACAATGGAGGGAATAACACAAGAAGCGTAGTGGCATTGGCGATTGGAGCCACAACGTCAAGTGCCATTTTCCAGGGACTGCTGAAGGTCACATACATAAAAAACAAAAAAAAATATACTGAGCAGCTACCAGACCCTATTGCTGACTGTGTACTGAAAACATCACCTTAGAACGAGCAGGCTCCGAAGCTAGCCGTCAACCGAAGTAAAGAAGAACGGCTTACAAGAAACATAAACGCGTTCTTAAAGGGTATGAGGAGTGCAACGAGAGTCCAATAAATGTCAATAGGGACATTTAAAAACGGAATTGCCTAACCGGAGGTCTTCATTGACAGAATTCAGAACTACCGTTGCAGGAGGCTACGAACAGAGAGCCAGCTGAATAAGCTCAGCTGTAAGAGCTCTACACAGAAAATATTACTCCCTTCGTAAATGGCAAAAGAAAGGCATGTAGCATACTAAAGCTGGACAGCAGGAAAACGGAAAAACTGCTCGAGACAACATACACGATCAAGGGGAGGCAGGAGAAGCTGGTGTTCAACTTGTACGCTCCAGGGCGTAACAAAAGACTACGAAGAAAGTGCAGCCGTCGAGAGCAAAAGATATGATCGAACAGAGGTCCGAAAAGCACGAAGGCGCAAAACTCAGCGCGATGCTTGAGTAGACCAGGCGAAAGCAGCGCAGAGATGCTCTCCTAATCAAGCCTGCAGACGAGAGGACTTACGCCGAGGTCTTCAAGTAGACCAGGCAAAAAGTAGAGCTGAATAAAACCAGAGCCTGCATATGAATGGTTTATCGGTGCGGAGTCCACTAACCAGCGTTTGTTAGAGAGCGAAATCAAGGACCCCTTTGGCTCTGAAACTGTTCTAAAACCTCAACATTGCAACCAATGGCTCATTTGGAAATAAGAGACATTTATTGCGTTTTTCCTGTCAAAGAAGTAGACGAGTCAGTTAGATAAACTTTTCCAACAGAAGACAGCTTTACGGTGCACCTACCAATCCTAGAGCGCAAGTGTCACAAAAATTGGCTGGAAATTGCCTGGATTGAGCGCAGAATTCATCGGAGGGTAGTCCTAGCTCAATGTTTTCAGTGCCTCAGTTCAAACACATTTTCTTGAACTGTAAATAGCAATCTGTGCTATAAGTGTGGCACTCCCGGCTTTAGAGCAAAAGAGTACGCAAATAAACCGCTGCATCTTGTGCAAAGGGTCAGAAGCCTGAAAAACTGACCTATATTGCAGGAAGCGGTATTTGTCAGGGGTTTTACAAAGGCACTTAGCAAGAAAAAAATCAAAATATGATCCACATTTTGGACTTGCTCCAGCGAGGATGGCTTTGTCCTGATTAAGTTTGCGGATATGATACTCAGAAGATTCTATTTCACATCGGGTGAGCATATTTCATTCCTTCAGGCCATGCTCAATGAACTGAAGGAAACTGTTCCGAGCATGGAAGGTCGAATCCGTATTAATGGTGACATCAATGCATAGGCGATCGAATCGGAAAACAAATCCTAAAAATAACGTCTAGGAAGGAAAATTTCATCATGAACATTGGAAGTAAGCCAACCTGTCGACGGACAAAAGTTCGGACGTTTGCTTCGTTGTCCTTAGTGCGTAGAATACAAGAGGATACTCAGCGACCTATCAATAGCATATTGCACGTGAAATTGGCGTGCCTGCTTAACGATGCGAAGAAATCCTAGCTTCAGCTTGAAGTAGATCCCCTAGTGCTAGTTTTTGTTGGCCGAAAGGAAAGATGAAGGACCCTAGCTTTGTCATCATGGGTAAATGTTGGTAAGTGAAACGTGTGGCAGGTCATTAGTGACTTCAGCCCTGGTTCTGCAGAAGAGTTGTGAGACTTATTTATATATGATTAATTTATATGTATTTTCAGTCTTACTTGTATAAGATGGAAAGTCACCATCTCATCATCACCATCTCTTGTTCTGCCCGGCGATTAAGGATGACGCCTTCGACATCTTCTTTACATGCAGTTTATGTTTATAGTTTTCAATACGGCACAATGGGTACTTTCCGTTTGACCGTTTTGATTTTTAAGGCACTAACTGTCACATAGTTTATTTATTCATATGTTCTATATTAATACGTTTTATTCTTGTTTGATATAAACTCCTTGATTTTCTATCAATATTACTATCAGTTACATAACAAAAGCTCACAAGTAATAAACACTAAGGAAAACCTGCAATGAAGGGAAAATAACAAATCATTCTCTCGTTGCAATCAGCATACTGCACATATTGACATGTTAACGAAGAGTCACTCAAGCTTTAATATAAAGAATAACTTCTACTTTTGTCAACTTTCCACATATAACTTTCTCGAAAAGTAAGTTTGTTGCAATAGTTGTCTGTGATAAATAAACTAAAAAGAGCTTGAACAATTTCATTAGTGAATTTGTTTTTCTGAGAAGTGATTCCATAGGCAACATATTTGATGTATTAAACACCGAAGACAAAGTTATGGACCTACCTCTCCGTTACTTAAGCTAATACAAGCTAAACATATTTCCTTGCTCCAAAAACAAACAGTGCAACCCAAATCTCAAATTTTTACTGATACCCCTATCTCAAGTTGAATCCAACTCTTAAATGTGCCAAAAAATCAACTAAATCAGTAATCCCATCTCAAAGGACCCTAACTTACCTATTAGGGATATTTCCGCGAAATTTGTAAATATCAAGGAAGCAAAACGACTAAGCGAATAGACGCGAACTGTCAAGGATGGCTAACTTTTCACTGTTATGCTCTCGCTCGCTCTCCCTGTCTCTGTTTCTCTGTTACTCTTTAGTTCATTTTTCATCCTTCAACGAAAAATTCAGTGCCCAAAGAACGAAGCAGAATGCATTAAGACTTCATAAATAATTTACAACTCGTACTTTATCATTTTTCGTCCTTTCACTGTAGCTCCACCATCCATCTATCTGTTCAGTGTCCTGTACTTATGGATACCATAATAACCAGCAAAGTCACGATTCACGACTAGGTAAATAGTCGTTCAGGATGAAAGGATGAACTGAACAAATGCTGGAGATTAGCCTGGTTTTATGTGAATGATAAACCGATTAAAGGAAAATGAAGAGAGTGTGGTGTGGGATGGAAAGTTGTTTAAATGGACTCAGAATTTGAACATTGATCTTGGATTGAATTATTATATCTTTTAAAAGTTGGACCCGCCTCAATGCTGTTGTTTACAGTATAAGTGATTTTCCGTGAATTTGATGAAGGATGATAAACCAAGTTTATCATCCAAGAAGGATGATAAACTTCCAAGAAATTTAATTAACTTTGAATCGAACATTAAGATGTCTGGCCAATTTTTACATATATTCAAACATCAAAAACTACGAACCCTCATCATTCAATGTTGAAACAATCGAAATGTATATAGGGACTACGTAAATTGATGCCATTTTTTTGTATGATGCAAAAAACTAGAACAAACGGAAGAGCGTAGAACAGGGCTCTCGTTGTTAATGCTTTTCAGGGATCGCAGGTGATATTAGTAGGGCGAAAAGAAAATGATTGATAAAATTAAACTACAAAAACACTTTTCTCTCTCTCTCTCTATCTTTCTCTTTCTCTCTCTCCCTCTCTTTCCATCTCACTTAGCTATTCCATCTCACTAAACTGTTACTGCAACTACTACTGCTACCACTACTACTACTACTACTGCTACTACTACTATTACTACTACTACTATAACTACTACTACTACTACTACTACCACTACTACTACTACCAGTACTACTAAAGAACAAAAACTGCAGTGCGAACTACTAATTCAAATTTTAAAATTTAAATACAGTTATTAAAATTAGAAAAGAATTTAATTATATTCGGCCATTGATACTTAGATCACCTTCGCTTCAAATCGATCAATTTAAAACCATACATTCCAACAAAGTATCTCCATAACCAGTTTTCTCTTTCTAATCCGAAGGATCTCTCTAATCCGAAGGCGCCGCTAGACGAGACTTAAGAGGCGTAGCCCGAAGTAATGTGACAAACAGTTCCAGGCTAGGTTCTCGGTGTTACAGGAGAGGTGTTTAGTCAGTACTGCAGTTGCTGTGTTCCACTGAGAGTCCGACACTCAGGGCGTAAATAGACTTCAACTCCCAACCACAAAAAAAAACGCACGCAAATCCAGAGGATATTTTCTTATCAATACCGAATCCATAAACAAGAGATATGATCGAGACACCATCTGAATAGAAAAAAATAATAATTCATGATTAACTGGACGAATGTTTCAGAAGGTATGAAGCTAGTCACGAGGCAGGTCTTATTGTAGTAAGGACAGCCAATCGCTTGGACCTTGACATAAGCATATTAAGAAATCGGTTGACGTTTTACGAAGTACTCTATACATTATCTAACCGAAACTTTAAGCGGCATACATGCATTTCGTGTGGCTTATGCGAAGCACCGGCATTTCCAGAATTTCCAAATAGTCTAGCCCGCACGATTCTCAAGGAAGGGTTTAGTTCGTCAGTGTTGATACGTTATTCCAAAAATCTATTGTGAATCTGTATGCGTGAAAAGAATAGATACTTGCAATTTGGATTTCCCTTTGATAGGTGCTTTAAACACTGACGCAGAGGGAACATGGCAATCTTGTTGCGTCCATCTTTGCCAAACGATGTGTTGACTCTTACAAGCCCTTCCTTCAATTTAAAATAATTTTCTTCTTGGTTGTGGATTAGGCTCGTCCGTCTATCAGCGTTCGATTGACAATGGTTCCGTTTCCGCCGATTGATTTTCATCATCTACTAAGCTCATTTTTTGTTCCAAGTCTTAGGTAAGGAGGATGAGTATCCCAACTTGGATGTGTTTCATTTTTCTCAAACTATTTAGACTCCTTCTGTAGCTTCGCTGACTGCTATCATGAAATTTAAGTCTTTTTATACTTGCTTCAGCCTTGCCTTCTTTTCGTTTGATTCCTGGTCCGTCAATTGATTTTCTAATTTGATTGATTGTTATTCTATGCATTCGATGTCACTGCCGATTTAGTCATGGCTCGTAAAGTAGGTAAAGGTGAAGTAAAACATTTTATAAAATGTAAAAAAAATATACAAAAAGAAAATTAAAAGCCTCACTGGTCGTGAGATGCTCTTTTTTCGTCCTAATAGAGCGCTCCTCACATCAGAAAACTCAAGTCATCCAGGATCCACTTCTTTAGATTAAATTAACTGGCAAATTTTCTTTGTCTTTCTATGTTTGACCAAGCTTTTCATCTGCCCAAATTTTCATCTCCTCCTTTTTTCGCTTTTTTAAAATTATATTAAAAATATCGACTTTATCACTAAATTATCCCACTCACGACAGCAGTACGTAGCGTACTAGACGCCAAGACCTTACTCCCCTTGTTAGATGAAGTACTTAACTTAATAATTGAAATTGTTTGATTGGAAATACTTGTTTCAAAAATTGAATTTTCCACTTTCGCGATCATATTCCGCGATTACTTGCGGACTTTCCATTGCGTCTTTTTAGCGCACGTTTACCCCTTACAATGACTTCATCGCATTATTCTGTGACGGACTATCAACAGTCTCTGATTCGTTAATGTTGACTCTCGCAGCCTCTCTACTTCGTTTGACTCGTTTTCTTGACTGACCACGCAAGGTAAGCACCTTGCTGCTTACAAATAAGTTCAAGAATCTGGAAAATCGTCCACTATAGATTATACCCGTTATTTCTAATGAATAATTGATACTATTTTACTTCGACTTATTTACTTATGGAAAATATTAAATCCCCAACGAAAAATTAACGAAACATTACAATGAACTTGTTTTCACTTCAAGCTTTCGTTTCTTACTTCTATCGTCTGTTGGCTGATGACAGATATAGTACCACTAGCTTTGTATTTCCATCATGATGCAAACTTGAGCGTTTCAGTAGTTGGCAACATTTTCTCATAGGCGTTTTTTTTTGTATTCTTTTTTGCCAAGTATTCATTTTCGTTTACTTATAAATTTTTTTTGGCATTGTTCTTTACATTATCTAATAATTCATGGATTTAATTATAATATATATTATTTGTACAATATATTGTAACTGATTTTTTTTTTGCTATTCTTTTGATGATGAGTTGTTGCTATTAAAATTGTCCACAAAAAGAGACAATTGATTAAATATTAGAGAAAGTTTTTCATGCTGGGTTGATTCTTTGTGGTTCATGAACTTGTTCGATACACCGTTTCGAAAAAATGGAATGGAAACGAAATATTTTTGTCGACTCAGTTTCCAGTCAAAAGGATAAAAACATATACGGCATTCGATAAGATGCGGCACTAGCAATAAAAATTTTTAGTTAATAATATTAGGTGTATAAATATGAAATGCGGATTTTATTAACAGATGGCATAACCATTACATATGGTTTGTGTCAGGGATGACCAATATGGCATTTTGGAGGGTAAACATCTGTTAACAAATTCCAATATGTTATACGTTTTGATTGTACAAACAACATAGTTTTTTTTCGCTTCAAAATCGTCAAATTACGTTCCAGAAAAAGAGGTTTTGCGGGGAAGTCTAATAACCTTCTTTCATTTGAAGAAAACGGCAGCAGCAACTTATCGATTGTTAGTGGAAGCATATGGTGAACATGCCACAAGCCAAGACACTTGTGAACGATGGCTTAAAAGATTTAAAAGTGGCGATTTCGATGTCAGCAACAAAGACCGTGAAAAACCACCAAAAAAACTCGAAGATACAGATTTGCAAGCATCATTGGATGAAGACAACACACAAACTGAAAAAAGTTGGTAGAAGCGTTGGAAATTACTCAGGCAGCCATTTCACAACGTTTAAAAGCCATGGGAAAGATCCAAAAAGCTGGAAAATTGGTGCCGTATCAATTGAAAGAAAGAGTCATCGAAAGGCGAAAAACCATTTGTGAATTTTTGCTTGTTAGACAGAAAAGAAAAGGCTTTTTGCATCGGATTGTTACCGGCGATGAAAAATGGATTTATTTCGACAATCCCAAGCGGAAAAAACCATGGGTAGACCCAGGCCAGCCATCAACACCACAAACAGTCCAAAATTTTCATGGAAAGAAGACTTTGCTGTGTATTTTGTGGGATAGTAAGGGACTTTTGTATTACGAAATGCTGAAACCTGGTGAGACTATTACTGGCGAATGTTACCGACAACAACTGATCAAATTGAACCGCGCACTTAAGGAAAAACGACCAGAATTTCACCAAAGACATGATAAAGTCATTTTTCAACATGACAATGCTCGGCCACATGTTGCAATACCTGTCCAGAACTACTTGGGAAACATTAATTGGGAAGTTCTGCCCCACCTGCCGTATTCTCCAGACTTGGCTCCTTCTGACTGCTACTTGTTTCGATCGATGCAGCATAGACTTGCGGAACAGCACTTCCATTCTTACGAAGAAGTCAAAAATTGGCTTGATGAGTGGTTAGCCTCAAAAAATGATAAGTGGTACTGGGACGGAATCCATCAACTGACAGAAAGATGGGAAAAAGTCGTAGCTAACGATGGGGCAATACTTTGATAATTGAATTCAATCGTTCTGTTATTCAAATAAATGCATATTTCAAGCAGAAAAAATTCGCATTTCATATTTATACACCTTTTAGAGCAAATGTAATTTTTAAGTAATCTTGCGTCTGGCATGCAATCGATGAAATTCCAGTAACAAAGTATAATTAATTGGGAACCAAAGCAGGGATTTTCGAGAGCTGTACCGTTACAACGTGCTACATTGAGGATAGCTCTGATTGAACAGTTGAATTTCATCATTTGTAACGTTTGCAAATTTTCGATAAGGCCCCACAGAGATAATAACAAGTAAAAAGCTGCAACAGACCACAGACTAACAGACTAAAGTCCACAGACTAACTTTTGGAAAATCTTTACAAGCATTTAAGCATCAACTTTGAGTAGAAACCCTAAATAGGATCAATTCGTTTCTTCTGCTGGCCGCTTTTGTGTTTAAAGAAAATCCTAGTAGACCGCGAATGACAAAGTTCAAGTTTTTCCTTTGTTACTTTTCATTGGTCCACCATCTTCTTCCCACCATTTTTGGTTGACTTTGGGACGATTTTTATGTTATGTTTGTACGTTTCCTTAGCGTTTCTACAATTTCTACAATGAAAGCTGTAAGTCAGTTCAGTCAGCCGACTGTCTGGTATGATTGCCGGGCCACAGGCAACTGTCAAAGGAGAATTCCGTGATGCAGTCAAAAAAACCGTCAAAGTACAAGGAACCACAGCCGTCTTACACCACTTTGGAAATTAGAGACGTTGACGGAAATACGGATTTGTTCGAGACAGATGGTACCATAAGATGGAATTTGCTTGAATTATGCAGAAAGAAGCTCAGATTATATAGCAAGTAATAACTCTTTGTCATAGGTAATATCGCAGAGAGCGAAAACGAACAACAAGCAACAAGCAATATCAAAAAAGGATGGATCATTTATGATCATTTATTGGATAGAGTGAAGAGCTAGTCATCTTTAGTATTTGAAGTATTTCGGAGAGAGCAGATTGCATGGGATCTATACTGGCGAGGGAGTGCATGAATGAAAGTGGTACATAGAACAGCGTACTGTGTCCTTTGCCAGGAATGTTTTTCATAGTTTGACTGGTTGAGACAGAGCCCAGATACAGGGATTTAAGAGGCTTCCTAAGAAGTTCTAACCAACGCAAAGTGTTTTTACAATTGTCCTTATCCTTTTTTATTATCTGTATCGAAGCACAATAGTCACACAGCTGCTGAAGCAGTTTTTTGAGAGATGGGAAAGCTAACAACCAGCGAGCAACTTTACACCAGAATAAGCCAACATTGTTTCTGGATGAGTCCGATATTGTCATTATCTGGGTTCATAACAGTGCACACTTCCACATGCAAGGCCATAAGAGCGAAAATGGATTTGTTTTGACTCTGTGTTCGTGAGCTTTACTCTCTAGTATTTATAGTACATATATAGTTTACACTAAAGAACAAATCGATGTCATATCATCATGCTAGGCTCATTGCTTTGCAGGACGGAAGCCAAGTTGCTGTTGGAGACGACATCAACGCTAGAAAACACCAAGTACCAAGAGCTGAAAATAAGAGACCAATTGTTAATTATTAGGCAAGCACTGAAGATCGATGAGAATGCTTCCTAAAGTCCATAAATTAGTCTTCCACGATTTGGTGGCCAGGGTTGTTGATGCACAGGGTAAGAATGCAGTTAGGCGAACACAAAACTCCAGTGAAGAACCTACCCAATATACTGCTGGTCGCCTCAAATTTCTAAAAAGCGGAAAGAGTTGAAACTTTTAGGGAACATAAAGAACACAGATCTTTGAAGATGCAACAGCTTATATGTCAGCTTGAAAATGCATTGACAGGGTCATAAATAGCCATTAGCAAACCTGGGTTATAATCTAGTCATACAGATGTTGGTCACTCAAAGGCCCCCTCGCTAATATGTGGCTGAAGGCGAAAGAAATTTTTCTGGGCTCCATATTATCCACTATAAGTTTGTTGAGCCCCGCGACATCATACACGACTAAATGTCAAATTTTTTTACGAAATAGACCTGGAGGCAGCAGTGTTGTCTATGAAAACCAGGAAGACACGGATAACAAATGGGATTCCTACTGAAATAGTGCAAATAATGTTTCACATTTGACTTAAATTACTGCTTTACCCAGTCAATGCATGTTTGCATAAAGGGAAACTCAATAGGATACTAATAGTGCTGTTCAGGCAGGTGGCAATGTTCGTTCCCATTTACAAAAGAAACGTAACCCCGATTCGTTTTCCTAAGCTTTTGTGGCGCTAGTAGCTGGACGCAAATCAATGATACGCAAATTAGACTAGATATGCTAACGCGGTGCGTGACGAAATAAATAAATGTTAAATAAATTTTCGTGGTTACAGGCGCGCACGGCAATAACATTGAACTTGTCTTCCTTATAAACGAGAGAATTGCCAGAGCAAGGCATATCGGTATGAGAAGAACGTTGGTGGAATGGAAAATGTGTAAATGTGAATGCTGTAAATGTAGACAACCTTCGGGTTCTACTAGACCAGCTGGATTGAGTTCCTGAGCCTCGCGACCAAACCTCATCAGCAGACACCTTTGAGTTGAATCAAAGATGGGCCACTTTAGATCCGTGCACATCAGACATTTGAGTTTCCAAGCTTGCAGAACTTGTACGCTCAAATGAATGCGCATTTAAGAGGCTATTACCTCCCTGCGTGTCCCAGCGTCTCCTCAAGTTAATATATTGCTTTCACTGTAGTTGCAAAGTAAATAGAAGTTTGGTAGTCCGGGATCGGATCGATCGACGATCCTGTCTCATATTTGGACTCCAAGACTTCCGAAAGTCCCCACATTGTTTTTGCGTTCAAGTTACTCGCTCAATATTAAACTCTAAGAGTTTAAGTATTATTAAAATGCATGTATTATATTATTGCTGTGCGAGAGATTGCGTCTTATAGCAACTCTCATTTGTCCTGTATGTGGCTTCATTGATTGATCCGCCGATAATCCCCTTTGATTATTATTCCTTTCTAGCATTATTTCTGGGAAACGCAGTACCTGTTAGGGTTGGGGCTCTCCAACTTTTTCCATACAGGTCGATGCGCAACACAGCTATTCCTGACATTGTTAAGGGACAATGCCGCCTATAATGCTCCACAGCCACCGCGATACTCCCCGAAGAGCCGACACCAACAAACTGAACCATCATAAGATTGCGGTTTATCAGCTTCCCGCGTACCTGAATATACCTCCAAGGTTGAGGTTCGGAACTCCATTTGGTAGTACCCTAACGAGCTCAGCTGCTATGCTTCGAACCGCGAACCCAGTTCTAGTGCTTTTACTAGACTAAGGACCGCGGGTTTGCCACACCCCGTCAGCTTCACTGGAATCGAACATCTCACCCAACAATAGGGAGAAAGATTCTTTCTACCAGATCCACTGCCCTGCGGGCTGTAAATGTGGACAGTGGAACAGGGGAACAGAAAAGGCTCTACCACTCCAATCAAATGACTGCAAAAGAGTGAAGGCCGACATGCAATACTGCGAGACGGCGATGCGAGAGCGGCGATGAGAGTCTCGCAGCAAATGTCAAGCAGTTTTCGTAACAGGCGTTTGTGTACAGCATCGTACAGTGATTGCGATGCGCCGATGCGAGGCGACAAATATTCGGAAAAACGAAAATTCCTCGCAACGAGGTGCGTGACATTTGCCAGATGCTCTATGGCGCGTAAATGAAATTTGAAATTCAAACACCTTAATTACTTTTTAAGCAGGAGGGATATTCGGAATAAATTTTGAATGAAAATTTCATGCATCCTTGTTGAGGCTATTATTTTCCAAACGAAGGAAAATCACAAATTCAACTTTTTAAAAAATCAAATCAATTTTAATCAAATTTCATTTGAAACGTCACCAATTTGACATTTATCATACGAACATTAGTCTTCCTCTCATCGCGTGCATTGTAAATTGAATACGTTGCGCGACGACGAGCGAGAATCGCATCGCGCTCTCGCATTGCCGTCACGCAGTACTGTATTTAGGCCTTGAGATGTGGTCTTTTCTACTCTATCGTTCAGAAAAAGCCCTAAAATCAAATCCAGGACTACTACTTATATTGATGACAGATAAAAGGTTAAATGAACTCTGGGTGAGAAAGTAGTTCATACCTTCCGTGCAAGAGATCCGAATTTGAATCCTGCAGGTGTCAATGATGCTTGAATTTCTGTTCCTAATGTAGCAATATCAGGATAAATGTGACATCGTGCACCTCTTGTTGGAACCAGCAACTGTCAAAACATTTTCACATATTTGCGGAGAAACACAATGCGCCAAAATCCACTGATATCGATCATCATCGAATGTTTCATTTTCAGGAAGAAAATAACTCAATGATGGTTTTGGCGTGAAGGCTCACCCTGGCAGTCTCGTTTTGCTCAGAAGCAAGGATGCTTCATAGAACTCGTATGGATTCTTTCTTCCCTTAATGCGGGAAATTTGCTTACTAATGCCACCATAAAGAGTGAAACGTGCCTAATCGTTCATTCAAATTTGCTTCCAAAAATCAAGTTAAGTGTCAACCACTCAAGCGAGTGTTTGACCGTATTCCAATCAACATGGTCCATGTTGTTTGGTGAGATGGTCCAATATTGTTTGTGTTAAGTACACTTTGAAAAGAAATACACATTCTTCAAAATACGCCTCAAAGTGGTCCCACTGATGCTAAAATGCTTCTGGGGGCTGAGGAACGTTACTTCAAACAGTTCACTGGATTGTCTTGGTCTTCGTCAAACAAAATTTGGCATAAAATGATCAATAATGTCTTTTTGTTTGCGATTTGCACGTCGAGTTAACACAACTGAATAGCTATTCTCAATGTACTCTATCACTATTTCGGCATGAGAATAAAATCGAGAAAAACAAGATCTTCTTGTCCGAGGTGTACAGAAGAAATACGAAACCGGTTTGAGATATAGTAACAATATGGCGTCTTCCTACACAAGCCTGTTGTGTCCAGCAAGAGTTTACCAGCCACCGATCCACACATCTTAGCTGCTGGTATAGGAGAAAGTGAGCGATTTGTCCTATCCGTGGCTTGTTCCAAACCTTCTTTTTCAGGTTCAAAACACCAAGGCTGAAATATCTTGGCTGCAGGGTTCCCAAAAAACTTCGACATTCTTCAATCCCAACCCAGATTTTGGGTTTCACCCCTAAAAACTCCAGCTAGGACATACAGATAAAAATTATCCACTCTTACACTTTGTCCGTTGTTTGTACACTTTGAAAAATTTGAGCCCTTGAATTACCCTCGCATAAAAATTAAGATTTAACCGTTTGTAGTTTACCCTTTTTTCGAAAACGTTCGAGCTGTTGATTGCTTTCAAAACCCCCGCTGACGCGGTCGATTTGAATGCTCCAGTTTTAGTGGCACTGGATTGTTGAATATCTGTGAGGCAGCATATTTCATGTTCTCCCTTCCCTGGTCCTAAAAATTTTGTGATAAACAGTGATCTGAGATATCGAAGGAAAGATAACCGAAAGAAAAAATTTCGGGGTCGATAAGAAGCTTATGAGGCCTCATTAAAGCTAATTTGTCCCAATCCGTCTTTGTCCCCTTCGTGTTTGTCCCCTCCGTGCTTGTTCCCTCTGTGGTCAATTGAATTTATTCACATTATTATACGAGGCACGTCCAGAAATTAAGTGTACTCAATTTATGTAGGGTTCAAAAAAAAATTAATTAAACAAAAACATACTTGGTTACACTTGTATATATGTAAGTTATTTTTCGACGTAGTCACTATCCCTCTCGTTGCAAGTGGTGAGCCGCGGGATCAATTTTTTGATGCCTGCCTCGAAGAAGTCTCCTGCCAGCTCTTTCGCCCACTTCTCCACCTCCCCCTCCACCTCCTCGTCCATTGAAAACTTGTTCCCACCCATGTGCACCGTAAGGGAAGTGAAGAGAAGGAAATCTGAAGGGGCCCAAGTCAGGGGAATACGGGGGTGGTTCAAAACGTCCCATCCAAAAGAGTCCAGGAGTTGCTTCGTGGCGTTGGCCGTGTGAGGTTTGGCATTGTTGTGCAGCAGGCAGACTCCCTTCGTTAGCATGCCCCTCCTTTTATTATGAATCGCCCTTTTCAGTTTTTTTAGCGTCTTACAGTATCTTGCCGCGTTGATGGTCTCCCCGTGAGGCAGATATTCAATCAAAATTATGCCTTTATGGTCCCAAAACATGGATGCCATGATTTTTTGGCTGTAATTGTGGTTTTGAATTTCTTGGCGGAGGGTGACAAGGTGTGACGCCATTGTTGAGACTGCCTCTTAGTTTCAGGCGTGTAGTGGGCAACCCAAGTTTCGTCTCCAGTAATAATAGAAAAGAGAAAATCATCGCCTTCAAGTTCGTAGCGTTCCAAAAACTCCTTGGAGCTCTGCACTCGATTCAACTTGTGCTGTTCTGTCAGCTGTTTTGGGACCCACCTCGCAGACAATTTCCGATATCCGAGAGTTTCTGTGATTGTTTCGTTTATCAAGGATCTGGAGATTTGCGGAAACATCGCAGAAAGTTCATCTAACGTCAATCTGCGATCGTCATGGACCGCAATCTCGATTTTTTCCAAAAGTTCGTCAGTCACAATTGAAGGTCTTCCGCTCCTCTGATCGGCATGCACGGAAGTACGGTCAATTTTAAACTCGCAACACCACTTGTACACACTCGTACGATTCATAGCTTTATTACCGTAAACAGTTTTCACCTCATTATAAATTTCAACCGGAGCTTTTCCCTTCGCAACGAGGTAGCGAATGACGGCGCGAATTTCGCACTTGGCGGGAGATACGATCGACATTTTTCGCGAGAGATGCTACTGCGTTAAGAGTTTTCAACACACTAACCTCGGATTGGTCTCGTTTTGAAGGGGAGGGGTCAGGCTACGCGGCAGTATTGCCAACATGTCGAAAAAGTATTCCCTACAACTGTGAATGTACCAGTACACTTACTTTCTGGACGTGCCTCGTATGGCGAATAATGACGGTCCGAGAGGAGTGAATTTCAACAATTAAAATCACGAAGAGGATAACAATCAAACGGGGAAAAGTGAGTAACCACAAAATGAAGAAACATTTTGCTTAATAATTTTTGATAGAAAGTCAAAACAAAAAAAAACATCACTGACGTGATTTCAATCTTATATTTTTCAGAAGGAAGCTAGAAATGAGCGTGAAATACGTCTGGAACGCAAGCGGGAAAACGACAGGAAAAAATCCGTAATCACCCCGAAAAATACCGGGAATATTGCAACAACAAACGTCAGCGTTATGTAACTCAAATCAAGCCTGTTGCTTGAAAATTTTCAATTCTTGGTTCTAGCCCTGTTCTTCCACAAGCTGATAAAAGAATATTCAACACACAAGATTATACAATTATTAACATGTGTCGTGGTGAGAGCTGTGTTTGGCCAGAAATTGTCCTCACTGTAAATCCAAGGAAGTCGTCATTTCAAATGAAAATCAGTCCCCAGATATGTTGATAACCTATCACAAATGGATCAAAATTAGGGAGAAAGTTATAAGTGCAAAGACCAAGAAAGAAATTATTGTCAGTCGGACGAAAAAAGAAAATCGTTCCATCAGACTTTCTGGACCACGAAAGGAATATCATCCAACCATCAATATAAATTTCAGAAGTTTTTGGTAGATCAATCTTTCCATTTTCACTTACAACATTGTAAGTGATTCATACCCTTGCTAAGCTAACTCAGGGAAGACTCATGGGTGCTCATGGATAGTCTGGAAAAAATGCTAATACTGACGGACTTCAGCGAGAATTGGAGTAGCAAGTATTCGAAAGAAGTACAATGAGTACGGGAGATACGGGATATATTTACAGTGCCTCGCTAAACAAGGGATTTTGTACTATATCCCCCTCTCAACATGATCCTACAACAATAGTGGCCCATTTGAAACAGGGTTTTCATTCTGTCATTAGCTTCAGTTACAACAGTGCACTTTGGCCCGACAATCCAATACCGGTACAGGGTGTTGTTTTATTTGCTTTCTTATCACCTAACAGTTTGGCTGGTACAAAATGTAGCCAGCCTACAGCGGATGATTTATAATTTTAGTGAGCGAGGGCATAGAAAAAGCCTGTGTGATGGAACAGGAGCTGTAATTAAGAGATTCGACGATGATAAGCTCAAGTACGGATAGGACGTATTAGAATTTGACCAGTTCCACAGAATTTTGAAGAAGGCAGAACATAACATTTTCGTGGCGTCAGTAAATAAATAAATAGAAATAATCAAATGAAAGTAAGTAAATATAAAAAAATTTAACTCACATGAATTGTGCTGCGCTGGTTCTGACCACCTCTGCTTGATTTTGGTACTTCACCTGAGCGTTTGAATTCTGCTGCGCTGCGTCCAACACGAATCTCCACCTCTGCTTAATTTCGGAACTTTATTGGCTTCTGCTGCGCTGATTCTGACCACCTCTGCTTCCTCCAACACGTATCTACATCTCAGCTAGGTTTCAGGACTTCAATGAATTCCGCTGCGCTACCTCTGACCACCTCTACTGCCCGCTTACTACTTCTTGGCATCGATCTTAATCAAAATGTTCTCTTGGGCTTTGTAATTCAAAGATTTTGCAACTCGAGGACTTCTGGTGCTAAACACCACACAGCTTTTAATATTTCTTGATTCTCTTTATTTTATTTTTTTTGTTTGTTTTTATGTCGCCTACACATCGGAATGTCAGTGGAAAATCAATGTTACAGAAATGTGTCTAATTATGTCAATCAGTTGACAAATGTCAAAACTACCAACTGTTTAAATACCGTAAACCGTAAAAAGATTACCAATCTTTCTTTAGGGTCTAACTCAAGGTAGGGCGATAGTTGTAGGACAATAACAAAGCATTTTAAATACCACAACAAAAAATACGATTCATCATTTTATTCAGATTTGATCGTGTGGCTGTTTTGTAATAAATATACTCTAAATACATTTTAGAGAGCAAGTTTGAAATGCGCATTGCTATTGTAGGTATCCATCAATTTGGTCAATCCTGATAATGCTCGTGGGTGGTAGAAGTTTCGGAAAATGTTCAGCATATTACACAACCTAATTCAAAGAGTTTGACACAATAAAACAACAATAACACTTTTCGCAAAACAATAGTACCTACTTTCAGTCGATAATTTAACCTCCGTAACAACTCAACCAAACATCTCATGAAAGATTCACGGTCTGCGCACTTTGAACCTTTTGTTGTTTATTCAAAAACTTTTATAATTTTCCACCAACAAAAAATTGTTCATGTCAATTTAGACAAGTGGTTTTGTAAGTTTTCCGTTTCGGTAGTTTAAAAAGTTTCCTACACAATCGTGCAACTACTTTGCCAATACGTGTATGTAGTGTACAAAAGTTTTTCCGAACGGAAAATTCGAGAACGTTGTCGTGCTATCACTCGGGTGAAAATATTTAAAAGCAATGTTTACGCTGTTTGGAAAAGGATGCTATAAGCGCAGAAATTTTCAAAGAGAAATTACCATTGAAGGAAATAATTTTCCCATAGAAATGCATATGGATATGAGGACACATATATATATACATGCAAATTTTACTTGAAAATAAATACTGTACGTTTAATGGATGAAATCACCGCCGAAGAATACTCCCTTAATCAAAACAACCCGTCATCACGACAATAAATAACCGTGATAATTGCATAATTGTTTTTCTTTCCCCACGACAAGCAACGAAACAAAAGCACTTCATTTCATCTTAACAGCTGCATCCCTCGCTCAAAGAGAGCCTTCCATAGTTAATTACACCGCGGAAAAAAAGTTACCACCCCCCGTATGAAAACTTTGTAATTACAAAAAAATTGCTACCCGTAACAAATTAGAGTACTTTTGATGACTGCACTTTGAATGCTCAGATGTTATTAAAAGAAGAACAAAAAATTTGATGACTTAATAGGACAAGGGTGTAAATTATGAAAGTGATTTACGTCGCATCAGGACGATTTCAGGCTTATTAATCGGAACGTCCGAAGGATACCAAAATGAAAAATTGCCATTTTAAAAGTGATACATGTCTGCCCATAGTTATATTGGGGTGTAATGAAAAATGGACCAAAGGAACCGGACGAAATAGCATAAATGCCTTTTTATGATTATCTGAGCATACGGTGTTTAAAAAGATAAATTACAGCAATCATCTAAGCTAACCAAAACTTAAATCCCTCATTTGTCATTATAACCGAAAGGAATCGAGAAAGTTTTCGGTCCAATTGATTTCCTTTCGCTTTCAATGCATTTCAAACTTGATTACTTTTCGGTGTACAATGTAATGTCTGAACATTCTTTAAATGTCTCAGCAATTATACAAATAGTATGGAAAATTCTATTTTATTAACAACAATTATTCTGCAGAAGATTATTAAAGAAAAACCATTGTTGATTTTCGAATGGTTTTCAAATAAAGTCGAAATCGAATATAACGACATCATTTATAACGGTAGATCGGTTATTACGACCGTTTCGGAAGTTTCGGAAAATGTTTCGATTGGCAAAGTCCCGGTCGAACCCTTAGAAAACTGTTAGGTAAACTGCCTATACCCACCCAAATTTTATCAATATTCATAGGCTATAATGACCAACCGTTGCGCTTGTACCAGCAAAATAAAACAATACCAAAAATTATTCTAATCTATGAACGAATGCTTTGAAGTAGTGTTACCTACGCACTTTCTCCCCCTTCATCCAAACCTCTTGCTCGCACTCTGTGCCATTTGATCTTGCATGTTTCACGACATTTTTAGTGCGATATTTAACGGCGTGAAAGCAACGTTGAATTGATAATTATTGGTTTTCATTGTGTGCTTTTGCTTTAAGGAACTATTTTACTTTAGAACCCTACAAAAATACTAATTTTTGCAAATTTTTTAAGGAGTCATTACATGTATCGTTATAAATTTTTCTGCCATTGAATAAATAAACTCTTGACCTTCACAAAAAAATTTTTCTATTCTTTTCTTTCTTTAAGATTTCTCAGCAGCGGAGAGTCTAAAACACAAAATTCAAAAAGATTCTTAATTTGCATAATAGCGGCTATAGTTGATACTAGAATCATGAAGTTTTATGCAAAATCAACAAAATGGCAACTGCTTGAAAATTTTTTTCGAATAAACCGGTTTTTTACCGATTTTTTGTTGAAAAAAAATAGAAAAAATCAATATTTTGACAGGATTCTAGTACCAACCATAGCTGTATGTTTGACAAATATGTGGTAAAAATTTCAGGAGGATCTGTTCATTATTTTCTGAGAAAAGCTTTGGACACTATCGAAAAACATGATTTTGAGAAAAATGCGTTCAAAGTTTTTTTTATTGAAAATTTGTATAAAAATGATACTTACAGCTAATCAACGACCCCTGGACAGGATACATACAGGATAATTTCTGCTACGTCAAATAACTCATTTTGTTCCATTCTGGAATCTCTGCGGCTTGCTCTTGCTTTCTGAGTAGCTTCAGTGCTTCGGCGCTCGGCTAATGTAATGCGGGAGTCATCGCGCTGATTGACATAATGATGAGCGTTTGGGCCAATTTTTACATTCATTATGTCCAATATTTTCAATACAGAAGCAAATCCTTCATTATAAATGCATGCTGCTATTTTGGTTCCAATCTCAACGATCTTTGCACCAGTAAAAATGTGTTTTGGTGTTATAGACCACACGTACTGATTCAAACTTTCGTTATTATTTAGAGTGTTGCCGCCTAAGCATCTTTTTAATAAATCATCCTTCGTCAAATCGGTATAAAAAGGCTTCATAATTTCTTGTGCTTCTACATCTAAAGCAGGAGGATGCTTATATTTTCGGTTATTGGCTTTGAGCTTTTGATATTTGCACCACGAATCGGACCCTGACGGATAGTATGTATGCTGCGGATTTTCATCAGTCGAAATTTTGTGATAATAACCTGCCCAGATCGCCTTACTCATATCTTCAATAGAAGTTTTGTTACGTATAACTGCTAATCCATAGTAAGTCGACAATTCCTTCATTACTTTCTTAGTTAATTTTGCAGTTTTTGGAAGATATTTTTTTATTTGGAAAATTTTTTTTTCTCAGAACTTTTATTTTTTTTTGTCTGCTTCTTTTTGAGCAATTGCCAAAGCTTTTTTACGCTGAGTAAGAGATTTTTTACTTTCCACTGCTCGTTTGTACACTCTTTTTTTTACGTACAATACGCACTCTAACTTTTACACAATAACATCTTCGCCATAGGGATGAGCATCGAGTAGCATTTGAAAAGTCTTGGAGTCACCGTCACCAATATAAAATCCGTACCGGACTTGAAATTTTTCCATACATCGCATGAACATTTCGACGACACCATCCACTTCCATTTTACCGGCACTTCCCTCATGATTTGCAGGACATTGATCTTTATGGCCTTCGTACCAAGCACTGCACTCAACTGTTTCTTCTTTACCTTTCCAATACTCACAAGCTTTGCAATAAGACGATCGTACAGTCACATCTATAACTTTCCCGCAATATTTTCCAATCAATGAATCGATGCCTACAAGAGAACTGAATCCTCTTTTCGCCCAAGAACCATCGCCAGAAACTGATAAAATATCTTGAGTAGCTCCTTTTTCGACATTGAAAGATTTTTCTTCATCGACAGCTTTGCGAGTCACCAATTCAAATACACAATTTGTAGCAACCTTTATATGTTCGATTATGTCATAATATGTTTTGATATTGAATCGGTTTCCTAAATCCATTAAACCACAGAACAATTGTAAACCGTGTATTCCTTTACCAATTAATCTCATTACAAAAACAAATCGGCGGTTCACTTCATAGCCGTTGCTATGAATTCTTCTCCGCAATTCTCACAGTTGACACACACTTTAAATCCTAAACCTCGTTGCCAATATTGAGAAAAAGACATATTTCCGTCACATTCTTTACACTAAACAAACGTTTTTAACACAGAAAACACTAAAAATAAGTTTAAAATACAGTAACTTGACGTCTGATCAATGTTTACGTCTAATGAGGGATTACTCGATTTTCTCATTTTTTCGGCTGATTTGCTCGTATAATTTGTTTGTGTTTCGTCAGAATATCTTTTGCCTCGAAATTTTCTTTTTTTAGGTCTAGTTGTACCCCTGGCTTCTCGAGATCCTTTTCATTCCATTTTTATACAAAAAAATTCGTTCAAGATACAGGGTGGGCAATTTAAAGTGGAAGCATTTGTTTCTGAAAAAAAAAAATAAATGAATATATATATTATTTATTTTTATTTCGGTTATAATTTATTTTGGTTCAAGGAGATATGTTACAGCTATCTGTTGAAAATGATATCGCGTAAATGGCCACCTTTGGCCTTTAGTACAAAATGTGCCCTTTTTCGGCATTTTCCATTGTTTTGGCCAATGTATCGGTCGATATGGCGGCGATTTCACGTCGTATGTTGTCTTTAAGTTGAGCTATGCTCCTTAGCTTATCAGCGTATACCTTGGATTTCAAATAGCCCCACAAAAAAGTCTGGTGGCCAGTCAAAATCACCGTTTTTCGATATAACTCGTCCGGGGAACAATGGTCGTAACAAATCGATTGTTAATCTACCTGTATGGCATATTGCACCGTCCTGTTGAAACCAGAAGCCATTCAAACCATTTTCACGAACAATGGGCATGACAAAATCATTTATCATGGCTCGATAACGTTCGCCATTAACAGTTTTTGTTGCGCCATCATCGCCTTCGAAAAAATAGGGAACAATGACCCTATCCGCACAAACATTACACCAAACTGTAACTTTTTGGTCGTATAGAGGCTGTTCCTCAATTAATTGAGGGTTTTCAGTGGCATTGCACCGACAATTTTGCTTATTAACGCTTCCATTTAACGTGATATGTGCCTCGTCTGACATGATGATTTTTCGCCAAAAGTTGGCATCGTTCTCGGCCATTTCGATGATCCATTTGGCATAATTGACGCGACGCAGATAATCACCTGGGTTCAGTTTATGTGCCATTTGTATTTTGTACGGAAACGTCTTCAAATCGACACGAGTTATGCGTCGGAGAGTGTTCCGAGCGATGCCCAACTCCTGAGAACGACGACAAGACGATGTTGTCGGCTCCTCCTCAACACTAGCTAGTACGGCTTCAATATTTTCATCGGAACGTCGATGCATGACTGGTATTACTAACATTACCACGATTCACAAATTTTGCGTATAAACGTCTTATAGTGTTATCACCGGGAGCACTTTTAACTTTATTTTTCGAACTAAATGCATGTTTGGTTTTCACAATTGAAAAGTTATTTTGAATGTAAAGCTGAACAATTTCAGCGCGGTCTTTTGGTGTGTACTGCTCCATTATAAAATTGTCTTGGAATGACGCTTCCAACGCGGTATGTCATTAGTCGATCTGACAATTCTGTCAAAAGTTATTGGGTTGCCCGATGCTTCCACTTTAAATGGCCCACCCTGTAGATACTTTCACTACGGCATGCGAAGTGAGACTAAGCGTACAAATAAGAGTTCAGGATCAACTTTCTCTATCAATGTAATATACTCAGAGGAAACTAATATATCTATATTTATCTATCATAACAACAGCTGCGAGTTTATACAAAGCCTAAAATCGACGGGAGGGGCCGCCCGGTTGAACGACGTACACGCCTCAAAATGAACTAAGACACGCTCGAGTAAAATGATGAAATAAAATGCTCGGATCATTCTGAAATTTTAATACGATATTCTTGAGATCATATTCTTTCAAAAAACGTAAAACAAATCGATTTTTTGAAATTGACAAAGTTGAATAGCCCCTTAATATGTCACAAAAAGAGGAAAGTGTTTAATATTGAAGAAAAATCTTACACTGTATGGAGATTATAAAATGGCGAGTCAAAAAATGAAATTCCAAAAGCATGTGAAGTCTCACACTCTAAAATACAGTGAAAGCTGATTAATTGGGATCTCAAGGGACCAACAATGATGTACCAATTATTGAGGGTTTCTTTTAATCCAGTTTTCCAATTAGGCAGGTTTAAAATTGCAGTTGCCGCTGACAGAGGTCGAAATGTACCGTTATACCATTTTATACGTTATACGGTACGTTATACCGTTATACAGCGTATTTTTGGTGCTATGAATTTAATGAAGGTATGAATGTACATACCTAATGTATTACGTCGAAAAGATAAACAATAAAATCCGATTTAGTAAGTTTATGACTTAAAGTAATCGGTTATGTTTGTTTGTACTTGATTGCTAGTTGTGCTGAAAAGTTTTTCTCGATAAAATAAATTTGATCAAAAATATTAGAATTATCAATATTTGACATTTCGAAATACTTATGTAAAGTTCCTAAAGCTTCCATTGTCTTACGCTTTGAAATTTTTAACTGGAGTCTCTTCACAGTCCTTTTTCTTCTTCTTCTGTGTCCAAATAGGAAAAGGTAGCAACGATGTCATCATCATTGAGCTCTTCTGAAATGAGTACATTATTATCCATAGAAAAGAAATCATGAAAAGTCGGCTGCTGCTCATTTAAGTCGTTTCTACATGTGGTAAATATTCCATCCCATTCTGAAAACGCTGCACAAATCTCTAGCTTCCTTATAGGCTCTCGGGTTCAGATATATTCGTCACTTTGAACCCAGCTGTTTTGAAGCAATTACTAATTGTAGTTTTGCTAACAGAAAACCGAGCTTTTCTCGTAAATCTCATGGCCTGGAGGGTGTTGATTTTTGGGCTTTTATCCTCTTCTATAGATTTAAGAACATACTGTACAACTTCCTTCCTGTAGTAAACCTTAAAGTTGTTGATAATACCCTGTTCCATGGGCTGCAATTTACTTGTGGTATTGGCGGGTAAGTACAATAATTTAATATAGTCTATGTTGGGCATATTGTTGTGCGCTGTGCAGTTGTCGACAAACATAATAATTTTTCGTTATTTGGCCCTCATATAGACCTGCACTTTGTTAACCAATCTGCAAATAAATCAAAAGTCATCCAGGCCTTTTTTTTGTTTTGTTAATTAACAGGCAACATTTTAATACCCTTGACGCATCTTGCGCTCTTAGACTTTCCAATTCAGGGAAGTGGCAATTTTTCAGTTCTGGACATATTCGCACTTATAAGTACAGTGACCCGATCTTTATACAATTTACCACCATGGCAAGGCTGACCTGTGAACCACTTCATCGGTATTGAAGACGTCATCGGGGGGATAATCGTGTAATAAAACTGGAAGGTTTTAATCCACTTATTACTTTCGTTATTGTCCACTGAATTGCTCTCGCCCCAAAAATTTTCAAATGTGATATTGTTTCTTTTCTTAAAGTCCTCCAACCACCGATTACTGCCAGAAAAATTATCAATATGGAGCTAATTTGCAAATTCTTGAGCTGTCTCTTTAATCATCGGTTCGCTAACTGGAATCTTACTATTCCGTGCCCGCTTGATCCATGTAGAGAGACACTTTTCAACTTCAGGATACACTGCTGATCGTATTTGTTTGAGTTTTCCTTTTCTATCAATATACTGAGACCTAATTTTTTTGAATAATTCTACACAGGGTTGACTTTGGTATGTTGTTCTGTCTACACAGATATAAGTTGCAATTTTTCAGATGCTAATAACGTTTTATATTTACGTTTGGACATTTTGTACACTTTTATTCCCTTTTTTTAGGTCAAAACTTGAGATAGTACTGACAAACAAAGCATGTGTGAAAGACATTCAAATGTTTTTAAGCAAAATTGTCAAAACCTGTCCTAATCTGATTAATTTGTCTCACTTATACAGGGACATTAGCTACAGAGTTGCAATTATAGAGGTAAGCATCGAAAAAATCTTAGAATTCAAATTTCATTTAACCAGGTTCGAAAAGTCATATTAACGAGGTAATTCAATGAAAAAGTACCGGGACCTCATTGCAACTATCAATAATAGAGGTTTCTCACTTATCCAGGTCCCACTTAACCACGTTTCACGGTATAAACAATTTGGAAGAACAGAAATAAAATAAAAGCTCTTTTCGAGGACAATTCTTTGAAAATCAAACGATCGATGACAGCTGAATATGAAATTATGGAAAAGGGTTTATTAAGATAGTTTAAACATCAGAGGGCAAACAACGTCCCAATAAGTGGTCCTACCCTATAACAAAAAGCCAATGACTTCGCTCGCCTTATGGGAAAGAAATATTTCGAGTGTTCGTGGTCTTGAGTGCAACGTTACTGTGATCGTCATAATATAGTGACTGGAACAGTTTGCGGGGAAGGGGTTGACGTTCCTGAAAGTGTGACTGAAAAGTGACTTTCTCATAAATGGCCTGCACTTTGCGAAGGATCCAAACCAGAGGAAATCTTAATGCAGATGAAACTGGTTTTTTGCCGAAACACTTAAATTAAAAGATGAGCACTGCAAGGGTGGAAAGTTGTCTAATACCAGAATTACAGCAGTGGCTGCTGCGAACATTACTGGATCATGTTAAAAGAAATCGTGGGAGGAGATGACTTTCATCTAAAATGAAGTGACCTCGCCGAAAGCTCCTAGTGTGCAAGTCATCTGAAATTTCTGCAAATTGGTGGAAATATAACACGAAACTCCTACTAATACTGGAACCGACAAAACGATCACAGGCCTAGAGAGAAGCATGCCACACTTCATCAGTGTTGAAAATAGCGTGAACTCGATTATATTCAAGTCTAAAATGAAGATGTACTTGAAAAAGAAAACATTCGACCAATGTATCCTACCAGTCCTGCTATAGTCAAAGTCAAGGTCAAAAAATCTCTTTATTTTTCATGTAATATCATACAATTTACACGTTTCCACAAAAAAGAGAACAAAAAAATGGTTAAGCTCTCTTACGTCTATTTAAACCTATGGGGACTCTTGTCTAGGTCAGTTATATATATTGGGGATGTCCCCTGACACTTTTTGCTTAAATTAATTTTATTACAATTAATAATTTGAAGAAAAATTTAAAAAAAACTTCAAAGACCAGTCCTGCTATAAGTTAGTGAAACATGGACACTAGCAACAGGAATAACAAGGAAACTCCAGGTTGCTCAAAGAGCCATGGAAAGATTCCCACTGGGCATTACACGAAGGGATTGCAAGAGACTATCGTGGATACGAGAAAAGACTTAAGTGATGCATAGAGAAAAGTCCGTGAAATGGCGATGAACCGGTTACTTGGCGAGAATGACGGACGGTAGATGGACCACAAGAATAACGCAGTGGTATCCAAGAGAAATCAAACGACCGAGGGGACGCCCAAAGATTCGATGGCACTATGACATAAAGAAAAAAGCCGGCACATCTTGGATGAAAAAAGCTGAAAACAGGCAGACTTGGAAGGCAATGAGGAGGCAGTATGTAAAGGAGGACACCATAATTGCACCACAACTTAGAAATATGGTTCAATTGTATTGATATTGTATCTCTAACACGGCACCTCAATGTATCCTATTGAAAGGTAATTTAGGCTGCACGTTAGAGTGTGTTTGTTTTTGTGTTCTCCATCATGTGTGACTGTAATAAGTCTCTGATATGGGTATTTCTTCATTTCTGCATCATTATGTGCTGTGGTTTTTCTAACTTCTCATCCACATCCATTGGAGTCTTTGCTGGCTTACAGTCGTTTATGGTAAAATATTTATTTCATGCTCTAATATTGGTACAGTGTAATGTTTCTGTATTGTTTTTAGGTCCTGATGAAGTCCAATTTCTAACAATTTCTCACTTTTCCAAGATGTTTCTACCCAAATCCTTTTTTTTCTTTTAGAGATTTTTTCAGATCCTTGATCCTTTCAATGTAATTCGATGCTAACAGATCATCGATATGTATTGCAACTAACATGAGTTTTTTGCCTTTTCGAGCCCTAAATAGGAATGGATCTTGCCTTGTGGCCTTCAAATTAAGTTTATGTAATTCATCAATGAGTCTCTGATACCATGTTTTCCTGACTGTTTAAGTCACTAAAGCACTTTCCTTAGTTTACAGACTGCGCTCTTTATTTTGTGCTTTTGCTTGAGCCATTTCTTTGCTGGCGCTCTGACTTGTTTATCATATATGTCTTTTGAATCTATGCTGTTGCTCCATACGAACACTTTTTGCAAGTTTTCGGGAATTTCCATATAGACACTGTCTTAAAGTTGCCCGTTTGAATGCACGGTGACTACATCCATTTGATGTATTTCAAGGGTCAACTCTGCTGCTAACTCTGTTAACACTCTGATGGATATCATTCTTGCTACTGGTGAGAATCTTGCTACACGATAATATTCTCTATAGCGCTATGAACATCCCTTAAGCACTAAGAGCATTCTCTTTTATTTTCTTTAGTGTGAAATACGAACCTACTTCCAATTACTTTACTGTTTTCAAGGCGCTCTATGGTGTCCCAGGTTTTATTTCGTATTTGTGCGATGCATCTTCAACTTCCATTGCCTTTTTCCATGCATCCAAGCTTCATCTGAGTTTTGCGGTTCCGGCCAATAAATTGGTTCTTCTCCGCTTGCTGAATTTGCGTAATCAGCTTCTTCAAACACGTCATCCTCAGCGTCCTCCTTTTTTATAGCTGGTACTTCGTTGCTTCCTTCTTCTTCAGGATTTGATGGATGGTAACTTTTTCTTGGTCTGATCCTGTTCGTAGAAGCTTGGGGCGTTCCTTACCGTGATTAGGTGCGTTGATCGAACTCTATAAGCTGCTTCTTCGTGGTGGGTTTACAACGTTTCCTTCTTCGTCACTTTAACAATCCATCTTTTCTTTACTTTCCAATTCCACAAACATGTCGTCCCTCTTAGACTTACTTACACTGACATCGACTCTATTGTCTGTCATTTTCATTTCGTCAACAAATCAAACGTCTCTACTCTCTACTAGTTTGCGTGTATGAGGAGACCACAGTCGATACGCTTTTGATTATGGTGAATAACCGAACAGTATGCACGGTTCGCCAACGTTTTCAAGTCTTTTCATTTAAATGTCCGAGACGCCCTTTTCGGTGATGCTTGACACGGACATTAAATTTGTTCTTACTTCGGGAACATACTGCTGTATGTAGAATGTTATGTTCGTGCCTCGTTTTTCTCCTAGGTTCATTTGGCCGACACTTTCAATCGTTGCTGACGGCTCTGCTTTTAGCTGCCGATTTTGTTTACGTCCTTTATTTTCACACCAATTATGTTTATTCGCTTTTTTTGTGAGTAACGCGCCTTGCTCTACTTTGTTCTCCATTATTTTTACGCGTACTACTTCTGGCTTTCGTAGCTCATGTGTTTCCAGTGGACATCTGAATATTTCGTAAGAGTCAGGAAAGCTGGCTAAAGGCAGTATTGACAGAAGCTTGTCTCCAGCTATTACTCCAACTTCTTTTTGTCTAAAGTCACAGCATCGATGAACTACTTAAGATGTTCCCTCATGTTATTACCTTCCTTCACTCGGGATAGCGCAATCTTTTTCAGTAATTGGGCTTTCCTTCCTGGCTCCTTTGACTGGAATGTGTCTCTTTTCTTATCCCAAATTTCTTTCGCCGTGTCCGTCTTGCTGATAAGAAGTCGCTCTGCGGGCTGATGGCTGCACACGCTTTTTGGTCGTATCGCTTATATTTTGTGGTATCAGCTACATCAGTTGCTGCTGGGCACTGTCTTTCACCTTATGCATAACCTAATAAATCACTTTTTACTAGGATTTCACGCATCTGTAATTTCCACCTTTCTTGTCATAACTTGGCCTTTGTTTTTTGTGACTTCATTCACTTTTAATCGAGTTTAAATTCTCCTGCACTTTTTCAGTGCTTGTCCAGTATTTTCTACTGGCTTTTCCTTTCCACTGCATAAAATATTTTTTTATGCGTATCCATTTTATGCACTTTCTGGGCCCATTATCTTTTGAGAATAGCATGGAATATAAATATTATATAACAAGGCAGGCGATTATAATAAACTTGGAGACTTTATTAAACAAATATGATCGCAGCTAGTCTGCTCTAGTTAAACTGAAAACTTGTTTACATATTGTTGGGCTTTCTCAGGTGCGTGACCTGTGTGCTTCGCAAATGTTCGCAATATTGAATTAAACACACCCGACTAATTTAAAATTAGTTGTTTGAGAATTTATTCTGTTAATAAATTTCACTAACACTTCACAATTATTTTCACTTAATTGCTATTTTAACTAATTGATTAATTGTAACAATTATTCTCATTCTCACTCGCTTTTTTTTAATCCGCATACGATTTTATTCTACTTTAACACTATTCGATTACCAGACTCTGTCGCTTTTCGCTTTTGCAACACACTTCTTCACTTAATCCACAAGACTCTCTTCGCCGCTCACTGTAGTCGCTTTTATAATGTACCGATCCCGAATCTTCCACGTGTGTCATTCTCGACTTACGCGCTGAGTCATTTGCACAAGTATTGTCGTACTCAATACACGCAATGTGTTTACGTTATGCCTGTTTTCTCTTTGAGAATGATCGAATGGTATTGGCACAGCGTAGTAACATACAGCGATAACACTCCGAACAAACGACTGATCTAACGGTATTCAACGAATTTTACAGAATCGCATTGGTGTCAGTAAAAATATTTATTTTTCTCTATCTATTTTCATTTAGCTTGTAAACAAAACGATCAAAAAAAGAGCAAAAAATAAATATTTTTACTAACACCAATGCAATTCTGTAAAATTCATTAGATCGGTCGATGGTCGGAGTGTTACCGCTGTATGTTATTACGCTGTGGTATTGGTTATTGATGCTTGTTTACGAATTTTCTTTTAAGACGACTACAGTGGCGCGTGACATTATTCGAACATATCACAATATTATCTTATTATATTGTACCTATAACACGGCCCCTAAGTGTATGCTATTGATAGGAAATTTTGGTTGCGCGTTAGAGTGTGTGTCTTTTGGTGTTCATTAAATTGTGTCGTTAATAATCGACTTACAAGCTCATTAGGAAATCCCAGCCAATGGATTGGGTGTGATCCCATGTGAAATTCTAGCTAATGGGCTGAGAAAAGCGCAAAATTTTATATAATTCGTTTTTCTCAGCTCAGTAAATTAATGGATACAGCTCAGAAAGTGTTTGATTGATTTTTAGAATGATTTTTATAAATTTAAGTTTATTTTTAAGAAATTGTTTCAATCTAATTTTGGAAACAGGGCATCTTTTTTGATAAGGAAAGTCCTTTTGCTCGATTTTGCTTTTGCTTTTCAACCTTAGGTTTATCGAACCAAGAAACTTTTTATTCACAACATGGCCATCCTAACTTGGAATCATTTTTTTTTATTTTTTCTCGTTTCGGAAAGCTTCTAGTTTTGCAAGAGTATTTTGTATTTTATGTCAACCATTCCCTTTTCGCCCGTTTATATAGTTTTTAAGAAAAAAAATTCGTCTGCATAAATGCCTTCACCTCCTGACATCACACAAAGCTCGTGTCTTGTGCAACCAAAGAAAGTCAATCGTATACGATTAATTGCTACTACACTAAAAGTTACTGTGGTCCTTCAAAGAACTTCGATTACAGCAACTACTACGAACTCGTTAAAAATTAATATTAAAAGGAATTAAAGGATTAGAGATTATCTTGGCAAAAACTATTCCGATGCATCTGATAACGTTGTTAATTGTTCCTGTCAATAAACCCTTTTTGTATTGTACATATTTAATGAGTGTCTTTATTCAAAATTAGAAGCTGGACACGAAGTTATTTCTTCTGATTTGCGAATAAAACTAAGCACTGTTAAAGCAATAAATTTAGTCCTTTGAGATCTAACTCACTATTATTCGAAAATAGATGTGAAAATAGAAAATAGATTTGGTATTGGAACTTTATTGAAAAATTTTGAATATAAAACGACAGAAAGAAATATTGTTTTTACTCCTGATAATTAACTATAAGGCGGAGAACTCTACTAGGGTTTCAGGAACAAAAGTATCTCTCGATCGAATTGCCGAATTTTTAAATTTAGCATCACAGTAGTTGGTTTTGTTTTAGGTTTATTCACTTCGTCCACTTTTTATCTTTAGTTGTCCTTTTCAAGTTAAGATTATTCTGTTCTTTAGCTTTCTCGTATTGCCCACTGCAAAAAAGAAGTGCATGAACACACTCGTTGTGAATACACGCTCAAATGTATGAACGAATGCCTGTTCATATATGTTCATGAACACGTTTCATTCTCACACATGTGTCTGTATATTCTAGTAGTAGACATTTTTCTAGAGTGTAGTCTACCATTAAACAGAACTTGTGGTTCATGTTGTTCTTGCGTTTCTTGCAGGGATCAAAGTATACCTGAGACCAGGAATGGGAAAGATCCTAGCAAAAGCCACAGAACATATTTCAAGCTGACCGGCGACCGTGAAAGCTAACCCTTCTGCTTCCAGAGCGCTGCATCGAATCCATATACGACGAAGGCTTCATGAAATTACAGAAAGTGGTCTTGTTGAGGTTAACCACCAGCAGTTACTTATTCTTGTAATATTGTCGACAATTTATTACTGGCGATGATAAACACTCAGACACACGGATATTCATATACAACGATAGAATGGCGGAATGGATATGCGCATCATATTCGTGATACATGCAGAGCTATGGTCATCTTCCGGCTATCCGGTCATTATTATTTATTCAACAGCTTCCTGTGTATAATAAAATCACCTCCACTAGAGGTTTCTGCCAAACTTTCATCATAGTCCTGAGACCATATACGAGCCACCCGTCCAGCTTCAGGCCAACACGTTAAGCACCCGCATCCCCTTTGGATTTTGGGAAACGAATCTCAGTTTGCATTTTACCCATGTGAGGATTCAGTATCGAACTCTCCCAAATATTCAATTTTAGGCCGACGAATAAACTAATGTGACCATGGACTATATTAACACGCGGGAACGCAAGTACCACAAGCAACAATTGCAGCATGGGGGATGAATTTAATTTCGCTGTTATTTTTTCCCAACATCACTCGGTAGTTGCGAGGCATGGTTCCTTTAAGTGTAAATTATGTCCTGTTAGGTGCAATAAAAATAAACCGTCGAGAATTGCAAGATTACAATTGGAAGAACTAAAATGGAAAAAATTGCTCGTCTCGAATAATTTCGTTGGAATTATCCGTGCCATTGTGTTGGAGAGTTAACTGCTATCGCAAGAACTCTATTTGTTCTTTTCGCGTAGGGTTGCGCAAAAAGGATATTTGTTGTAATATACGAAATATTTGCATTAATTGCATATATCTAGAATGCTGGTGAAATAGAATGAGTTGTAAAACACGAGTGTGGGAATCCGGAACTTTTTCCGCATTTGTCCAAATATAAGAATGCAAACGAATAGTTCTGTAAATTGTCGAAATTTTTCCTTACATGAATTGATATTGTCCATCTAAATATCAACAGAAGGTCACAAAAAACAAGGAAGATCACAAAAAGGACATAAGTTGTGAGGTTCAAAATATTTCCAATGATTGAATACATCTAGAATGCTGATGAAAAAAAATAAGTTGCAAATGCCGTCCAAATGTAAGGAGGATAAAGAGTTATTTTGTAAATTGTAAATATTTTCTTAGTTTAGGTTAGTTTAAAATATTTATTTGTTAGTTTCTAATTCAATACATGATCTTCATTTAGGAGCCCTGAAACACATTCATTACAACCTTAAATCTACCTAACTCTAGCATTGCTTATAATTTTATTTCTCTAGGAATAGTGTATAATTCTGAAGGAAAAATTAGACAAAAAAAACCTTGCTTCATCTTAAAACTACCTTAATCTACTTTAAAATACCTTAAATCTAAATATACTAGCTTGGATTATGCTGTCAGGTTAAAAAAAGCATCATAGCTACGTGAAATAATTATTTAGAAGCTGTAAAATTAAAGGGTTGGTTGAGGAGTTGACTTTATTTATCATGTTATTCCTTCGGACAATGATGTGTTTCGCAATATTGTCTGTTCGAGCAAGATTGTGTAATTTTTCGGTCGAGAAATAAAAACGTTTATTAAGTGCCATTTTCAGGCATCGGTTTTGTGAGACTTGAAGTTTAGATTTAAGGTACTCTGCGCATGAGCCCCATGCAGGAGCTCCATACAGAATTATTGGCATAATTACCATTTTAATGATAAGGATCTTATTCCTTGAGTCCAGTCTTGACTTCCGGCTTAGCAATGGATACAGAGCCAATATTGCTTTCGATACTTTGATCAGCTTCGATTCAATTTGGTTTCTAAAAGTTAAATTTTTGTCTAAAATGAGTCCTAGATATGAGATCTCATCTGCCCAAAGAATGTTTTGACCTAGGAAATTTATACACCTGTTAGGTAGTAGGCTAGGTTTCCTTTTCTTGCTAAAAAACATTGCCTTTGTTTTTGTGAAATTGATTTTTATTTTCCAGCGATGGAAATATTGGTAAATGTTTTCAAGCAATGTTTCTAGATTTAAGATAATTTCATTGGGATCCACGGAAGCCGTGTAGAAGCATGTATCATCCGCAAACGTAGCTAACTTGCACTTGTTATTTGAAGGCATATCTGATGTGTATACGTTGAACAATAATGGACCCAGACATGAACCCTGGGGAACTCCAGCAGGTAAATTGCGATAGTTAGATAACGTGTCCCGTATCTTGACAGAGTATGATCGATTCTTTAAGAAAGACCAGATTATTTTAATTAAGTACTGTGGGAAGCCTAGTATTATTAATTTGTTGGGCCATACCGTATCGAGTGCTTTTTCAATATCAAGAGAAATCATTCCTACAGATAGCTTATCTTTCAAGGCGGCTTTAATGTCTTGGGTAACAGGGTACAACTGTTGCTCAGATGAGTGTCCATTTCTGAAGCCAAATTGGTAGTTTGGGAGAATATTACGATTTTCAACGAATTTGTTTAGTCGGTGAAGAATTAGTTTCTCCAGTAGTTTACCCATTGCCGATAGAAGGCTTATTGGTCTATAATTACTGGGGAGTTGCGGGTTTTTACTTGACTTCGGGATAGGTATAACTGTTGAGTGCTTCCATGAAGAAGGAAAGTAGGAAATATTGAGACAGGAATTGAAAATGTTTATAAGGAGAGCCACGCCTTTTCTGGGTAAGTTTTTCAAGGCTATATTCGGAATACTGTCTTCGCCAGGCGCTTTATTGTTTTTTAAAATTCCTAATCAGTTTAATTAATTCTTCTGTTTTAATTCGTTCGGCATTTGGAATAGGTATAGGAAGAGAAACAGAGCTTAGAGTTTGTGCAACCATCAGCTCTATGATTTGGCTTTGCCATGTTCTGGTGATGCTGTGATGTTTAAGGAAAGCGTCAGCAAGGAGCTCGGCTTTTCCTTGATTCGAGAATTCTTTGACACTATTATTCCTCTCAAGTGGAGGCAGAACAGAAATCTGGCTACCTTTAAAAATTCTATTCAATTTCCAAACCTTTCGGGAATTGTAATCGAGTCCACCGAGCATCGAATTCCAATTCTGGTTACGAAGACTACCAATCTTTATTCGAATCGCATTTGTTAGGCTGTTGACTCCAATTCTCATATTCAAGTCTCGGGTTCTTTGCCATTTCCTTCTGAGTGTGTTCCTGATTTGAATTAGCTTGTAAGTTTCAGGGTCTAATTTCAAGAGATTATGGCGAGTATTCTTTTCGGGTGTACTGCTTTGAATTCCCTTCCATACAGTGGCATTGAACTCTTTAACCTGCATATCTATTTGTTCCTCGATTTTTAGTAACTCTGACGTGTATCGGGACAAAGAAATGTTATCATTAATAAATCTCCGGTATGTTGCCCAGTGTGTTCCCTTAAATGAGAAAGTAGTTTTTGAGGGGTTCTCGGTAGTAGGATCTTTTTTGATTGAACAAATTACTGGTAAATGCGGAGAGGAAAGGGCTTGAAGAACTGATAATTCTGTGAAACTTGATTTTCCATCACTTAAAATGATGTCTAATGTTGAACCAACACCTTAGTTTCGCCTATCTATATATCAATAGAACGATTCAGCCTTATTAAAGTTAAGTCTTGTTATACATTTATTTTACTCTCCCACTTCAGGATAATTTTGTCATGAAAAATATCAAGACTCAAGCACGTCGTCAAGCACGAACCTTCGATTGGTTCTCAGCAACGTGCATATTTCGCAAATGAACATTTAAAAGCAAAACGAAAAAATATCTTAAAATATTTTATATTCCATTTCCTATCACACGGAAAACAGACCAAAGATTGTTTTGCATTACTATTAAATGTTGATTAATAATGTTTTTTCTGTTTTATGCAGGAAGTGCAGCGACAATCCCGAAAACAATTGAAAGATTTAAACGTTTTTGATTAAAACTATCAATGTCAAACACTTGTTTAATTACGTCAAGCTTGATGAAATATATCCAATTTTCCGAATACTACTATTTGTGAGGGGAAATATAATTTCGAGAATAATAACGAAGGATGGTTCTCAAGAACTTTACATGGTATAAAAAACAACCTATTTTGTTGAAGAGTGCAGGTATCTTACCTGAATATGGACGTCGCCCCGAGAAAACAACGAAAAAAACCCTCTCCTAACCCAACCTATAAACCATCACGCCATACAACCTGAGAACGGTAGGATGCTTTTCATGAAAAGAGGCAGCTGGTCCAATGTCTGGCACCTTATAACTTAAAAAAGGCCTCCTACACCTTAGCAAAGAGGATATATCTTAGCATACAAGTGGTGCTCAAAATACCAACCGAACACAGAAATCTGACAAAAAAAATTGACTGCACAGAAATGAGAATACCATCCATACGTGCTATCTGAAGACAGACAATTCAATGAAGTTATCAGGGATCCGCATGACCTACAAAAGGCCCAGATACCATCCAACAGAGGATTTCTTCCTTTAAACGGACAGTGGCCCATCCAAATCGTTCAAAGCCCATCTCCTGAAAAACAAGACTGAGATCTATAAAATTCCAGTAAGTTTGCACTATCGAGGCGCAACTTTCACCCGACGGCTAAGTTATTGTCCACATCAGTAAATTCTTCAGGCATTCTGCATCAGGATAGCATGCACAGTCTTGCTGCGTGATATTCAAGTAGCTCACCACTTTTTAGCGTACCCTTAAGGATAGAAGACAAATCTTAGTCCGCAATATGTGTAGATGAACATCCTGCAATTAGAGGCAGCTGTAAGGTCCAAAGACCGCCAGAAAGTACCCTTCGGAAGAGAAATCACATAATAGCCAGACACAAACCATCGGCTACCATGAAACCATCCCTTATCATAGATATCCCAATACTTGACGAATGTTTGCTAATATTGAAACACATGTCCAAAGCATGACGCTGAAAACGATGGCAAACATAATCCAGACCATTTTCAACACCACACTGGAAACTAAAAATATTGATAGCATCATAAAAATTTGCGAATTCACTGCTTTGAAGCTCTGGGTAGTTCTTGAAATTTAATTTTCACTGTGAGTTTGACCTAACCCTCCATCAAGAGATTTTTCTGAACCCGGAAAACCTATTCCGAACCGAAATACATTGTATATAGAAACTATAGGCTAATGGATACAGAAGGCGGCACAGTAGTAATCAGGTGCGAACTCATTCTCTAGAATTTTTCGTTATTTCAACTTTCACATTCCTAGAAATGCACGCCAATAACATGCCGGTGTTCTTAAGGCATTTATCTGGGTTTTTTGTTTCGTATTTGCATTCGTATTCAGGACGAAACCACTCATCAAAGATGGCACACTGTCGGAAGTGTATGTGAACGATACAAGGAAACGTACGAGGAACGACGGAATTTCGTTCGGAGAACAAAAAAGCAACATTTTCATCGCTGGCGGACAAAGCACGGTTCTTTGATGGCCCATTCTTAATCGCTGGAGACCTAAACTCTACATACCACCTCTGGAGAACTGTGAGAAGGCAGCGAGATGGTATCAGAGTATTCCAGTGCATTACGAAAAATTAATTAAGACCCACCCACTACGTAAGGATGCACGGTCAAGTACTGGGCATCGCTATATCATGTATTTTTTTTTCACGTTAGTCTAGATCTCCTTGACGAACTGTCATCAGACCGCAAACCAGTTCTTTTCATGTGGAAAGCATCTCATTTGATTTTCCAATGAAAGAAAGAAGTATAAAAGTATAATGGACGAAAAGCTTTCCAAGCCTCACTGGCTAGAGAAGTTAACTGCCTAACGCCTGAAATGCCTAATGACATAGGGAAAACCATACAAACTCCAACTGACAAGATTGCGCAGACAAAAGAGGAAAATGGAACCAAAGCTCCGTGAAATGAATAGCTTTGAACTCACAGAAAAAATCAAAAAATTTCTTACGAGAACAAGGAAAAAACTTCGGAGAAGAGTTAGGTACACAAATGATTGTTGAGCTTGAGATGGAAAGCTGTTAGCTTCCGGACTGACAGACGAAAAACATGTTTAAATAAGCGAGTTTAGAAATCCTCCGTTGGAAGTCTCTTGTAAAGTTTTGATCCGGGTTTCAACACCTTCTGGAGAATGTACTTGGACATTTGACTGCAAGGCGAAATGCGAGTAACACCAAACCAAGGCCCAAACGGAGTATGAAGATTTGTGCACTCCCTGAAAATTTAATTCCAGCATATAGTAATAGATATAGAATAGATATAGAGTGCATAAATTCAACAGGACTGGTTATAGTAGTCACAAAAACTTTGACAAGGCTTGCCTGTATCATTTATCTTCAAAAAAGATGAACACAATCCACAACTGTAGAACACCCAAATAATTGGCTATTTCCAAGATGGCAAAATTTTAAATTTTCTATTTTGACAAGTGCCTAGCAACCCTGCGAATCACTATAGCTGGAATCTCATATTGATCACTTATCTGATTCGTCCTTTACAATACAACCATGACAGATCTTCTCAAGCTGCCTTCAGCAGTGCATCTACCATTGTATACTTGCGGCACCTTTATTTTCAGCACAAGCCAAAAGCCATACGTCAAAATCACAACGCTCTACGAATATTCTATTGTATCACTTTTACAAACAGCAGAAGAGATGATAAACCTCTCTGGCTATCACAATCGACAATGAACCAATTGAATCGAAAAAGCAACCTTGGATTTGGAAGAACCTTGGACAAAACAAACTACGACATTGCAGTGGCACTCTGACCTCTTCGTAACTCGAAGAGCCTCTGACTGAGAAACAAAAATATATACTACAAGCAAATTATATGCTAACGTATGTATTTCAGCTTTCTACCAGAAGACAAAAATCACTTCAGCTCTTCCAAAACTAAAACTGATGAAGAGAACTGATAAAAGAGTCTAAGGAGCTACATGGTATATCAGAAACATAAGCTTGTACACAAATAGATCAAAATAAAGACACAGAGTATGTCTCAAAAGCTCTCTAGCACACTAGACAACAACAAAAACACTACCTTGACTATCAAAATAACCCTTGCGATTAAACCAAAATCCAGTTACTCCTATATTCGGTATGTACTAGCTTGAAATTTGAAGAGCGCCATTCAAGTGCTCACAGATAGCTTAAATTTTTGCAAGTAAGTGCTCACAGGTGAGAGTCTCAAGTGCTAAATTCCGCTAAATCCATGCACTCTCCAGTTCAATAATTCAGTTTTAGTTCATCAGGTAAACTGTGTGCAACATTTTTTTACTTCAATTCATTAAACAAGCTGCAAATACCTATTGTCAAAACCGAGTGGTAAAAGGTTACCTAAACCTGAAGTTTTCTGATTGACGCACTCCCGTGGCACGAATCCAAAGCAACAGAGAAAGAGCAGAATGAAATAGTTAAGCTACAAGTGTCAAAATCTGAATGGAAATATTACCTCGGCTAGAAATGTTCTTCTCCCGTTAAAGTCACGATTGAGCAGTTTTAGGACTAGTCCAATATTTGAGCACTGAATCTATAGCTGTCTCGGCTAGTTCTCATGGGTCATAAATTTGTTCCATCAACTTGTTTTGCCTAAACACGAACATGTTTTTCAATTTGATTTTTGCAAAGACCTGAAGATAATCAGCGTTATAGCCAGCTGCTCGGCAATTAAGGTAAAAAGTTTGATTGCCTTTTGGAAATTTTGATTATGTTTCTTACATAGCATTTATGTGGCCAAGATGCATATGATTGCATTGTTCTGAAAGAAAGAAGGAGCTCAGCATTTGATATAGTATTAAAACAATGTTGCTCAAATCTCATTAGACAACAGGAATTTGAACTTGCGTGTTAAGTATTTAAGCAATAGTTCAGTACTATCCCCGTGAAGCGCAGGTCGTATTTTATGCACACGTCGGATTTCTTCCTTTCTCTTTGGTATTTCAGTTGTATCACACTACATAACACAATCATATCCCTATCTTTACGTCAATTAATCACAGTTCTTTTCTAACCTAGAATTTCTAGAAGATCTTAGAAATTTGCTTCGGAAGACTGGTGAATTTCTTGACTTTCAGCATTACAACTAATTTTAACATAATTTTTATTCACAAAACCTTCGTGATGCGAGCACCAAAAACGTATTAATTTCGCATTCGGACATCAACTTTTCAAAAACATTAAGCAATGTCAATAACAATTCAATAGGGCTAAACTGAAGTCATCGCAGTCGCAGTGTTAAGCCCTAACTATATTTGACATACAGGGGAAGATGGGGTGAGATTCGCATTAACATTCTACCGAAATTTGTATCCATGCACAAAGTATACATGATATACTCAAATACATTTATTTTAAGAAAGCTTATCATCGCGATCGTTCCATTCTTCTAAGTTGTTTAATTTTCAAGCTCTCTATCCTGCAAAAGCACGCTTCATCTGCTACTATCTGGGTACTCGTATCCCTTTGTTTATGATGCTCCTCTAGAGTATGAACGCTTTCCAGTAGTTTCGCTATGAAGTCCAATAAAAGCTTAAGCACAAATTAGTGAGAATACTTCCGTAAACTTACGGTAGAAAGAGAAAGAAAACCGATGAAAAAGCAATAGCAATAAATTGAATTCTTTGCAGTTTGAGTGTAAAGCTAACTACAAGTAAAACTTCACAGGAAACCTTAATACCCTTCTTTATCTCCAAAGAATTATATTGTCTTCTAAGAGTCTCCACCAATTTTCATTGGTGAAGTCGCAAAGATTTTCTTCCTTAAGTAGAGAGCTGACAGATTCGTCTTCCAAAAACATAAGATAAAGTATCATCGCCACTATTGTCATATGAACTCAGCATATGTTGCACAGCCGGTGAGGACTCTAACTATTGTTCCATCCTGAATACATTTCAATCGATCTCCTTCTTAATAGATGAGGTCTACATTGAAGCTCTTACACTAAAAGAAAAGACGACAGGTTGCAAGGTTTCTAAGTTGTATTTACCAATGACACTATCCACAAAACAGTATGAAACGTCTAACGATATAGTTCTGGTCGCACGAGTTCTTACGGATATATACAATGAATGTAGGAGTTCAATATATTCACATTTTAAAGAACGGAAACGAATTCCTCAAAGGAAAAATCAACTCCACCCTGTAAAAAAATTGCAAAGAAGATCTAGGAGCCCAGATGATCCTAACTACGAAGACTATCCTAACTACGAAAATCCCAAACTACGTTTTAAGTGAGCTCCCAACAAAGAGTTGAATTTTCGTGTTTCTGTAGCATCCCAAATATTCTTATATAGGCACTATAATGTGGGAACCGCGAATACATAACGTTTGTGGCGAAAATGTTACAACTTTTATTTAGAGGATACTCTCCGGATGATAAGGACGTAAAGCCCCAATTGACCAGTAACATAAGAGGTTTGTTCAAAAAGTATCGCAAATTTCATGTTTTAATAAGAATTATTTATTTATTCATGTATACCTATTTTGTCCCCTTCAAAGCAATCCCCGTCAGACATTATACACTTGTGATAACGTTTTTTCCAATCCTGGAAGCATTTTGAAAAATCATTTTTTGTGATTTTGTTCAGCTCCTCCTTCGATGCCGTCTTTATCTCCTCAATCGTCGCGTAGCGTCGTCCTTTCATGGGCCTCTTCAGTTTCGGCAACAAGGAAAAGTCACAGGGGGCCAGGTCTGAGGAATACGGTGACTGCGGCATTATTAGGTGTTGTTTTTGGCCAAAAATTCGCGCACAAGTAACGATGTGTGAGCAGGAGCGTTATCATGGTGCAAAAGCCAATTTTTATTCTTCCACAAATCCGTGCGTTTCTGGCTGATTGCTTCACGTAAATTGCGCATTACTTGAACGTAATATTCCTTATTGACCGTTCTACCCTGCGACAAGAACTCATAATGCACCACGCCCCTGCAATCGAAGAAAACTGTAAGCAAAACCTTCACATTCGACCGAACTTGGCGTGCTTTTTTCGGTCCCTCTGAGAACATTTTGTACCACCGATAAACGTTACTTTTTTCCAAAGTAGCTTTGCCGTATGCAACAGTCAACATTCTGAATGCATCCGCGCACTTTAAGTTGTTCTTCACACAAAATTTAATACAAATTCTTTGATCGATTTTTTGGGATAGACGAAAATCGAAGACGAGCTAAAACAGGTCCACGCACAATAACTGTCAAAAACTGGAGATTCAAAATGGTCGGAATTGTCAACATAAGTGTGGGTCATGAGTACCAACATAATGCCACTAAAAGATCAAAAATCGAACTAACGTAGCCCGCGAAAATTCAAAATTCGTGATACTTTTTGAAAAAACAGCGTACACAAACAAATTCGCTCGTCTACCAGACTCTGCACAGTGACAAAGGGTACTATTCAATCAGTTTAGAGACACAGGTTTCACAGAGAAAATATCCACCAAAAATAAACAAAAATCTTTCAGCTAAATCACATCCGGTTGCAACTCACCAAAACAATTACCAACCGCAGGAAATCGTGAAGTGTATCTTCTAATTTCATAGCAAAGGAACAATGGACTTCAATTAAAGCTTGCGAATCATACAGATCGATGTCTCGATTTTAGAATATACATTTTTCAATATTATTTAACACCCAGTACCCTCAGCTAACACAACGTCATTGTATACGAACATTATCTGCTTATTTAGTAAAACACGAAAACTACCATATATCAATTTAAAGATACAAGCATAACGCTAACACAAAACAGCGAAAAAAACTTCAAATTCTCGCAAGGCCCCTACTTTTGTTGCTCTTTATAGTTGAACTACTATTGTAGAAAGCGCTCATCCACTGGAGGGCTACCGTGAAGAAAGGATACGAATAACGCATGTAGCAAATAAAACGAGCTTTCGCAAGATAGAGAGCTTTAATCTCAAACTTCGCTTCTGTAAATATATGTTCAAATAATTTTCGCAGTGTAATAGTATATGTAGGTCATATGTATATGGATAAAATTTTCGAAAGACGGTTAATGGATTTCTCCCCACTCTTGCCTTTTGATGTTCAATATCCAACAAGTTCGTCAAGACATTTGGTCTTTTTGCTAGAAAGCAGGACATGCTCGGGTTGCACATAAACCACCCTCAATACTAAAACAAACTTACGTCGATTAAAAAACTTAATTGTGATTATCCATCGAATAATAATATTGCAGATAGTATAACAGTTGGCCAGGGGCTAACCGGGGGAGAAAAAACTCGAGAAGAAAGACAACATAACCATCATTCATGAAAAATAATACATGGTAAGCTATTATTAAACAGTGTGATATATTTCCAAAAAAAAAAATAATATAAATAAATAATAATAATAATAATAATAATAATAATGCAATTGATTGTCGCTACCGATAGGTCGCACCTGCAGCGAAAAAAAGAAAAGTTTAAAAGACAGGTTCTTTGAAAATACAAAGGCCGCATAATTACTGCCGAAGGAAGTTTCTTTTAACCGACTAGCTCACCGCGCGGGCGTGCGGGTTTTAGGACATTATGAAAGCCCTGATCCTTCCACGTCACACACACACCTATACGGAAAATGCTTATTGATTCATTTAAAACAATACTTTTTAATGGAAATATAGTATATAAGTAGAATTAATTTAATAAAAGCAAGTAAAAAAAATTTTCAATTTATAAGAATTCTGATGCACTGATTCTCACCACTTTTACTGCCTTCAACATAAATGTCCACCTAAGCTTGTTTTCGAAACTTGAATGGAATTCAGCTGCGCTGATTCTGACCACCTCTTGTTCGGGCTCTTGTTCTTGTTTCGGGCTTCTATATTTATCGATACATCACATTTCTGGATTATTCTTCTCATTCTCATTTTCCTCGCCTTTTTATAGCTAGTTGTTCACAACAAACAAGTGAATCATATTGACTGAAAATTTTTCTCAGAAGCTTTCCAAGAATTTTTTTGTTTTGTTTTTTCTACTGAAAATTTATTTCTGACACTTTTTCGTACTGAAACATTTTTTCTTTTTTGTTTTTTGTTTGTTTTGATGTCGCCTACACAACAGAATACGTAACAGCAGTTCATTTTAAAATTCTTCAAAGCTAAAATTAAAAGATTAAATGATTTCGCCACCGAATTCGGCCAAGTATCGATGCTCTTCTGCTGTTCAACCCTTACCCAACCTCTACAAGCTGAATTCAGCGTAAAATGAAATCGTACAAGGATGCATAAGAAAGAAAAAAGACTCAGCGAATACCTACTCGAAGATTGATTTTTTTCTCGCTTCCAACTTTTCTATTACGTGTACGTATATTCCCTCTTACGTATACGTAGTATCTTTGGCATGAAAAAGAAAATGGGATGCGATGGACGAATGACGATATGGCATCGTGTCGTGAATCCCTTCGGATGAAGATAATAAAATAAAAGAAAGATATAAGAGCTAAATCGTAATAAAGCACGAACAACTTTTCCACAACTCAAAGTTGTAAATACCGAATTTGCGTTTACTGTTCTTTGAATTTAATTAATTATTGACGAGAATGAATTCGGAGTGAGTTTTGGTGTTTCTCGCAGTTATTCGCGGAGTTGTGTGTAGTGTTTAAATAAAATTGTATTTCATTACTTCAGCGAGCATTAAGATGAACTATAACATTTTTAACATATTGTTACTCTGAAATATTAAAAAAACATTTCATATGTTATTTTCTATGTAGCATCATTCAATGGAAATAAAAATCAAATTTAAAAGTGGACTGTAGAAAGGACTACATGGTATTATTAAAATAAGGCAAAAAAGAATATTTTTTAAAATAAAGCAATTTATTGACCGTTATCATGGTCTATTAATTTTATCTGATCATCTCAATCGCGGTATTATCATAGCGTTACCACTAATGAGCACTAAGGCTTCGAACCAAAGCGTAATCACTAATAGGTTCTCAAACGTCGAATTCCCAATCTAACTGTTTCGACGCTAATTTTCCAGGTACATTAATAATTGTAAGCAAAACTTGTTAGAGATAGAAGATAGAGACAGAAGTGTGGTACAATGCCCTACAAAATTCTCTTTTAAATTCTCATATTCAAAAAATTTGACTCATATATTCCATTACATCGGAGCCATCACGAATCTCCATTCAGCTACAATAAAAAAAAATTTAAATAAAAAGCTCTCTATCTTGTAAAGCTCATTTTACTTGCAACTTGGTGTAATTGTAATTATTTCTTAATGCAGAAACCATCACGATTCCCATCGAGCATTTAAACGATTGGTTGAGGATTACCCGATTTTAAAGTTTGTTAGTGACTTAGAGTGCGGAAGAGTAAAAGTGTATTTTTTTTTGGAATAGGTTACACCATAACATTAGAGAAAACCATCATTGGACAGAATCAAAACATTTTGGTACAAAATTGGTCTGATTATTCGTAGTACTATTTAGCACTTTAGTACAACGTTATTCTTAATAACAGTTTTCCTTGATGTAGACATATACCTACTTATTGAACCATAACCAGATGGACCATATTCAAAGAACCATAACCAAGATACGTTATTGTGTTATGTCTATGTTCTTCACATAAATAGATTATGCTGAAAAAGGGAAAGAAATTGCCCATAATTACAACATTTTCTGTCAATTTTATTAGCAACCAAATGAAACTTTACTTCAATTTTCCTAAAAACATATTTTTTGACAGATTTCTTGATTGTCAAAACCCTGCAGAATTTGAATATTCGAAAAGGATCTTAGATCTCAAGGTTCCTGATAACGTTTATCATTCATACCTTTCGTTATAGATATAATTCATATATAGTATAAATCTAACAGTGGCTTGCTTTGCCTGACAAAATACTGAGTGTTACTAAATTTATTTTTTTAGCTATACTCCACATTTTCTTGGACAACATTTAACCACGAAGCTTCAATTAGTCATTTCATGGATTTCACCACAAATTGGGTCCACATTTCAGTCAAAATGTGTCTATCAAGCACCCCTTTATGTTTTGGATCTAACAAAAAAGATCTTAAGGTAGCCCAGAGATAGAGCAGAGGACAGGTAAAGCCTACCTCAAGTAAAATATATAATCTTCATAGGTAAAGGTGGTACTATGGGCCCCCATTTAGTTTTTCCATAATAAGCTCAGAAAACAATATAACTTGACCCATTCATTTAACAGCAAAGCACAGCGTAATAAATTGTTTGCATGTCTCATTTGTATTTTGACCCGTGAAATTAAGATTTATCAATATAGAAAGAAAATTGAAAATTAATACATAATTCATGAAATTTGAGCTTGTTAATAATAATATAGAATACTCTTATACTTTGAGAGGGATAAAATAAGCATTTCCAATAAAGAAAAAGGAGTATTATTTCAATAGGGTAAACTGTATTTTTGTTTTGAATTACATTTATTTGCAAAAATCACACACATAGTTTTCTTCTTCACATCCTGCGCACTCATTATGTGCCCACATTTGGCAGACAAGGCACTGCACCTAAATTTCGCCTCGTTTGTCTTCAGAAAATAGTGATTCGCAAAACAAGCATGCAACGTCATCTTCTCCCCCCCGGAGAAGATGAATGGGGGTTCCACTCCCATTTCCATCTCTTAAAGACATGAGTCAAAATCTTTGTCAGATTTTGTTTGTGGCACATCAGGCTAATCCTTTACTAATGAATAGTATAAGCCTTAGCTAAGCCTTATTCTAATGATTGTACTAGTTTTGAACTGTTCCTTTAAATATTCTGTCTTCATTGGAATTTCCATCAGTCAGTTTCAAGTTGTGAAGGTCACTGTCAAAGTATGTCAACAGGAATAAGAGTGTAGGCGCCACCAAGGATTATCAGTGTATGTGCGAATTGTACTGGGACGGTGAATGTGAAGCGTGTTATAGTGAAAAGTGAGTGATAAAACCTGATTGCCTATGACATGGTCCATGTTAAAATCAGGGATAAAATAAGGTAAAGTATATGCAGACTGTTTTCCCTTACAAGTGCACTTACAAAGCACTAAGGAATAAACTAAATCGAAATAAGCCTTATACAATGATTATATTTTTTTGCTGGGAAGCCATTAAACTTAAGATGTATTTTATTTGTATTTTTTTACTTTATGCTTCTTAGCATCCTTTTGCAAGTTTGGGTCTTATTGTATTTCTTATTAGTTTCTTTCTGTTTTGCAAATCTTGTTTTGTTTCCAACAATTCTTTGTATGGCGAAGATGTTCTCAATGCAGCATTGCAAGGTTTTGGTCCTTTATTGGGCATTTTTTTCTTACGCTTAGGCACAGGCCAAATATCGTTTAGAGATATACCATTTTTCACAGGATGAAATGTGCAGACATCAGATGGAGCTGCTTCCACTAAATCTTTTGCACATGGCAGAATGCGTTGAATCTCAGAGCATGAATCTTGAATGATGGATGGACCTGCTTTAACACATACCACTTAAGAATGTTGAAGAGTACAACTTGTGTCGAAATCTTTCTCTTGATTCGTTGACTTTTTCCCTTACCTTTTTTGATATTTCTAAGTCAAGGTGATCGTCAGTTGGGGGGCAAAGTCTTTATCTGAAAATGTATTCCTGTTACAGGGAAAATAGACTTCAATCCATTAGCTTCTATTATTCCTGTCTGGAAAATTAAATATGCTTTCCCAAAGTGTAATATGACCCAATAGGTCTCAATAGGTCTGTGGGTCCCACAGGACCCAATAGGTCCCAATAAGTCTGTGGAGCATCCACTATCGAATAGCTTCACTGTAGTGGAATTTCAAAGCACCAATAAAGTGTTTGTCAAGTGTCTGAAGCTTATGCGACGTATGGGGTTGTAAATTCAGTATTACCACATAATTTTCTCGGATGATTTTCAATGACTTCAATTTTTTTGAAATGGTAATTGTAACTATGTAGAACTAAAAGCATCGGGTCCTCCTTGGTAGGTTTTGTATTTATGGATAAAATGCTTGAGCCATTCAGTGAATAAATTAGACTAAATCCATCCGGAAGGATGGCATCTGGCAATAGAATCTGGAGGAGGACCCTTCTGCATCTGTCATATTTTTGCGAGGGAAGATCAATAGTGGCGGAACAAATGTTCTCCAAGCCTTATACACATGCCACAGTCACTAAAGATCCTCTTTCAGCTGAACATAATGCCCAAACTTCTCGTTTCTCTTTAAGTCCAATGACACATGGAATTTTCGGCTGAACAACAAAAATTCCAGTCTCATCTACATTGAACACTCTATCTGCAGGATGTCTGTGTTTCTTTAGCTCAGCTTCCAGAAGGTCGAAGGCTTCTGATGACGATTCATCTCCCCGAACTAGTCTCCGAAGAGTAGCGCGTGGTACGTTGAATTGTTTTGCTGCTCGTTTTCGTCCCTCTTCATTATGTCTTACGGCCTAGATAGCATTCGCCATACTACTTTGATTCCATAGCTTTCTGGAGAAACTAAGGAAACGCTAGTTTGACTCTGTTGGCGAAAACAAGTCATCGCTGCTTAGATTTTGAAATTGGAGGATGCGCTCAAGGCAGACAGTTGGAGCCGCTTGTTGCAAGAAGGAAAAAATTATGTTGAGTTAAATTTTATTTATTTATGATTCAAAAATTTTGCTAAGATTTGCATATTTGCAAGTGTTTTGAAACCTTGTTTTCAATTACGTCACTGGCTACACAGTTATATAGAAGATGTAAATGATTGAAGGGCGATATGAAGTCCAGCTAACTCCTGCCGAAAATTTTCTCGTAAGAAGCATAGAGGAAATGGTACAAATAGAATTTTTCATTTTGAAAAAAAGAACTTTATTGTTTATTTGCGAAAGGAAATACGAAGATACCGCGACAAACGCTACTCCGCTACGTGAATTCGGTAAAGCGCTTTTCTGTTTTCTGGCTCCGCGCCTCTGATATAGTACCGTCCCTTCGTTTACGAAAGGTTTTGAACGCGCTCCAGATAAAATTGCTTTATTTGGAATTTTTTGTGTCCAAGCCGCACGTTTTATTGATAATCTGTAATATTTCATCCAAAAGAACAAAAAATGAGACCTTGGACTAAAGAGGAATGAAAAACACTTTCTCTTGAGCGTAAATTGAATATTATCAAATTCATGTCCTCGCAACAATAAAAATTTGTGAATTGGCCTGATATTTGACCTGATATTTGAATCAGCAGTGCAAATTGTTATAAAAGGAAAGGAAAATGAGTGCTGTGAAAGACTCTAAATTTTTGTACTCTACAATAGCATTATTCGTAAACGTCACAATACTATCGCTCAAATGCAAGTATTTTACAAGTATGGTGTGGTAATCAAGTAAGCATGATGTGCTTTTCATCGATGGGCCCACACCCAGCAAACGCCGACTCCTCATGAGTTCTGTGCAGTCAGTGTTACTGTACGGCTCTGAGGATTGGGCCGGAGCTCTCAGTAAGGAGCTGTACCGAAAGCGCTTAGCACAGGTACAAAGAAGAGGAGCTTTGCGGTTTGCGTCTGCATACCGCACTGTCTCTAAGTCGGCGGTGTTGGTAATCGCAGCAGTGATACCCATTGCCCTACTTGCTAGAGAGCGACGGAGAATTTACGACAGAAAAGGGGACGATTCAAGATATGCTGTCAGCCGAGAGCTGAGGCAGCGCACAATACTCGAGTGGCAACAGTCCTGGGAAAGCGACTCTAATGGCCGCTGGACTGCCCGCCTTATAGGGGACGTGGGATCGTGGCTAAATCGAAGGCATAGTGAGACTGACTATTACGTTACCCAGCTTCTAAGCGGGCATTGGTATTTTCAGTCTTACCTGCACCAGATTGGTAAGTCACGGTCCCCAGACTACACTTTCTGCCCAGGGGAAACGGACGACGCATGTCACATCTTTTTCAACTGTAGAAGGTGGAACAGGATGTGGCAGGACTTGTGGGAGGTAATGGGAGAGCTTTCTCTCGACAATCTGGCCGGAGAAATGCTGAAAACTTTCGACAAATGGACCTGTGTGCCACATTACTCTCGGGCAATACTTACAGCAACATAAGGTACCATGGATAACCTTGGGCGCGGGGCCTGGGGGGGTCTACTTTCCAGCAGTCTCCCTCCATCCTGCCCTCTCCCGCTGGGGGGAAGATTTCTCTAGGCTGACGGCACCCTAGGGCGAAGTAAAAACAGACCTAGCCCGAAGTAATGTGTCAAACAGTTCCAGGCTACGTTGTATTGACAGGAGGGTGTTTAGTGGGTAGTTTGGTAGCATGTGCTACTAGGAGTCCCACACTCGGGGCGTAATTGCCTTCACCCCCCAACCCAATCAAAAATGATGTGCTTTTAAGCTAAGCAGATTTTTTAGAGAGTTAAAGAAGAAACTTGGAGGGCGGCCACAAATGAAGTGTTTTAAGCTCTTGACGGCAGCTTCACTAACTCAAAAGTCGTTGTATTTGGCATACCATCGCAGAGAGACGTCAAAAACGCTGATAGAGATCCTGCATCTCTCTATCAAAAGAAAACACACCGATAGAAACAATGACATAAAGACTGCCTCTAGCTAAATTATTATCAATGTAGCGAAACCATTGTTTTTTTTGGAAGGAAAGGCTCTTTTGTAGCAAATTCAGCTCTTAATTGTAAATTGAAGTCCTCTCAGCTTAGTGCTCAAAAAAACAAAATAAAACAAATCTAAAACAAATTCGGCTGTCCCATGATTAAATGAATCTAATGCGAAGGCTTGGGGACAGCTTCACTTTTTGAAGGTTCGTTTGGCTGTCATTTTGTTCCTGAAGTCGTTGTTAATGCTTATTAAAAGAATTACTATGAGAAGTTGTTACTAAGTGACAATACTCCTCTGGTCATTCTCCTACAACTCTCATAAGTTGCCTCTTTCCCCACAAACACTATCGGCTTGCTTCAACCAATGGACCGGAGAGTCATTTAAACTTTTAAAGCCTAAAACACAAGGCGATCATTTGCAGATTTAAATGAAGCTGTAAGAAAAACGAGATTTCTGTCGAAGAATTTAGCGAGTGACCCAGTATTTGAGATCCGATAAGAATTATTGGAAAAACTTAAAATCAGTCGGAAAAAACTGTCCACCATTGAAACCCAAGGAGAATCAGGCTCAGATTCTGAATAAACGATGGTTCAATTGCTGAAGGTCGATTGTCGATATTTCCTCGAAATTAAATTGAGAGGTAAGTGGTGACCACGTTCAAAAATTGCTAGATTTCCACAATCAAGAGCTAAAAATTGACGATTTTATAGAAATACGTGAACAGGAATCGAAAACGTTGAAAACATTGAAAAACGAAAACCAAATCACGATTGCAAACTCAACAGGGTTATTTTCTTTCAAGGTTCTTTTTTATACGAGTGGAAAAAAGTCCGTGATTCTTCTTTTTGCGGGACTCGTTTGATTTAGTCCCGTGCTTCTTGTGTGCTGCCAATATGCGGTGTGGTCTTTGTTGTTGGTAAAGTATAGATAATGTCGAAGATAATGTCGTTTATGATTTGAACTGTTGAGCACGATTTCCAATGGACTCGTTAGTGCCTTCATCAATACTACGCTGTACAGCCGTTATGGTACTTCATTACACATTGCACAATGTCTGATTAGATGCGTATTATCAGTGAGAGTAAACGTGTTGCGAATACGATCCAAGGGTAATCGAATTAATCATTCTGATGGACAATTGTGTCCTAAAACTGACGGAGTGCGCAATCAGTTTTTCGCACAGAAACGTTTTTTCCAAATAAATCTACACAATTTGCAGGCGTCGCTCAGATTTCAATCTACGATGACATCTTTATTATAAAATTGCAAACCGAACTAACCATAAAATGTATGACAGCTGTCACACCATACCTAGCATTAAAAAGTATTGACAGCTTTAAGTTCTGCATTCATCTGTATTCATCTTTTCTGTGCTTTTTTGGTGTTTTGAAGTTCCTGCATCTTGCTCACTAGGTTTTGAAGGTGTTTGTTTTTTTTTCTTCTGATATTCTATGCGTGTACATTGTGCTTAACTCGTAGTTGTAAACTTTACCAATTCTATGTGTCCTATACTATTTGGGGTAGCTAGACGAGCTTTGTATTATCGTGTGCCGTGGGCTTCTGAGATATTTTATACTCTAATTTGTTTGATGATCTGCTGGTCTTTATTGTTATGTAATCAATGATATGAAAGCTTCCTGCTTTTTCTGTCTCAATTGTGAATTTTAGATTTTTCCGTTGTTTCCGGAATTTTTACATGATCTGAGTTCAAACCGGCGTAAGCCAGGTTGGTTTCTATCTTTAGTGAATTAAAATATTTTAGTACGAAAGGACCAAATATTTGAAATATTTTTTTAAAACTTGAATATAATTAATTTACTATTTTGGCAGATTAGTGCAATAAATTTAGAATTTATGTATGTAATTTTTATTACAAATAGTAGATGAATATAATAGATTTGATCTTGAGTCTGATTAGTAGTTTACTTTTAATTATCTGCGTTATGATTAGAGTTGCTTTTTTAACTTTACTTGAAACCGGAAGTTATTTTTTTCTAATGTTGCTTTAAAATTGTTTATGAGGCGAGGTTTGTGAGGGAAGTTTGTCCTTTTCCTTCTACATGTCAATTACTACTTTTTGCAGTTTGTTCATTGTTTTCATTACTGGAATTCATCGATATTAATCTTTATTTTTTTTTTAAATTTGCTGCTGGTTTTTTCTTGAATCCGATATCACGAATTTGTTTGGGAGTTGAAGACAAAGACAATGAAGCGCGGGACCAAATCAACGGACTCCCTCTGAATACAAGAATCATGGACTTTTCCCCACCCACACAAAAAAGGACTCCTGTTTGCTTATGTATACGATGGACTTGTAAGTATAGCCACGTAAGACTGACAAATTCAGAACGAAATAACATAAAGCGAATGGCACAACACCGAATACCTTTTCAAACGACAAAACTTGCTTCGTAGAGAAAAAAATAACAACAAAAGATACAGGACAACAGAAGAACCTTGTGGGATGCAAGCAGATATATTTTTTGGTAGAAGAAGTGTTTCCCAAAACTTTAACTTCCTATTTCCTATCTTTCAGAAAAGATTTGATTAGATCAAGTCGGTATAACAGAGTGTTGTATTGAACGATTTTACAGAGCATCTTTTGATGGACTCCGTTACACTGTAAAGAAGTTATCCAGTCGAATATTCATTTCAAAAACCGAATCAGAGATTCGACAGAATGTCGTACACTTCAACGAAGCTCGCTTGTCCTTTGTGTATTAATTTTTCGAAAAGTTTTCCGCGACTGGATAAGAAACTGATTGGTCTGCAGTTCGCGGCAAGATACAATTTATACTGGATTCTACAATTGGTAATACAACCGATTGTTTTCAATTAGCAGGAAAATTCGAAAGTTTGATTCATTATTTAATGAGCATATCAGAACAATTTGCTTTCTTTTGCAAGTTCCTGTGAACTATGATTCTTTAGTGAAAACCTATGTATAACAGATGCTGTCTCATTCGATGTCTCGAGTAAATTTTTAATTCACGAAGTTTGATAAACCAATGAACCTACAAATAAGGACACCTAGGACCGACAAACCGTGGACGACACCACTCACTGAAGACGGAACACAGCCTAAACGCCTGTTAACATGACGAAACTTTCTTCGTAGAACAAAAAAACAACGATATAAATGTTACTGCATGCTAAGGGGAGAAAAAAATAGAACTCTCCACCCCATGTTTAAATTCGGTTTTATCCTAAATTGTTTGGAAACGAAACGCGATTTACATCTAGTCTGTACGGGGTTAAATTAAATCATATCGCAGCTCAAGCTCCAAGTAATATTAATCAGGAATTTGAAGATGGATCCACCAATGAAAAAATGCTCGATAATGGTTCCAAAGACTTTGTTCATGCAATTTCAGTTTCGTGAATGAACTTCGAGGAGGACCATCGTAGTGATAACCAGAGTCCATAGAGATAACGAAGAATTAAGGACGACTGTGAAGTCCGATGCACACACATCTAGTCGAACACTTGGGTTCAAACGAGGAACTAGTCAAACCAGAGAAGCATAAGATATACAGAGTCCCTACGCCCACATTTCTGTCCGCAATCTCTAAATTTTACGCAGATTACAACAGATTCCCCAACACTTGCTTGAAAATACTCAAAGGTTCCAAGCAAATATTTTGTCAGAATTTCGCTTAGGCGAACTAAATTCGGATCGCATATTCTTCGCCAGAACGAACAAAAGTCGGAAAATACCATATGCAGCGTGTAAAACTATGGAAAGAGCGAAAAAGAAAACTTTTCTTTTTCCTGTTTTCTGGATCCAATTGAAACTTTATGGGTTGTTGATCAAATTGCTCTTGCCAGTCTCAGCCAAGAGTTTTAAGTGGCTTATTCTTTATTATCCGTTTTGGCACTCGCTTACTCTAACTTTAATTATTGATTTGGATCGCGAAATTCCGGATTATTTTCTTGATAACGCATTATCCTTGTGCGGTTTTTTCACAATTGGTTTTTCACGCGACCAAAAGTTATAATTTGTGGGTTATTCTCGATTTGTTCTGCGACTGAGCGAGTTATGTGATAATTATGTGGTGAGTTAAAAAAAACAATTTAGTTTATCGTTTCGAAAGAGTGATTAATGAACATTTCGCTATTTACGGATTCTCGACCAACTGTCGGAACGCCAGGTAAACTACGAATCATATACTAATTAAATGCTGCCTTATTGTCTGCATTTTTAACAATTTCTTACGACATATTGTACAATACATATATTACACAAAAAATTAGTTAAGTGTTTTAATGTATTGTTGCACTAGCACTTTAGATACTGTGAACCTGAGTGAACTAAGTGAATTTCATTTAAATAAATAAATATTTTTTTATGAAATCCGATATTAGTATTAGCAGTTTTTGAGAAAACGTGAGAAACGAGTGGAGAGACAGGAAGGCGTGCTGATGGAAAGACAAGTCTCCAAACTGGTAGAATATTGGATTATGACCCCTAAAACGCTGTGCTTGAGCCTTCTGTGAATTTCAGCGAGTTTTGCGTTTATGCTTGTCTCCAGATTTTATTGATAAACTGCAGATTTTTCGAGCTCGTCAGTTTTCCTTTTCCTGTTTTTATTAAGACGTGCAAGACATGAATGTTTCCCATAAGCTTGATTGTATTCTCCATTTTTCGATGGTTTACAGATTCTCTGTGACTATATATAACCACAATTAATCCTACTATTCAATTTCTTTCATGAAGAAAAGACTTTAGAGCCTGTTTCATCCCTATTTTGTTAATGTCGAGTCGGTAAGAATCTTACAGATTCCTTGTCAAAAATAAACAATAATCTGATCTGGCACTTATGAAAGCTCGAGACGATAATAATTATGTGTTTTCAATTGTTTTTCTCTAAAATGTATTCAAATCAAAAATGTTTCGTATTTAGTTCAGATACGATTCCACCAGGGAAGCCAGTTCATATTGATGACAATGTCGCGAAAAACAGTTAAAAAGAATCTTGAAATCTTATAAATAATTTGACAATGGACTTCAGGTCCACTCTTAAAATTCCATCCGATTCGCAATTCTTTAATTTTTATGGTGACATCACAAACGAAAGCGTTTCAAAAAAGGGTTTTAAAAAAAAATTCAAGTTGTAGGGACTGCATAATATATATTTCAGTCCCTACAACTTATATTTTTACCGTTGAAAGTAATGTAGAGAATTTATGAATAAAATTTTCTGAATAAAATTCAGATTAATATTGTTTCCGAATTCGCAGAGTGGCTGCAAAATGCAAAAAATAATGAATATTTTGGCACTAAATGAACTGTTAAAACTTCTAGAGCACTATATGTAAGGTGCTCCAAAGAATGCAATTAACAAGCACACATTGTCTTTTCATTTGCATTTTATTATCTAAATACGCATGAACAATATTTCGTCCGTAAATTAACAAAATTAAACAGCAGACAAAACGAATCGCCAAAGATACGAATTCGATACGAATTAGTTCGCCGGCGAATCCGAAAGCGATCCGAATTCGAATAGTCTGGGAACAATATGGTTGGCGATGAGTCTGACAATAATCGTTGGCGATACGCCATGGCGATTTATTAGTGAACTGCCCCGGCGATGTGTTTATAATCCGACGTGGCGATTTGTTTTCGATGTGCCGCAGTAATTCAGATCGCTGTTGAAATTATTCGCAATGGCGATACAAATTCACGTCGTCGGCAATCGTTTTGTTTGTTGTATGTTCTGAAATAAAAATTTTCCAGGTTATTTCCTGAATGTTAATATTGCCTGAAATACCCTAGATACTGGAACCTCATCCCTGTGATGAGGGGCGTTGGTTGACGCATGAATCAACCCCGACTATGGAGACCGTGAGGTTAGGCCTTTTCGTGGCAGGTACTCACGTTAAACACTTTGACTTCATTGCCTGAAATACCCATTAAATAAAAAAATATTCAGAAAAATTAAAAACACTGACTTGAAAATGAACCAAAACCGATGAAATACATTTCAAATCAGTTTCTCCGTTTTGTAACTTTGTTTATCAACTTAACGTAACAACTTAAAAATCAATCGTATGTAAATAAATTTGCCATTGATTCTTTAAAATTTGTTTTATCATATTAAGGGCATTTAAAGTCGGTTTTGTTTTATTTTTTGAAGTTTTTATTCGATTTGTAAAAAAAATTTGTAAAAAATTTGTAAAAAACCGCTCATAGGTTTTCGTGCCCACCCTCAAGGTAGCTTATTGACATCATCTTGCATCGATTAAAAAAAGATTTTGCCCCGGGGCTCCTAACGCATCACTCAACCTACAGATTTACTGTACTATTGAGTCAATCCAATCACAAAAAAAAATTGATGTCTTAATTTAAAACACATTTGTATTTGATTTCAAACCAATACCAATAAACAGTTTCGAATTCAAATAGAAAAGGAAAACTTAAAAACTGATAGGATTTGAGCCTGATAGAATATTTATATTGTCGAATTTAAACGTAATATAATGTGATAAAGTTGATGCTTATTGTTGTCATTTTCTATGCTTAAGTTTTCTGCGTCTGCATCAACAGATGTCAAATTAATGGGAGTACGATTCAAACTACGTGCATTCTTTGGAACACCTTAAATATAGTGCTCTAGAAGTTTTAACAGTTCATTTAGTGCCAAAATATTCATTATTTTTTGCATTTTGCAGCCACTCTGCGAATTCGGATACAATATTAATCTGAATTTTATTCAGAAAATTTTATTCATAAATTCTCTACATTACTTTCAACGGTTAAAAAAATATATGTAGGGACTGAAATATATATTATGCAGTCCCTATAACTAAAATTTTTTTAACGCTTTTTGAAACGCTCTTGCTTGTAATGTCACCATAAAAATTAAAGAATTGCGAATCGGATGGAGTTTTAGGAGTGGACCTGAAGTCCATTGTCAAATTATATAGGAGATTTCAAGATTCTTTTTAACTGTTTCTCGCAACATTGTCATCAATATGAACTGGCTTCCCTGGTGGAATCGTATCTGAACTAAATACGAAACATTTTTGATTTGAACACATTTTAGAGAAAAACATTTGATAACGCATAATTATTATCGTCTCGAGCTTTCATAAGTGCCAGATCAGATTTTTTTTTTTTTTTTGACAAGGAATCTGTAAGATTCTTACCGACTCGACATTAACAAAATAGGGATGAAATAGGCTCTAAAGTCATTTCTTCATGAAAGAAATTGAATGGTAGGATATATAATAATAGGATAATAGAACTAGTTATATAATAGAATATATAATAGTAGGATAATAGAACTCGCTGGAATTCACAGAAGGCTCAAGCACAGCGTTTTAGGGGGTCAAAATCCAATATTCTACCAGTTTGGAGACTTGTCTTTCCATCAGCACGCCTTCCTGTCTCTCCACTCGTTTCTCACGATTTCTCAGAAACTGCTAATAATAATATCGGATTTCATAAAAAATTATTTATTTATTTAAATGAAATTCACTTAGTTGACACAGGCTCACAGTATCTAAAGTGCTAGTGCAACAATACATTAAAACACTTAACTAATTTTTTGTGTAATATATTGTACAATATGTTGTTAGAAACTTTTAAACATGCAGACAATTAGGCAGCATTTAACTAGTATATGATTCGTAGTTTACCTGGCGTTCCGACAGTTGGTCGAGAATCCGTAAATAGCGAGATGTTCATTAATCACTCTTTCGAAACAATAAACTAAATTGTTTTTTTTTTAACTCACCACATAATTATCACATAACTCGCTCAGTCGCAGAACAAATCGAGAATAACCCACAAATTATAACTTTTGGTCGCGTGAAAAACCAATTGTGAAAAAACCGCACAAGGATAATGCGTTATCAAGAAAATAATCCGGAATTTCGCGATCCAAATCAATAATTAAAGTTAGAGTAAGCGAGTGCCAAAACGGATAATAAAGAATAAGCCACTTAAAACTCTTGGCTGAGACTGGCAAGAGCAATTTGATCAACAACCCATAAAGTTTCAATTGGATCCAGAAAACAGGAAAAAGAAAAGTTTTCTTGTTCGCTCTTTAGTTAGTTAGTTTTAGTATAGTTTTACGCGCCGCATATGCTATTTGCCGACTTTTGTTCGTTCTGGCGTAGAATATGCGGTCCGAATTTAGTTCGCCTAAGCGAAATCCCGACAAAATGTTTGCTGGGAAGCCCCGCCAATCCCATACAATTTTCACAGATGCTCGACTTCGGATTTAAATTGCTCGAGCCGAATGAACATAGGGAAATAGGTACCTGAGATTGCTATCAAGGCTATACAATGCTAATCAAATATGTTCAAATATATAATCTATTAATGAGCGTACCCTTATGCTTAATGAAAATTACAAATGCTCAAATAAGCGTTTTTACATTTTTGATTTACGTTGACCTAGTCTAGTGCATGATTCAGCGACCGATTTCATTATGATTTCCACATAAAAATAATATGTGTGACCACCATTCCTTTACAGAAATTGCTGTTCTTACTGTAATGTTAAGTTCACTGTCAAATTTAAAACCGGTAGTAGCGGAAGATTTTGGAAAATGTAAATATTGTATTATTTTTACATTTCATGAATGAAAATGTTTTCGATTTGCTAATTGAATGCTCAAATTGGTTAGCAAACTTTTATGTAATATTATTGGTAACTATACTGATGGATAATTTCCAATTTCAAGCTCGAACAAAACATGTAAAAGAAGTATATTTTTCAGTTGTTATTAGTGATTTTTGAATTTCGTTTTCGTTTTTTTTTTTGCCCATGATCGGACAGTACACTGTGAATGTTAAGTATATATGCTTCTGACTGCGCGAAAAACTTTGAAATTTCGATAGAATTTCGGATATCATGCCTATGACATATATGGCAGGAGCAAATAGAGCGGAACGTTTGAACAGCTGATGAGAGGAAAAACATAAGCTTAAATCTTCGGTCGCTCATGTACGCTCATGAACGCGGATAGGGCCTCTCTATATCTTATACCTCTATGAGTCATAAAGCTGTGTTAACAAATTTGCTTGTAATAAAAAAATGTTTCTGTTTCGCACGAATTGACGCAACAGCAGATAATCGACCGCAAAAGCAAGTGCGTATCTTTGTTGCTTCGCAATACACGATTGTCAGTTTTACACAAAATCATCACTTGTGGTGAAAAGTTGATTTGGTATTATAACCGAAAATGATCAAGCCAATAGGTTCATAAGAACACATTCCCAGGACACATCCAGTTTCATAGTTTCGAACCTAATATTTATATGGAGAGTACAACGCCAACTTGCGCAAATTTATTTATTTACATTTACGTGACTCCTTATCGCAGACTAGAAAGCAGAATAGAGATGAGAATAGAGAGGAACCTTGACATCAAAGATTACACTTTGGCGGCCTTCATTGATATCGAGGGAGCCTTCAATAATTTTTAAAACTGAGAGCATAGTAGCAGCCATTCAAAGATATGCAATAGACCCATAGCTAACCACATGGATAACGGAACTACTAGCTAAAAGGAAGATTACAGCCGAAGAAAACGGCGGAAACTTGAATAAATGGACTAACAGGGGTACACCACAAGGCGGTATAGTATCACCACTTGCCTGGGTACCCACAGTTAACCAAATAGTGGAAGACTTCAACGGGAAGGGTTTCAAAACGATAGCGTACGCTGACGATATCGTTATACTGATAAGTGGAAAGCTCCCGGAAACCATGTCGGAATCGATGCAGACCGCACTCTCACATCTTTTCGAGTGGGCGAAGCTGAACGGAATGCGCATCAATGCCGACAAAACGGAGCTTATGCTTTACACAAAGCGCCGTAACCGGAGACATTTTCACCCCCGACCATTGACGGAAAACATATCAGTTTAGTAAACAAGGTGAAGTACTTAGGAGTAACCTTAGATAGTAAGCTAATTTGGACTCCACACATAGGAGCAGTCAGACGGAGAGCTACAGCGGCGCTCTTCACAATGAAAAGACTAGTGGGGAAAACCTGGGGAATAAAACCCAAAATTGTCCACTGGATTTACACAACAGTAGTGAGGCCAATAATCACTTACGGGGCATTGGTTTAGTAGCAGGTATTACAAAAGAAAACCATTGCAAAAGAGCTAGAGAAGATCCAGCGAATGACCTGCCTTGGCCATTAGGACTACGCCAACTGCTACAATGGTGATAATGCTTAATCTCATGCCGCTCGAATAATTCATCTTCAGAGAGGCATCACTTGCAAGCATCAGATTAAAATCATATGGGTTATCTAACCACCCACAAACGGGGCACGTATCCATTTTGGAAAAAATGGAGAGAATGGCCCCGTCAAGTAAAAGGGAGCTGGATAGAATCCAACCGATAGTGGACACAACGATTCCATACAAGATCAGCAGACCGACCAGAGAAGCGTGGAAAATGGTGCATGATTTCACATCTGGAAGTGAGATTATAATCTACACCGATGGTTTCAAAACGGATGAATGTAGCGGCGCCGGAATATTTTTTCCATATCACACGCAACTCAAACGAAGCCATACCACAGTTTTCCAGTCAGAAGTTTTTGCAATAAAAGCGGCTACAGATGCGGCAACAAACAACATTAATAGAAGAATAAAAATACTCTCGGACAGTAAATCGGCACTGCAGGCGCTTGCCTCTAACCGCGTAGTTTCACAACTGGTGCAGGATTGTAGGCAGGCTCTCAAAACCGCAACAACCCGAGTAAATGTAAAACTGACATGGGTCCCTGGACACAGCGGTGTAGAGGGAAAGAGCGGATGAACTAGCGAGAGCTGGATCAGCCGACCAAAATGCCACTAGAATAGACACAATTAAAGTGCCACTAGCAACGATAAAATGGGAACTAGATGAAATCTTCTGGAAAGAGACAGATACGGCTTGGAATGACAGGAATGACAGGAACGACTGCAGGATAAGCCGAACTCTTTGGCCTCACCCTAATCAAATGAGGACAAAACAACTCCTAGGGAAAAACCGAAATGGCGTTAGAACATTGGCGGCAGTATTAACGGGCCATAATCTTCTAGGTCAACACGCCAAACGAATAGGAATCCGAACGGATGACACTTGCCGAGCTTGCGGCGAGGAGGAAGAAAGTACATAACGCTTCCTCCTAGATTGTCCGAGTCTGGCCAACAAACGCCTTACTTGGCTGAGGTGTACTGGCGTAACGGAATTGGAACACTTGGCGAACACAGAACTGGGGGAACTCCTTTGCTTCTGTAGGACAACAGGATGGACAATCTGTAAATAATAGTACTACACATGGTGAGCTAAGGGCCGATTCTGGCCTATGCTATTTTCCAGCAAGTTGACCCCAGTGTAAGTAAAAAAAAAATAAAAAATAAAAAAAAATACGCAAATTTATACCAAATTATAAGTGAACACCGGGATATTACAACATGCATTGTAAATCGCTTCCCTATTCACAGGGGACCGCCACGGAAAAATCATACCGAAAATTGTCCTTTCCATGTAGAGTTTTTTTTTCTTCTTATAAATTCGTGCGGAGTTAATTTCCGCCCATGATCGTTCCAAGTTCATTAGCAATTGGCTGATAGGAATGATTATATTGTTCATGTATTTTTAAGTGAAAATTAAATTTTTGAGGGATTATGGCTCATTTTCATTTTATTATTTCCTGGATCTTCAGACAACGCATTTTCAAATTTCGTACACTTATGGCATTCGACCATGAATCGGAAGAACAAAGGAAGATTTGCATAAGCTAAAGTACATAAAATTAAGAAACATTGTAGGACTCATTGAGCAACTGTTGACAAGCTTATTTCGACGAAATCAGAGGTCACTCTGTTCGAATGAAAGCCATCAATTTTTCAACACTGAACATTGAGTCTGCAGAGAAAATGACTTCCTGGTAATATAATCCCAATACGATATATTGGTAGCTGGGCTTCCCAATTGGTTATGCAAGCAGATAATGTAAACCTCACTCCAACAAAGCCTAAACATTATCTCAGGTAGCAGCATTCAATGCACCTATAGGAAATTGGGCAAACAACCATTTAATAAAATAACGATTTCAAATAAGTCCCATTTCAACATATACTCGCATTGTCCATCCAAAGGACACGGCACTCATCACAAAAGCATACGATTGTTCATGTGACAATAATAATAGAACCGAACTCTAGCCACGTTAGTTATACATGGGACAATGCGTTTCCTCATGCCAGGATACCGAATGGAGTTTAATAAAGACGAAAGCGCAAATTAGCTTCCCATAAACATCATTAAATATAAATTTGGCACTTTAGAAGTTAGTTATGCTGCAGTAGCGTTGAGTGCACGAAGGCCGTAGCGACATCAGCAAATGATAATGGCACAGAGAATGGACGACATACGAATCACTTATGACAACACTAAGCTGTAACTCTCGGCTAATCTAAAATCAGACATTAGTGCAGCTATAATTCACGTTAAGCCCAAAATATTGTAATTACAAAACAAGTTATTTGTGCGTGAATATAAATTAGTATTTAATAGAAGTCGAGGCTTAGGCGAACTTTGGCACATCCCAGCTACCACTGCTGTTGACTTTCGGCACCCTTTCCTTCGACATGAACGAGTCCACGTATGCTTGCTCCTGTAAGCGGATTCCAGTGGCCCTTCACTGAAGTCGTGGCAGCTAAGACTCGCAACAAAGGACAACAAAAGAGCTCAAGCGTGAAAGAGCCAACCTCAAAATTAGTTTAAAGGAATTCATCGGTTGTCGCGCCCTTTACACATAAAATTCTTCTTCGTCCCGAAGTTGTGTTTACGCAGGTTGTACGCCAATCTCTGATTCACCACGTTCGCGTCTAACAACAGATGAGCGAGACTACATATTGCGAAAGACATATTGTCAGGAGATTTCACGACCCCGACCCCCTTCGCCACATGTCTCCCGAAACGACAACTCCTTCTGTTACTCGAACAAACTAATTTTACATTAACCGAATGTAATGGAGACAATTTGTAAACCGCATCTAAAATTTATAAGTGCCCATCGAAACATAACGTGGGGAACAACAACAGGTATAATAACATGTCGCAAAAGCTCCTGGCCTTAGTGCATGCCCAATCCGCTTTTCTAGTCCATTTAAGCAAGCTGCAAAACGGCCATATGTATGTGCTCCGACGTTTATATAATGCAACGGAAATTGTGTATTGCAAGGATTTACCATACGAAATCGTACTGGGAATTCACTCGACAAAAATATTTGAATGAAATACCTGATAAGCTGTTGAGCTTGTTAGTATTGTTGTCGAATGTTGTCCATGTCATTTGGGCGATCAGGTCAAGGAACAGACATAATATGATTGCGAGCCTTATGAAAATCCCTCTTCCTTTGGAGCGATACATTTATACATTGGGTCGATAACAGTTTTAGTGAAATACACACATGTTCTGCAAGGAGGATGCTAAGGTACCTTAAATGGGATTTTTGTAGGAACGAACGTTTCTCAGTACTAAGATGAAAATCGTATTACTAACGCAATCCTTCCATTAATCATTGGTTTCATTGGTTCGTTTCCGTTCGACTAAATCTGAGGGGCTTGAGGATTTTAAAATAAAATTCAATTGCTATTTATACATGGGTTTGTGTGTGCGTTCTATCAAGGCTGGCGGTGTCCGTGTGGAGCATTCGAGGAAGTTTAGTAAAAATTCTTGGAAATAAAAGCAATTAGCTACTTAAAACCTCCAACACTGAAGATAAGACAGCATTTTATACGGTACACAATCGAGTTATGAAATTTAGATAAAAAAGGTCTGTATCTAAATTTTACATTTCAAAAATCGATTTTTTTCCGTTCCTATAATGAAGGTCAAACATTTAGCTACAATTAAAGCTGTCACCCGTGGTAAAATTACAAAAAATGACGAAGTTACAGCTATTCTTAGGTACAACTTCGCGGTGCACCTCTGAGCCGATGATGCGCGGTTTGACAAGCAACGGTCCGTTGCATCATGACATTCATCGGTATGTCGCCCTGTAGAGCATTAATTTGAGTTTGAGCAACATAGAAACATGCATCGCATAAAGTTCACGACGAAAATGGAATTTCAACAGCCAGAATTTCGAGTTTATCTGGATATCAAACGAACGAGAAATCGCGAGAAACGATAAAGCAGTGTAAAAAAGCAAAATCGGCCAGCCAATCGATATGAAATGGAGCACAAAACGAAAAGTAACAGCACAGCAGTCGAGAAACGCTTGACGAAAACGCTGGCCAAGATATCAATGTACCTGTTTCGGTGAATTTCGGGTATATTATTCTCGATTTTTGTACTGTTTTCAAGTAATTAGCAGCGTCGTCAAATGTAAGACATGCAACGGTGAAATAAGGTTCACAGAATTCGTGAATTCGGTTTCAAATTATTAGTTTCTTGCGGCACTTGCGAACTAACAACTGTTGGATCTTCGCATCTTTCGCGTTGGAAGCTACAGTTATTGCCGCGGCAAGTCTTCACTTGCCAACGAAAATTACGGCAAACTTTATAAAATTCCCTTAAACCGTTCTTCTCGCTGCTCAAGAAGAATAAAGCGGGGATATTTTATTCGGATTCGCATCTTCATTCGGCAGCAACAATATCTATTATACTAGACTTTGTAAATAAAGGAATTTAATTTCATTTTTTTCAGCCTTTGAATTCGAAAGTGGTGACCCCTTAAACTAGCAGCGAGACAGCATGATGGACGGGCAAAAAGAAAAGAGCAACGAAATTCCTCTCCCTCAGCTGGCACCTTCAGCACCATCTATCAAAACCTTTCCGTTGGCCCAGTAAAAAAACGCCATTAGACAATGCAGGTTGCCGTCTTTTTAGCGCGCCAGCCCAAAGCTGTGGTTTATTCAGGTGGAGTCCCAGTTCAAAGTTCATAAGGTGATGAGCAACGCAGCTAAGTACGCATCAAGCATGGAGTTATTGTGATGTGATGCAATTAGCTGTGCTGGTTACTAGCTCCAGACGCTACCACTAACAATCGCTTTCAGAAATGCTGAATGGGTGCAACACCAAGAAAACGCCACTTACTTGGACACCCACCTCTGAAGCCGCTTTCAAACGCTGCAAACAAGGTATCACCGCAGCAACTACATTACACTTTTTCTTGACTTCACATCCTTTGGCTCTCCGCACTGACACATTCGATTTCACCATCGATTGCAGCTTTGGACAAGTAGCAGAGTTACGGAACTTAGATGCCCCTGGGGTTTTTCCCGGGGAAGCTTTCCAGAACCGAACAGCGCTACTCAACGTACGATCGCGAGCTTCTGACAATTTTCGTTTCCAAAATTTTTTTTCAACGTATCCTGAAAGGAATGCATTTTGTCATCTACGTCTACCAGCGGCTGCTCACGTTTGCCCTATCGCAACATTCTGACAAAGACTCGCCTCACCAAAGCAAACAGCTAGACTTCATACACCAATTCGATACTCAGTTGAAGTTTACACCAGGTGAAAACAACATCATTGCTGACGCCCATTCACGCGTAAAAACGATGAAATACCAGCAACTACCACCACTCGAACCATCAGTGAAGCCCATACTGCCCAACTACCCGACTCAAGCTGCATCAATTGGAATTATACGATAACCCCGTACACAATGTTGAATTTAAAGGGCTCCCAAGCCCTACTTGCCAGTCACGCTCCGCCAACAAGCCTTCGACATAGTCCACCAGCTTTCACACCCCAGTGGCCGTGTCACTGCAAAGCGCGTAGCGCTAAAGTTCTTTTGGTTATATCTTCGGAAGGCTAAGCAATGTGTACTGTGCCGGCTCTCGAAGGTGCATAGCCACAACAGCGCTGAGCTGGGCAATTTTAAGACGCCAGATGGGTGTTTCGATCACATCCACGTCGACTTCATTAAGCTTCTCCAATGTGAGGGTTCGAAAACTGCCTCACCATCATCGATCGCTACACGCGTTGGCCTGAAGCCAGCGCACAACATCAAGTCAAGTATCATTGCCAGAGCTTTGTTCGACCATTGGATCAGCATAGTGGGTACCCTCAAGGACATCAGCTCAGACCAAGGTCGTCAATTTGAAGCTGACCTTTTAAACCTATTCGGCCGCGTCTTGGGGACCAACAACGTGCACACCACGCTGAACCACCCACAAGCCAATGGCATGGTAGAACGAATATACCGTTCACTCAAGGCCACCTTAAAATTCGTTACCGTAATACCATGGCCACTAGCACTTTGTTATGTATTTTCAAAAACATAATAAATATAACCTAAATAAATAAATAAAGTAAGGCAACCGATCGGTCGCACCTGCAGCGAAAGAAAGGAACAAGGTTATAAAGACAGGGTTATTTGAAAATACAAAGGGCGCATAGTGGCGGCCGAAGAAAGTTACTTTTAACAGACTAGCTCACCGCGTGGGAGTGGGGATTAGGACATTATTTAAGCCCTGATTCTTACATACACACACACACAGAAAAAGCTTACTCCTTCATATTAGATTACAATAAAAGGATCTAAAATCAAAAGATGTGAATTGTGCAAGTGTGAATTGTGCTGCGCTGATTCTGATCACCTGTCAATTGTGCTGCGCTGATCCTTATCGTGCTTCCTGTAGCACGAACCTCCACTTCAGCTGGTTTCGGCACTTCACTTGTTCTGCTGCGATACCTCTAATCGTGCTTCCTGTAGCACGAATCTGCACCTTAACTGGTGTCAGGATTTACCTGTTCTGCTGCGTTTCCTCGGATCCTCTATTACAGCTAGTTTCAGGATTCACCGGTTCTGCTGCGCTACCTTGGATCGAGCTCCCTCTATTGATTGATAGTCCTATTTAGTCCTATTGATTGATTCTTCAATTGGTTGAGACTTCTATTGAAACTCCGATTGATACCTCTTGATACTTCTATTGATACTTCCTCTATTGATAGTGTGTCCTCTATTGGTTGTATGTCTCGATACTTCTATTGATACTTGAATTGATTCCTTTATTGATTGTGCGACCTCTATTGGTTGTGTGTCTCTATGGTAGTGTCATACCTCACAATTTCTATTCTATTTATACTGATACGTACACAACAACCTAGTGAATCATATCAATAGAAAAATTTATCCCAAATTACATCCAAGAAATTTTTTTAGTTATTTTTTGCGACTGGGAATTTTTTTTGAGACTTTTTTTCTGACATTTAATTTTACTGAGACTTTATTTAATTAATTTTTTTTTTGTTTTTGTTATCAATATTATTTAACTTAATACCTAAATCTAACTATAAATGTTTCTATTTTAATTTTATTCTTACTTCTATTTCATCTCGTATGATTTTCTTATAACTTAAAAATATGGGTACATATAAAAAACTTAACCAAAACAATTAATTGTTATATTCAAAATTAATTGTTATTTTATTTATTTATTCATTTATTTAATGTCGTATGTTTAATGTAATGCGTTTAATTTATTCATTTATTATTTAAATGTTTGTTTAATGTCACCTACACCTCGGAATACGTAACAACTTCCGCTCATTTTGTTAGGCTTGCGCAAAAGGTTTAAGGAGGACCTGCAAACCTCCACTGCTGGGTTGGATTTCGGCACGTCACTACTGATCTCAGGCGAATTTTTCGTTCCTCAATTTCCAGTAGGCAACAGCCCTCAGGGTTTCATGACAGACCTGCGTCGTCTATTAAGAGCCATCTGCCCCGTCCCGGCTGCAAGACACACCACATACTGTCCTTTTGTCTTCGAGGCCATTGCTACCTGCGAGTATTTTTTCCGCTGAATCGCTGCATCAGCCGTACTTCGGACCTCACCGAGTCATCGAAAGGGTTAGCGACCGCACCTATGTTGTAGACATGAAAGGTTTCGTCAAAAATCTCTCCACCGATCGTCTCAAACCGGCTCATCTCCAAATATCACTTATCCATCCCGATCACATCCCGCACTCTCGAGACGTTGTTCCTTCTGACTATCATTTGTTCATATCGACACAGATCAGCTTGGCCGACGTACGCTTTCGAAATGCTGAAGAAGTGCGAAAATGGGTCGATGAATGGATTGCCTCGAAATATGAGGACTTCCTCAAACGTGGAATCAAAAAACTTCAAAGAAGATGGAAGGCAGTCATAGCTGACGATGATCAAAATTTTGTTTAATATACTCATACATCAAGTATTGAAATAAATGCTTGTTTCAAGCCAAAAAATCGACATTTTTAACTGGCACTCCCACTTTAACTTTATCATTCCAATGTACATACCCAGCATATCACATAATGAATCACTTTATTATTACTCTTCCGTAATACTTCATTATTTTTTCAATTGGCATTTGAAAGATGCTAATGAAGAGGTCTATTGAAATGTTTCCCAATTTTGCATTTTGTATGCTCTGAACCAACAATGGCAATGATATGGATTGATGACGCATTTTGCTTGAGTTTTAACATTGGGAAATTTATAATGATCCTCTATTTTTTCGAAACAGGAAACTCGATTGAACATCTTGTTAAATATTGGGATCAAGTAGAAAACAATGTTTTCAAATCAACCCTAACACCTGAATTATTAACACTAATGAACATATCCCAGATAATCTGTGCTGCAGATTTATTCAATAATGGCAGAGTTTATTTGTCCAATGAAATGTCAATGCCTATCACTTTGTATTATATTATTTTTGCCAAACGAAGAGTTCATATGTATCCATCCGCACATCTTGTCATTAGCAAAAATAAAAACAATCGAAACGGAGACAAAAGAAATTCCTCCCTACTGCTGTTGTTAATGCTACGGCTATTGTGGCTGTTGCTGTTATTACTGCTGCGAAGGGACATAGCTATCGATTTGCTTTTGAATATTTGATGGCTAGAGAACTTTTGACCAATGCCCAAAACATTCACTGTAAGTGACACGGCCCCTGTCAGTCTCGACAACGAGAACGAAAACGACGACAACAACGACATCGAGAACGATAGAAATTTATTGACAGAAATTAGAACCAGAAAAGCTCTTTCGAAAACAGAAAATACCAGCACAAATTTCAGCTTCAACGACGGCCAAATGAGGGTGGCAAGAGGAGGTGAAGTGGCTCAAGCATTAAATGTCGACGAAAAATGGACTTTCATGAGCACTGAAACTCTGTTCGTATAGAACAGAGTGAGAAGAGCCTTTAAGTCCATCCTGAATTCACCACAAGAGTCGATAAATGTCGAAATTCATGAATTTTGATGTTATTGCGAAAGGATGCCGAATAGTGATACAGCGATGGAGAAGAATTGAGACGTTTGGCTTAAAAGTATTTGCAGTGAATAACTGTAACGGAGGTATGTGTTGGGGCATGACGTTTGCATTTCAATGTTTTCGGGGATAGAGAAGTCACAGTTTTGAATCCTAAATCCAATTGATATGCTGAAGTGAGTTGTTATTTTGAAGACAAAAAGCGTTAAACAATAGTTAAGAGCATGCACTACAAAATAAGTACGGTATAATTTTTCTAAATAACATATTGATAGAATCTACTATACGATATGTCAAAACGTTTATCTACAACAATGATAATGCCGATCAAAAAGTCTAACTTCGGTGTTTTTGGCAAGTGATCTAGAAAAGGATGACGATACAATAGCGTGTAAAAAATTTTAAAAAGTTTCCAATACATTTTTGGGCACGCGCACAAAAATTTCGAATGTAGAAAAAACCAACAGTTATCTCTCAAGCAGATAATGTCAACTGACTCAAATTCATCTGTCAACCTAGAATGTACATCTACGGCCAAAGAAACGTGCGATCGTTGATAATATCGTACAATTTGAAATTGTTTATGTTTATGAGTACCAATCAAAACCGATCTAGTGATATGTGGGAGAAAGTAGTAGAAAATTGAATATCAAGACTGAAGCCTAAGAACGAAAACCGGAGATTTCTTTTAACGCTCATTTTTTTAAAACGTAAATGCATTGATTTTCTTATAGAAAGATAATAACATCGATAAAGGGATATCCACATTTATATCACTTGTAGTTATCATATTGTTTCGATTTAAAGATTTGAGACCTCGAAAAGTAAGTGCTATGCGCTTGAAAATAATTTTTTATTGTAACTATGGATCATAGTGCCTTGCAATGCTTCAATAAAGATATTGAAAATGAAAAACTGCAGAATCATTTTGAATAACAACACAATTGTCCATTGCTTGTTGTTACTCATAAAGCTAAAATAAATTTCTAGAAATTTCATCTTCTTATTTTTTGGTACGATACAAAAATTTGGATCCTTCAAAAATGCTTCTTGCTGATAGCAAGGGTATACAATTGGGTATACTAAAAATTTTGTTTTTTCATACTTTGGCCAAAGATTAGGCAACATATGTGTGTGTAAAAAAAATCCATTCACTTTGGAAAAAATTGTTGATTTAAAAAAATTACATATCAGTTATTTTTGACCGAAATCATGTTTTGGAATTTTATTTTGAATAGATTTGGTCATTTTGCTCATCTCTTTTAGGCACACGATGGGTGATCTCGTTTTAGTGTCAAACGAAAACCTGCACTCCCGGCGACAATACTCTTTTGAATCTTTTTCTCTAGCGTTTTGATGTCCTGTATGAAATTTTTTCTAGCGTAAATTGCTCAACACGCCTCAGTTTTCTGGGAAAAAGTCTAGAAGGGAAGGCAAAAAATTAGTATTTATGGTCGTATTACATCATTGGGCTTTATAATCTTATTGTAACTTAGAAACTATATTCTCATAGGTTGCAGGCTTCAAAATTTCCCAAAGAAATTTCATCACATAAGAAAACCACGTATTTATTCCTTTGTATGGGTACTGGTGTACAACTTTGCTTCCGCCGTTTTTCTTCCAAATGCGAGGATTTAATGTAAAAAACTGGTTATATATTTATGATTCAAAGTATTGTCCATCGCTGGCCACTACTTTCTCCCATCTTTCGGGCAGCGTACGAGTCCCGCGTTGAAAGAACTGATCATCTTTTGAAGCGATCCATGAATCGATCCAATTTTTTACTTCTTCATAAGACGGGAAGTGCTGGTCAGCCAGGCTGTTTGCCATTTTCACAATGCGATACAGAAATCCCTTCCGTCTTTGCCTTGTAAGCTGCTGTTCACAAGAAAACAAACGCCGTTCAACATCTCTCGGCTTAAACTCGAACGGCACCCAATTTCCTTATTTCTGAATCATTCCCATGACTTTCAGGCATTTTGAAATGGCTTGTTGCGTCACTCCCAATGATCCTGCCAATTCTTGTTGCGTTTGACACGAGTCTTGAGATAGTAATGCCTCCAATTCTGCATCTTCGAAAACCTTCTCTTTTCTACCGCCATGCTGGTCTTCGACGTCAAAATCACCGTTCTTGAAGCGTTGAAACCACTCTCGGTACGTACTTTCGCTAATAGTGGCGTCGCCATAGGTATTTGAGAGCATTCGATGAGCCTCAGCCGCAGATTTCTTCATATTAAAGCATAAAATTAAAACCTCCCGCAAATTACGAGAATTTGGCTCGTAAGCTGACATGTTTAATCGAGAATAACCTTATGATGCAGACACAAAGCGACTAATATTTCGATGGCGTTATGTTTACAAATACCGAAGCTTATTATATACCATCTACGATCTATTTATGTCGACTACCACTTACCGCTACAGCCATCTATTGCAAAACGGCGGAAGCAAATTGGTACACCTAATATTTAATTTAAAAATAAAATTGGAAATCGTCATGATATGTCTGATACCCGTACCAAAAAAATCGTTTGATTAATTTAGCTTCACTCTATCTACGATTAAAAAAAATTTTGACCACTACCATCTTCATTCCTGTACTACCGTCCATTCCATATATGGCTTTAACAAAATTTTTAGTGAGACCAAATTTTTTATGCAAAGGCGGAAAATAATGTTTTTCTGTTCTACTTAGGGGTTTCAGAAACATTAGTTCGCCCGGGAATCAAATTAGAGTCACTTATGACCATCACTTTTGTATGTTCTATCTAATCTTTATATTTTGTGTAACCTCATCGCAAGCTCACCAGTATTTCAACAACTTAAAGATCCGCACAAATTTTCGAAAAATAACGCTTGTATTGAATTTTCTCGAGTAGGCTTTTTATATTTCCGTATGTTTCTTTCATGGGGACACCATGTTCTAAAGGTTCATGATGTTCTTTCAAACTTAATTATAAAGCGTCAATGAATAGCTTCCATTTATCTGGTGAATTATCATTTTTTTAATAAGTCGAATGAAGTAAATATGATTGTTGAAGTCTTGATCCTTCTTGTCTGAGATTACAGCTTGAGCTTTAGACACATTTAGATCTCTGACTAAATAATGTATTTCACCTTGAAGTATTAAATGTTATTATTTTCATTTGCATGAAAATGTTGTGACGGAGATGTGTTCTGAGTTGCTCTGTTTCTATGTCACTTACCGCCTCCTCTGCATCTTTTTCATTAGAGGTTGCTGTGGTCTGAACTCCTCAGTATGAGAGGTTATTTTATAAATCCCACATCAAGCTACACAGTCTGATCTTTTTTTCCTTCCTTCTATCCTTCCAGAAAATTCTTCCAGGTTTTTAAGACGAGAATGACAGTCAGAAAAATGATGTTTTCGTTCCCTACAGAACATAGTTTTTTATGGCTGGGAGGTGAAGGCTATTTACGCCGTGATTGTCGGACTCCCAGTCGCAACTGAACTACCGTCTAAAAACATCACCTGTCACACCGGGAACCTAGCTTGGAGCTGTTAGTCACATAACTTAGGACTAGGCTTTAATAAAGATCGCTTAACGGTGCCTTCTGGTTAAGGGAAATACCTTTTTCAACATAGATGAATGGGAAGGAAGAGGATTGCTGTCAGAGAGTACCCCTTCTTTATAAGAAGAACTGTCAGTACGTAATGCGACACGCAATTCCAATTGTTTTTTGATTTTTTCATCATTTTTCCCGTTATGCTTTCTGGAATTTCCCGAGTGGTTTGAACGAAGTCTTGTTCATCTTGCACACGTAAAGAACGTGTGTCAGACGTCATCTGTCATCCTCGGGCAGAACAAGCAAGCTGGGGGCCGTGACTTTCCCATCTTATACAGGTAAGACTGAAAACACCCGTGACCACTGAGTAGTTGCGTCAGGTAACAGTCAGTCTCACCATGCTCTCTGTAGAACCACATTTCCAAGTAACTGATAAGCCGTGCGGTCCAGCTGCATCGCGCTTCACTTACCCATGATTGCTACCGCAAAGTTAGGGTCCTTCTCCTTTCTTCTCAGCTGACCGCTTCTCTCGCCAACTCTCCCCTATGTAAGTACATGCATTTCCGTTCTTCTGCAAGAAGTACAATAGAAACCACCCTCGAGATAACCAGAACCACAGGTTCAGAGACAGTGCGATATGCAGCCGCTATCTGCAGAGCACCTTGCCTCCGCACGTGTGCCAAACGTCCTCGATGCGACTCTTTACTAAGAGCATCAGCCCAGACTGGAGCCGTACAAGAGCACTGACTCCATTACGCTCATCAGTAGACATCTTTAACTCGAGGTTGGTTCTCGCGTGTTGGCCATAAGTGAGCCTGAGAGCCGTGACTGAGAGCCGATACTCTCGCAGAAGCCTTGTCCACTGACGCCCGAACCTGCTTGAGGAAGCTCATCTTCGAGTCAATAATCAAGCCAAGGTATTTTATTGATTCTTCCGACTGGATTATTGTTTCTCCCACCTAAACGAGAATAAGACGAGGGATTCGCTTCTTGGTCAGGATGAGGACCTCGGTCTTTTCCTGAGCAAGGCTAAACTCATGGCCTGTCATTCACTCGCTCACTCACGCAGGCACCAAAAACTGCGTACGGTACCACTCGCGCAGTACCGTACACAGTTTCCTGTGCCTATTCGACAGTACGTCCGGCGACTAGTACTGCTATATCATCTGCATAGCCAATCAGACATGACTCCTCCGGTAACTGCAACCTCAATGTCGTACGAGACATTCCATAGGTCCGGGCCAAGAATGGAACCCTGCGCCACCCCTGATGTCACATCCATTTTTCACCGGCCTCGCAATATATCATAAACGAGCTTCCGGTGTTTGAGATAATCCTTTAATATCCGCGTAAGATACATCGGAACCCTGAAATATTCCATAGCACCAAGAATATCTGTCCATTTAACAGAATTGAAGGCATTCCTCACATCGAGTATGATTGTGGGCTTCTGTCCTCTAGACCTCTCACCACCTCAATTCTGTCTAGTGAACCTCTCGAACACTTTCCCAGCAGTATGTAACATACATAGGGGCCGATACGAAGATGGTTGCTCCGGGTTCATCTTCCCTTACTGATCAGCACAAGAATCGCCTCTTTCCAGCAACTTGAAAACACGCCCTGCTGCAGGTAGGCGTTGAAAGTAGTGAGCTGATTTTCAGGGCAAAGTTGGTGTGCAAGCTGCACGACTTCCGCTGGAACACCGTCTGGCCCCGTGGCCTTTTTCCTTTTTAAAGTATCCACCGCTCCATTCAACTCGATGACACTAAAAAGTGGGCATTCTATTGGTCATTCACCGTCTGCTTCATGAGGAAGAACAGGATGCATAGGGAAAAGTGCTCGAACAATCTCGTCCACAAGCTCACAGGGCCTCTTTGCGGCTATTAGTTTCCGCATGACAATTTAGTAACCCAGGTCCCACGGATCGCTGTTGATGTCCTCAAGGAGCTTGTGCTAGCAGCGAGCTGCTCTCGTTAATAATCCTACGGAGATGTTTCTAGCCGACCTGTTTGCCAGCATTTGGGAATGTAACTCGTCTCGATCTCTTGAATGTTGGGCTTCTCATCGCTTTTCAACGATTTTGCTGACTAGCAGTTCACAGAGGGTTTATCGTGTCGAGGCCCTTCTCTTGCTAATTGTCTCTTTTAACTCCTGGCATCTACCACTTACTGGAATATAAGCCAAAGATTCAGGCTTCAGTCACTTATCTTTGCACAAGATGCAACTAGGTTCGTTTGGGAACTCCTCCGTCTTATGGCTGAGAGTGCCACACTTGTACCACATTATCTGGCCCTTACAGTTCAAGGAAATGTGCCCGAAGCTAAAGCACTTATAGCATCGAGTTAGGACTACATGGCCACGAGTTGCACTGCGTCTTTTTCTGGAATGTCTATTATTGCGACCCTTTGCCCTCTAGGATTGGTAGCTGTCAGCCTTACCTTAAAGCTGTCTGCCGTAAGAACGATTTGCAACACAGTCAACGTCTCTTTTTCTGTCACGCGCTGTGTCCTCTTCGCAGCCTTCTGCTGGAGCGTACCAGTTGGGAATCGGCAGCTCTCTCCTCCTCTTGACTGATGTCTCTTGTCTCGACTCTTTACCCTTTTCCAGCGATCATTTAGCCTTTTGTGAAACGATCAGTATTTTCAGTGAAGAGAGTTTTATTTTCAGAATATTTCTTAAGCTCTTTCAGCTCACTCTCTTCCGTTAGCCATCTGCGGCGATAGTACTTTATTCTATCAACGAGGTCCTTTAATTCGCCAATCCCGTTATTGGTATCCTTGTTGACATTTTTTTGGACATTCGCTGGATTTCTCATCACGTTCAAGATTGCACCTATGTTTCTTGTTATCTGTTCTTCCTCACTTTGGTGGACGGCTATTTTCGTGATCAGGTCGTGGAGTACGGTCACTTATGGGGTCTTATAGCTGTGAGCATCTTTTTTTGGCTTTCCACGATGTTCGGTTTGCGACTTTTGACAAATTTAATAACCTCCGATTAATAGCTTGGTCGACATGTATCTGACACTTTGTTGAAATGAGATTGTTGGAAAAGTAACTTGAAAATTTGTCACAGTTAATCAAACTGCATTGAAAATCACTGAACGCCGTTATGTTGCATTAAAAACCGGGAGTATATAGTGTGTTTACAAATACCAGTCCTATTTTACGGTATAATGAGCAATTATGATGACTTATTTCGACATATCCACAACATTTATCTCAATTTTTAATGTATACGAATATTATAACGTAGAATTTATTTAGATATTTCGATGTAGTAGAAAATTTTTAACTATTTTATAGCTACAGGGTCAGGTTTTTTCCGGTTTTTTCACTATTCTGTGTAGAACCGTCTTTATTGAAATCACTCCAAAGTATGAGTACCCTTTGAACATACAGCTCCCCTGCATTTATTGTGGTTTCAATGACCCATCCATTAAACACAACCAAGTTTTCAAATGAAAAGTGTAAAGGCCAAAATACAATAGTGCGAGACTGCGATACGAGAGCGCGACGAGAGTCTCGGAGCAATTGTCAAGCACTTTTCGTAACATGCATTTGTATGCGACATCGTACAATGATTGTGGTGCGTCGATGCGAGGCGGGAAATATTCGGAAAAACGAAAATTCCTCGCAACGATGTGCGTGACGTTTGTCAAATGCAATACAGCGCTTAAACAAAATTTGAAATTTAAACGCCTTAATTAGTTTTTAAGTTCTAGAGTTATTCTGAATGAAAATTGCGTTAATCCTTGTAGGGACTATTGTTTGCTAGACAAAGGAAAAATTCAAATTCAAAACTTATACAAAATCAAAAACAATTTCATTTAAAACGTCACGTATTTGACATTTGTCATATGAACATTATGGTTCCTCGCATCGCGTGCATTGTAAATTGAATGCGTTGCGTGACGACGAGCGAAAATCGCATCGCGCTCACGCATTGCCGTCACGCAGTATTGTATTTCGGCCTTAACGAATTTCACTTTCAACGATGTCGGAGCAACGAGTCGATCTCACACCAACTTAAGAACGTGTAATCCGAGGAGTATTACAAAGTCGTGTTTCCTTTGAGTCAACTGTTCAGCAATTCGAAATTCAACTAAGTTGTTGGTGGCTGGCTGATTAGTTTGGTGCGGTATATGAACGTTACTCGGACGACTAGTGGACTTCTGTCCCGGTTCCATTATTGAAACGATTACACCTAATTTTCCTGGGCGTATTCTGGTGGATTCTGAAGAAATTCTACGTTCCTATGAATCTGAATCTGAATCAAATTCAGACGAATCGCACCCGTCATCCGTCAAATAGAACCGTTTTTAGTTTCACATTAAAAAATTTATTACAATCCGTTCGTGTTCTCGTTTTTGTTAGTGACCCGCGTAGATTCAACATCACAATTCCTTATATACACCGAACAGTCTCCCTGGTAGCGGAATACCTCATTGTGGAACGAAACGAGTTCCACAAAGCGGTTTCTCCGCAACAAGTACGCGATCCCGTCGAAGTTGTCACATTTTCTGTGGATGAGAATAGCAGATTGGTCGATATTTCTCCATTTTTGAACGGTTGGCTTTGACCTATTATGGTATGAAACAATCCTAGGCTCTAAACAAGTCACATGGCATGTATCTCTTGATAGTGAGAAACATTCCTTTGTTATAACCCGAATACATGGACCTAGCCATCATACGGAAAAAAAGCTACTCGATGAGAAATCTACGGGCGACCATACATAATGGACCACACTATACACGGAATATCGAACCACTCCGGCCAGAACAAATTAGTAGTATACACGTCAATGGTAAGCACGCTTCACTCTAAAATATAATGAATAACTGACAACAGCGGAAACAATCAACACGAGATTACCAAACTGTTTGCACATTATAGGAACAAGAAGCTAATATTGGTATAAAATTAACTTATATAGGAAAAACATAAAAATTGGCAAATTTCTTCACGAAGAACAAATTAAAATCCGCATTTAAACCCCCCAAATTGACTGTAACAGACAAATTAGAATAACCAGATAATGTCCACAATAGCCGAAAGGCGTCCTTGCCAAAATAACAGCATGATCCGGCGGGCATTCATATCTAAAACAATACTAAATACATTCGAAAAGCGGCTTCTGAGGCATTAGTTGGAAAATGCAAATAAAACCGATAGCTAATGAGGGACTATCACGAGCTGTCCGTGTTTTTTTGTCGAGACAGACACCCCTGACAGACCCTCACCATGGGTGGGAATGTATTCGCAGGCATGGATAAGGGAAATCTCAGACAGCGTGGGAAGGAATTGATTAACATAGATCGCGGGTTTCTGCTCGGATTAGGTAACATGGAAGAAGACCCGAGACTTCTGATCCAAAACCTTCAGACCCAAAGTCTTAGAGAGGATGAAGGCCCACAACAACACTCCCCCAATGCCTTCTAACTCCTTTACAAATTCAAGCTGACAACTTCTCCATTTTTTTAATCATCGCTAACCATCATAAACATTGAATTACGGCTTTCTATTCTTGAAAACCTTTTTCTATTCTTTCTTTATCTGCGAACTGAGTGCCGAATACGCCGATAGAATAGATGAAATGCATGCACTAAATTGTAGCTACACAAGAATTCTATTCTTGTAGCAAAGTATTGGATCCATTCCAAATTCTCCAAAAGACTGTTACGTATTTGAATAATTCCACGCGCCACTTCATTTGCCAAAATGCAATGAAAAGCAATAGAGACCAAAACAACAATAAATATGTACATGGATTAGTCTAGGAGCGTAAAAAGTCATTATGTAAGTGCATTACGGAATAACAACAATGCAATGAAAATGCATGATTCAGCGCGTGAACTCGAGAATGATCTGCATAGAAAATATGAGACGGTTCTAGATTGTCTGGCTGGGAGTATATAAGCGACTACAGCAAGCAGAGACGAGGAGACTTAATTGAAAAGTGAAGAGCGACAGTGTGCATTACCAAATGTTCCGAATTAACTAGTGTCAAAATGAAGTTAAATTCAGTTTTAATGAAATTTTTTAGAAATGAATTACCATGCAAAGGAAATTAAGTTGTAGATTGACAGTGATTTAGTGAAGTTTTAGTTGAGTTAAGTGAAATTTTAGTGGAATTCACCGAAGTGTGTACAATAAGATTAAAAGACAATTTTAATCAAATTTGAGTTTCACTTGCAAGAAATTTAGAGTTTACTAACACAAAGTCCGCGCACCTTCATAAGCACAACAATACTAATAAAATACGACGCAAAGATCTTCTTATATTATAGAAGTTCTTCTTGTTAACGATTTGAAAAGCAGAAATGGGACAAAAACAGGCGTCGTTAGCAATCTATTTTATTGTTCTCATTCGTGCCAATTTAGAAATAGAACAAACACAGGGGTTTGGAATTAATTGGGATGATTACATCAACGTCAAGGCCGAAATACATACTAAAGTGTTTATTGGAAACTAGAGCTTTATATTACAATCCATCAGTTTTATTGTTTGTCTACATCAAATGTATTATCAAATGTGAACATTCGAAAAATGTAACTAGTTGCAAAACATCATAATTCGCAATGAAACCTCTCTTTATATTATCAAATGATCATACATGGGCTCAAAAAATTTTGTTGGAATGGAAATAAAGCTTAAAACTAACTAAATTCGAAATCTGAAAACTAAATTCAGTTCAGTTCGTTGAAAATCTACTGCAATCTTCATCAAATGTGACAAAACTAAGAATATACATAACAAATTTTACTATTATAAATGTTTCTATTATAAATGCATCAGATAAAAGTTTATTATTTAAGGGCATTCCGAAATACACAAATTGTTCTTAGAAAATTTTGAGTATTTTATTTCAGCCCCCTCTCATATGTTAAATGCGTTTATTTCCTTTCATACCTCACATCGCGAGAGTCTAACCACCCTGAGCTACCTATTGGCTCAAATCCCGAGTTAGTATCCACAAAACTTCACTCTAACTTGATTTGCCCCTTCTACCGAAATATTCATTGTCTGGGTTGCATCATTTTATATTTCTCTTATTTTTTAATATATTATATATATTTTATATATATTCTAATTATTTTTTATACATTAAATTCAATATTTCTCGAATAATCTTCAAAATCGTTGAGTTAATACATGGACATGATCACAGGTATTGGGTTATCCTTAATGTTACTTTGTTTTGACTCCAATTAAAAAGTGCATCATTAATCATTACAATCGGCCATAAGACAGATACTTCATTCTAACTACATAGGTATATGGTATTTCTTAACCTTTCAGCTGACTGTTGTGCGCTGTAAACATTACCAACTCTCCCGAACGTCGATACCATTACTAGGATCACATCAACGTAATTTCTTTGCTTTTACCTTTCGATTGTAAAATTTCAGCAATTGTTACCTGACAATTTACGGTATCACCTGTCGTCGATTCGATAAAATGTTTCGTTCTGTCAAGACATGGGGAAGGATCAATTTGATTCCACCATATCTATCTGCTTTGTATCTATCTACAATTTCAGGCGTTCAACTTCTTTACAGCTTCCCTCAAGTAATGTACACCTCGCAATACTAGATATACATTGCACGCTATTGGAATCCTCCAGTCCTGACAACATTTCCTTTTATTTCGACAATTCCTTCTACTCCTCACCTCGTCGAGCACAAACACACGTTCGTATGCCGGTAGGTTTAGGTTTGCTTTGCTTTTCTCCATTTCTAAGTCACCCGAAACAAAACAGATAAATAATTCAGGCTCGTCCATTTTTCATGACTTTTTATATTTAGAGTATTCCTCTCCATTCCATTCATTTCATTGCCCTTTTCGGTTGCTGTTGTTTTTCCAACTGCTACTATTGCTCTCACCGCTGCCTCTGCTACCATTGCTGCTGCTTCCTGCCGATACTGCCTGACGCTGATATTTTTTTCCACTGCTCTTACGCTGGGTAAGCATCGTTTTCCGGTTCAACTTAGCTCCTTCAAGTAGTTTGAAGTTTTGGCGGCAAGGACACAATAATACTGCAAAGTTACACAAACTACATATTTACTACCAAACACACATTGTAGGATTTCGTCTACACCAAACAGCAAAAGGCATTTTGAGTAAGCACAATACGGAAAACAGGTGTTCGTTGAGCTTTTTAAGGGATATACGATTTATAGCGAATAGTTGGTAAAACACACCACAAACGTTAATACACTCAAAGGAGTCCTGAGTCAAAAGCATGATTAGTGATAAAGTGGCGAAAGCTGTTCATGTGCTGAATTTGGGACCCCAAACGGACGATGCATCAAAACCTTCTAAACACCTCCGTTGTCATTGGAGCAAATAGCAAAAATAGAACTGTTTATCACATAACTTCCGGCTAGACCTTATTTTTCACTGCATAGAGGCGCTTACAGATTATAGGAATCTTTCCTCGACGAGATGCATGCAGTGTGGGATAATTATAGAATCATTGTTGCCCCGGAGAATGCCTTTCTATCTGTCACAAATGCCCGAGCATTATATCCCACTTGATTTCAACTGTTAACTTTGTTTCTTTGGTTCTTGCTTCGGAATAAAACTCTTTAGATTCACTGAAAAGATAAACGCCCTGCTTATTTCATCTTTTATAACCAAAAATGTGCAAAATATGTCATTTATTTCTTCTGTGAAAAAACATACAGAGTGGAGAACGGGACCTCTTGATTTTGTGAGAGTAAAACCGAAAACATCCATGTCCACTCAAGAGCTGAATCTACTCGTGTATGAGACTAGCGGTCCACCACAACTTTGTGTCATACACCTTAGACTGTCAACAATCGCCGAAGGGACGTCGTCTCTCTTGCTTTGCGACCGTCTCCATATTGACACCGCATTTGCGCAGGTAGATATTTTTGCACTTTTGCAGAGCATTCATGAAAGCTAGAAATCTTTGGGACGTGCAAGTACCATGTACCCGACGAAACGGAGGACTTCACGGAATATGACCCTCAATCAAAAACGGACTACTTTGATTAACCGAAATATGTAGTTTTGGACCAAGTTCCTTCGCACAATAGCACCGGGATGACACTCGGGCATGAACGGCTCCAATCTAACGATCATACCTTCTCCGTCCCGGTGTATCCATAACAGGTCTCGGAATACGTTCGAAGTTCGCACCATTGAAACGAAAACGAAGTACTATGCGCACACCGCAGCCATAGCGTAAACACAAACAGCGCTCACACTCCGAACAAACGATCGATCTAACGGTATTTGAAAAATTCTGGAGAATTGCATTGGTGTTCGTAAAAATGTTTATTTTTCTCTATTTTTCTATCTGTTTACATTGTACTTGTAAACAAAACGAGCAAAAAATTAATTTTTTTACTAACACTCATACAATTCTGCAAAATCCGTTAGATTGGTCGATGGTCGGAGTGTTATCGCTGTTTGTTCTTACGCTATGCCGCAGCGACCATCTGTAGATGTAGTTGGTAAACTTATCATAAGGGGTATATGGTAGCTGTTACGTATATCTTGTTTTACCCCATCAATTTTCGGACGTTTCTGTTCAAGTTGATAAACTTTCCGAACAAGTCCGTACGCCGTTTTTTATAATATTCTGTAGGTATAGATGCGTTTTTATTATCTTAAGATGCTGTTCTATCATTCAATTTTCAACGATTTTTTCTTTGGGATTGTTGTGATGGTCTCCCCAAATTTGGCTCCTAGGGTTTATGTCTTCTACTATAAGAATATATGTAAGCAAATTCTATTTCTTAAATCCAAATTTTACCGCGCGTCGCTCATAAAATTTTTTGAATTGTGGTTTGGATTGTGGCCGCTAGATAGACCTGACCAGTGATCGTCGATCGATTAGTAGACAGAGATAAAGAATGAGCACAATGAAAAAGGTCGACGTTAAATCTTGTCATTAATTAAAATAAGGAGATAGAACATTTACAAAAATAGTGTGTTGAAATAGAAATAGTCAATAAATTTTGAATTGTTGATTCTTAGTTTACAGGTAGGATTTGAATTCCATAAAAATTTTGTATTTTGATCATATAAACTGTTAATAAAACTGTCAACAAACTTTGTTGACACTTGTCTTCCATATATTTTATGTAATCTGGATTTTTTGATACCTTTTGTGGTCCGTCTTTCAGTTCTTTGGTTTTGATGAATGGGAGTGCATATATTGATGCTCGTTTTACGGTGTATTTGAGATTCAAGGTTTGGATGCTAACGGTTTCCATTCTACTGTGTGGTCGCAGTTTATTTCAATTTTATACCCTATCTTAATAGTATGGCACCTATTTTGTTTCTATGTTGTTTTCTTTGAAATGTGCCCTTTCTTAAGGGGTTATACCTATGTGAATTTTTTTATTTTCGTTTTTTTTTTATTGGCTACAAGTATGCTAACACATCCTTAGAATTCAAATCAAAAAGGTCCAAATACTAATATACTTCACAAAATTTTTGAGAATCAATTTTCTGAAGCTACTCCAATGCTCGAAAAACGTAAAATTTGCTCGCTTTATACTATATAGTAATTAATATACACTGTATAGGGCACGTTCCTTCGTAAACGACGCTAGGAGAGCTTCTGTTTACTCGATCGACTACACGCTGAATTGGAGGTTAAAGTACTATAGTAAATCGTTCAATACAGTCGTGTGGTCCATCGCGCCGAATTATGTGTCGAGCGGCAAGGCAATGCTCGATATCGCGACGGAAATCGCAGTTATCCTATTTCATGATGGACTGTCAGGCCTTCTCCCCATCTACGACTCATTAGGATTGACTGCAGGATCTAATTTTTACAATTTCTGCTTAGCAACAGACGCCGAGCGAATAATGGCTGCTGAGCGCTCAATTTCCGACGTTGTAAAAGAGGCGAGACACGAACTTTTAGCATCAAGAGAGGAAGAGGAGAAGATATCCATGGTCTTGGAAGGCCAACTGTATGGTGCTGGGATAGCAGAGTAAAGGTAAAAAATTTTTCATATAGTAAAATTTTGAAAATTCACAACTTTATAAGGTTTTGAAACTTTAAACGCGTTTATCTCGAAAGAGTATTTTTGAATTTGCCGGAAACGAAACTCTTTCAGTTTTCATCTGATTGACTTGCCGTTATAACTGTAGCTTCTTGATATGATTATCGTGAAGTACACACGATTTTAGCGATTGGTTTTGTTTAAAAAAAAGTTATAAGCAATTGAAGTCAATTTTTGGGTCGGAAATGCAATTTTTTCGAAAAATCGATAATAAACTATTATCTTGTGTACTTCACTAGCAAAACTCATGGAGTTTATGAAAAATTTTTTTTGATTGTTCCAGATGCAGACGGGGCTGAGAAACTTGTCCGGCCGGGGAACGTCTTTTATAAATACAAGTGACTTTGATGTGCACTACAGCCGCCATTTTGCATTGAATTTAAAATAAAAAAAAATTTTTTTGCACTCTCGAAAAGTTGCCCTTTATATTGATATATTATTTATAAAAGCTTTTTTTCAAAATCCTTGAAACATAGGTATAACCCCTTATTAGTATGGCACCTATGATGTTTTCTTTGATCTTGTATAATATATTATAGTTAGAAGTTGTCGTTATTGATAAAAATTTTTTTGAAAAAAAGCACAAGCAATGTTGTTTTATGCAAGTAATATTCAAACATATTTTTGTGTTTGTTCATACCTTGTATATTTAACTGTCAATTGTTAATATTTTTGAATGTGAGGTTTTTATTGCTTTAATTGATTTCTTTTTTTTTTTGTTTTTATTGATTTCCTTTTCAGTTTCTTTGTCTATGTTTGTTATACTTTTGCTTTGGGTATTTTATTTATTTATTTTAATATTTTCTGTTTATTATATTTGAACAGCTGTTCATTTCTAGTTTCAAATGTCTGTTGTCTTTCTAGCGTTTACAAGGAAAGATTCCTGATCCTAATTTTATGCCCAATACACTTGGACCAAGTAAAGAATCCTTTCTTGTATTTGTTTATTAATATCTGTACAAAAGTATGGCATGTGTTTATCATCTCCGCATTTTTCTTAAGCCATATGTCAATTTATTTGAACAAGAAGTGTTTACGTGTTAACTTAGGGATAAGTTGTTAGTTGAGTAATGTCTCTCTGTACAGTAGAAAGATATTCCTCTCAGTGCAATTCTGTTAAAATAAAATATTAATTTTATCAAATCAACTGTGTTATAAATTTAAAATCGTAAATTATCCATCCTTAACCTCCAACATAAAATGTTTTGCGTGTCTTTAAGGATGTTTCTGAAATTGTTTTTATCGTTTTTTATAAGGCTTGGGAAGTAGGGAAGGGGAAGCTACATCTACCTCCTGTCTGTAACTGATCCATTTAGAGCATCTCTGATACTTCATATCATGTTCTTCGCTCTTCCATAGAAAGCAGAGCATTTCTTTACCATTTTCCATCACAGTTTTCAATTCCACACTTCAGACATGTTTTTGTTTTATTCTTGTAAAATTTCGTTGAATGTCCAAGACGACCACAATCCATACATTGCCTAGATCTAAACTTGAAGTTAAATGACATCACGTAATTCATATGCCATCTTTGTTAAATCTGGTAGCACTGTACTGGTGAAAGTCTATTTTGACCAATGGTGTGAGTATAAATTTAATGGTGTCGTTCTTCTCCCTGGTACTTAGTTTTAGACTTGTATGATTTAAATGTTATGTAGATGTAATCCTCATATATTACATGGCTTTGCAGTTTGCATTATCTTTTCTAACGACACTTCATGCGAAATATCCCTAATAACACCAAATCTTATTTCAATGTTTCCCGGTATGAATGCTTTCATGTTAAGCATTTTCAATTTTTGGTTTTCATAGCTAGATTTACTTCGATCGCAGAAACAAAAAATACCTTGAGTCTGTAAATTTCTACTTGTTTGATGTCTTTCATGCCTGTTGGTCCTACATTTTCATTGAAAAAAAAAATTCAGTTCAGTAAATTTAACTATTTCGCCATTGCTATCCACACTCTTGATGATAATTAGGACAAGGATATCCTTAGTGTCTGTCTGGTATTTGGTGATCCTGTTTGCAGTTATGAAATTTTGAGTAGTTGCAACACGTGGCCTCGATTTTGTTAAATATATGTGCGCATTTTCTTGCTTGACAATTTTTGCGAGCACCGATGTTTTAGCAGTTGTTATATGGTTTGTAAGTTATCCTTTTTTAAGTATTACGTTGTTAGAATCTCCAGCTTATGTCAGACCTGTCTCTCGTAGACTCTTCTATTTCATAAATTTTAGTTAATTATTAATTTAAAGTAAGATTGCCATGACGCGATCACCAAATGCAACAAATATTCGATTTTCTCACTGTATTAAGTTTTCATGTATGTATTTTCGAAATTACTTTGATTATAAATCAATTATATTCACTAAAAATCCAATGTGACGTCTCAGTAAGTCAGAAGCGTCACTTTGTACAGTCAATTTTAAATGTACGTCTTAACTCTCTTATGGTTCACACAGGAATGAACATTCAATCTACGCGTTCATGTCAAAATGCCAATGTCAAGTAATTTCAAAGTAATAAGACGATAATAGCTCAGATATTTTGGATGAAAAATGAGATTACGCTATCGAGAGATGTTCAAAACTCAATTTTGGCCTCTTATCGATTTTAGGGACAGCACTGACATTTTGTTTCAGTAGGACACTGTCACATCACTTTAAACTTAAAAAACATTAAAAAATTAAGTGCAAATTAAATTTTCTGACTGTATAATTTCAAGATATTCGGCTATTGAGTGACTGTCCTGATCATGCGATTTAACACTACTCGATATTTTTTTCTAAGCAGATATTATTCATATCGGAACTCAATTGAACGAATTGTTGCCTTGAAAAATGCAATACTCGTGCCATTCGCCATAATTTTTTACCTCTGACATCATATTATTTTTCTTTAATTATTGCTGAACCTTGCTGTTCGTAATACAATAAAAATTTGAATCTTTTTTATCGAATAAGAATTATTTTTGATTAATTTTTTTTTAAGTTCATGTCTAAAACATTTCGTAATATAGCTTTATTTACTATTATATACTATTATGTATAGCTTTATTTAATAAAGCAAAAAGCTTTCATTAATTTAATTTAATTTAATCGTGTTAACTGTAACAAAGCTCAAAATTGAAACGGAGCTTCGCATTAGGATATTTTAAGCCCCGATCTACCTTATATCCTTCGGTGCCATGAATATAGTTTTAGGCCTCAACATGAAAATTTTCTTCCATGAAATGGCCGCGCTACTGAATCCCTACTGGAGTGAGTACACTCTTTAGGTTTATCGTTTGAAATTTGAGTTTTTTCTTTGCATAGAAAAAAAAAGGCGAAAATACACCAGATCAGGCTCAGTTGTCCTTTGCTTTTGCATTTTTCTTAAGTTTGCATACGGAGACTACTAAATTCGTATTCCTAATACTACAGCATTGATATAAACGTAACCCGAACAGTATTTCTTTTCACCTTGTACGTATCAACGGGAATGTTACTTGGATGTCCTGGCATGAGGCGGAGCTTGAGAATAGCCAAAGAAATTTATTCCACATGTTATTTCTGCAAGTGTTATTTCTCTTTTTATGAACACAACAAGCGAAGACGTGACATTGTTGTCTAAAAGGACGAAACTGCGACACTACTATCGTTGTTGGACGTTGGATTGCATGCATCAAATAACACCAAACGACTACCAACCACTTTGACTCGACACGTTTATTCTGCTATGGTATAAAGCGAAACGTGACTAACAATAATAATTTTCTTTTCGTAAATTTATTGGTGATATGGAAAAATTCAAACTCTCTTCGCTTATATTGTTAGCTTGTAAGCTTAAAAATGATGTTGATTTTTTTAGTTTAGTTCCAAGACCAAATCGAGCTAGGAGTTTGTTGCTTTCTTTTATTAACTATTCAGAACATTCACGATTAATTTATTATTCTTTAATGAATTTCGCAATCAGAACCTCTTCTGTTGACGCAATCACGGTTGGTTTCCTGACATGCGACAACTCGTAACTATGAATTTTACCATTTTGTAATGAAGAGTTTCTAACCATAAAAGTACATTATATGTACTTTATTCATTGTAATTTATACTTCTTTTCAGATACAGGAACCAACTCCATCCATCTAACCTGCAATATGAGACCAAGCAATTTCCCTATGTTAACTTCCGACTCGAAATTAATCTTGAGTCCTTCCAGAAACGAATATTTCAGAGCTGAAAAAATTGGCGCTCCTCCATTTTTCACTTCATATCTGTTGGCTTTTCAATGGAGCAAATTATCTTCTAAATATGATGGCATATTCCTTCATTTCAGAATTTTTCATTTCACATTTTTGCATTTTCTATGTATTTTACTCACTATAATATACTCTGCAGTTGAAAGATTGTCCCAACACTTTTATACGGACACTATCTACGAAGAAGATTTCGCTATTTCCGAATTGTCCTAATTTCTCTGCGATTGATTGAAGTAATTCTATTTCATTCTTTTCCAATAGTCTCAATAACATAACGGCATCTATCATTTATCTGACTGTCACTGTGAAAGCTGTCACTAGGTCCTCAGTGAAGAGGAACCATATATTCAGGAATCGTTCCTTCCCACGGTAGACAAATAGTATACTTTATTCTTGGATGCAACTTAAGGCTCAATCGTCCGTCTTCAGTACAACCGAGTCTCGTTTTCCACGGTTGATAAATTATCGAGTACAACTAGTGCCAATAAAAATCGTGTTAAAAATTGCGAATCACTCATAATAAAATCGAAGAAACGTTCTAACGTTTAATTTAAGCGTTCCCATCTTTGCTTGACGAACGTTTTCGTTTATTGCTAAATGGTAAAGGATAGTGGAAAGCTATGATGTTCCCTACCGGTGTAGGCTTTTCTTTGCTAGCAAATGTTTGAGGAAATCCGAACGATAACGGTCGAAAATAAAAAAAAACTTTTTTTCTTTTTCAGTCCACTATTTTGACTGTACTTACATTTCAGTAATTGATCGGTGCAACAACTCGTATTTTTTTATCCTAAACTGCACCAACCGAGCATTAGAAATATTCATTCGAACACGTTTTTGGTCCAACGTGAGCAAACGATGCAACCGACGCACGGACAGCTTTCTCATGCTGGCTGAGCATGAGAAAGGCTGCTGAGAACCTGTCAAAAGATGCACAACTACACTCATTACTTTTATTGACAAGTGCCACCATCTTTATGTTGTGGTCGGAAACTTTTCAGACCACCTTCGTATCTTGTCAGTCCAATCTTGGATTTTGTAATGTAATAATTTCATAGCGAAAAGGTTAAATTATAAATTTAATAGTTAGAGCTTTCCACTGTTAATTTCCGTATGGTGTGTTACCTAAGGTTATTCCTATTTTGCAAAGTTCGCAGAAACACGATTGTAGTGTTAGTATGGTCATTGATTGTGTCGAAGAGTTTCATTGCTTTGTCACTTACGTATTTTTCTACAGTCGGTTCTGTCTATTTCGAAGTCACTTGAGTTCTTTTTTGTTCGTTTTTGTCGTCTTGTAGAAAGTGTTCTTGAGGCCAAGTCTTCTGGACTTGTGGATGAGTAATAGAGAGAAACTCCAATGCAGTGTCCTCGTTTACTTTGTATCTTTTGTTGCCATGAGAGTCGGCTGTAGAGCGTAACTCCAAGGTATTTTCCCGTTGAGAACCAGTCTATGATATTGTTGTTTACTGTAAGAGTCTGTAGGATTTGGTCCTTTTTCTTTGCAATACAAAGGGCCTAAGTTTTTTCGGGATTAATCTTTATTTTCTATTTGCGAAAGTATTCCGATAGTACAACTATTGATCTTTGCAATCTTAATGACTCTTGGTTGTGATGTAGTGATTATACATTCATCATCAGCATATAAAGATAATTTACCTCTAAGAGGCACAGAGGGAGGTCTGCAGAATTATAGAGGACCGGTAAGAGAGGGGATCCCTGGGGTACTCCAGCTTCAATGGGTCTCAGGCTTGAGAGATGTTTGCCAATGCTGACGGGAAAAGTTCTATCTTCCGTTGAATTTTGGATTTTTACGGTTTAAGCCTGATCTTACGTATTGAAATACTCTTACTAACTGGGTTTCAGTAGAGTTCATAGCTCTAAAGCCATATAATTCTCCCGGAATCATAGTATTTTTGGATTTGACCACATTGAATCGATGTAGAATCACTCTTTCCGCTAATTTCGACACAGAGGACAGGAGGCTAATAGGCCTCCAATTTTAAGGAAATGTAAAGTGCTTATGAGGTCTCGGAAAAACAATAATTTTGCTGATTTTCATGCTTTGTTATACTTTCGCAACCAAATATTGTGTTAATAACATTCGGTGAATCGACAAATGCCTCCGTCTTGCCTGCATCCAGCATTGTATCCCAGTTAGGCCATGTATGGACGGTACCCCGACTTTTTTTTTGATTCTGAAGTATTTAGAGACTCTCAAGAAACTGGCACACCCAGGTTCGAGGTTACACAAGAAGCTCTCACATTTCTCGCTTCTAAATTTTCTTATTTTGGCATGAATTTCATTTGATATCTGAGTATCGTTTGAGCGTAGCGTAGGGTTACCTCTGTACCTAGCGGAGTTCATAGGGATCCGTTTTTCTTTTCAGAGTTATAATTATCAACCATATTGTCGACTTTGTGGGCCGTTTCAAAATTATTTTTTCATTAGTCAATGAGACTTTGAAACGCTGTCTTGTTAGTTGTTTTCGTTTCCTGCATAGAAGCATCAATAATGACAGTTCGTCGAGGACAACAATTCGAACACTTTGCGTGAGATTTCGTGATATTCCGATGTCCATGCAAAGCCGTTGAGTGCACCGTAGAGTTTTGGTTCAATGAAGATATGCAGCCTGAAGTGATTGGCTGTAATGAAGGTATTGAGGTTAATTCCGGCTCCATTGCTTCTCATAGCTCCACATTGGCGGCCAATCACATTCATGTGCTATGAAGATTAGACCTTCAAACGCAGCAAGTGCATCAAGATCAAGATCGCTAATGAAGGCTCTATTTCCTGGGGGTTATACACGGAAACTACCATAAACTATAGAAATCGGTTCGTAGTGATTGCAGTGGCCCCCAAACGTTGGAATGTAGGTGAATTAATGAGATAGTCACACACGTTTCTTCTCACAAGAATGGCTGTTCCACCTCCACCTGTCATCCTGTTATTTCTGTGCACAATGTAGTTGGGGATGCGGAATCATCTTGCATGTTTCAGAAAGGTTTCATGAATCAATATAAGATCATATTTGTAACTAAATATAAATTGATTCAATTCGCCATCCTACTGAAGCAAGGAATTCACATTTCACGTTAGGATTGAAACGTGACTTTCTAAACTCATCAGTGTTTAGGGTTTATTACTTATTTTGATGCAGCGAACATGGTTTGGATCATATTTGCCATCATATCCTGTGAGGTAATTGGGTGTTATCCATATGTGTAGAATTCGGAGAGGCTTTATGTATAGGTTGTTTCTGGGTGGGTTGTAATAACTGGGCCCCTATAACCTGCGCCAAAGAACATTTAATATTTTCGAGATTTAACGTAACTAGTTGGGTGTTCTCCACCGCATTAAAGCACTTCGGCTCTCTTGCATTGTTTTCGGACATTTCGTTACTACGTTAGGCAGTTACTGGCTGACTGGTCGAATTGCTGAAAATTGTGATACACACCTTACCTGGTATGAGGACGCTACACTTCTACTGTGCAGATAGATTTGATATTACATATTTTGGTTTCTGTTTGCAGGACGAGCACCTTTATCACCTTCGAAATACTTTTTTTTGTCTCACTCAACTGTCTGGCCTCAGGTAGGATGTAGATGTGGTAATGGATGTTGTTTTTTCCGTCAGAGTTTTGGTGAGTTGTGTCTTCAACGGGTGTGTCCGAAATTTTATGTATTTTCATTAGGTTTAGCGTCTGCGACCATTTCGAAGAGTTACCTCAAAATGACCGGTTTTCTTTTGAATGGTGGTGTCAGTTTGGGAATGTATTGCTGTAGTTCTGGTGTTTGGTGAGGACAGCTTTGGTTTTTAGCTTAATAGTCATATCTTTAAATATAGTGGTACGTTTGGGCGGTGGTAAGGCGGGGACGTCCATGTTAGTATCCGAGTCGTCAAACTCCTCAGAGAGATAGGATGAGCCCTTCAAAGACGATGTACTTCGCATTACTTTTCATTTTTCAAAATAAGGGCTTCCCTTGATGGACTTCCCAGAGGTCTCTGCCCAACCAAAATATAAGAACTCTGATATTTCCGCATTTTCGGCAGTTAATTGCTCATTCTTGCTTCCTTGGTCGGCCAGTTCAGCATTCCTCTTGATGAGGGTTTCCTGCGTTTGAAACAACGTCACGAAGACTTCGTCCAATTTTAGTGTGATCTTGTTGAAAAACTCCATTGTTAATCTGGCGACCAGCGCTGGGCTGGACATTGTCGGTCTTTGTCAATGTCCAGCCCAGCGGCATGGCCACTGTCCATTAATATCTTGACGTTCACGAAGGAATTGTTATTATGTCACCGACTAATAACCCGTTTGGTATGGGAAGCAAAGAAAACTTTCGAAAATACAAAAATATAAATCCTATTTGATCCAAACTGATAAATGAATACAGGGGCTACTCACCCAGAGTCCTTTGCAAAATATCTTCTGTCTCCTATCTCTGTCTGCTGCAGTCTCTATCTTTTCCCTCTTTCCGCTACTTCTCTTGTTTCTTCCGAATCTTCTTCAGATGATTCTACTAAAAAAGAAAGGCATCGTGGATCGCTTGGCAACGAAGAGAGAAGGTGGATTAATCTGACAGCAATCATCTTTCTTCCCACCTATCCGTGCTGCAAGAGGGGATTCCCTTAACCAGAAACAGTTCCAGACTAGGTTCTCGGTTTACACTCAGAGCGTAAACAGCCTTCACCTTCCAACCATAAAAAAACTAGGTGTAGGCGTAAACTTCCTTTTTACGGTCACGGTTTACGGTCACATTTAGCTGACATATTATGAGAACGATTTGATGCATTCAAGGGTACATGCCATTTTGCATATTATTGATGTATTTATCCGTTTTAAACACGCATAATTTTTCCCCTGGCTGGAAGAATAATCTTCCAACTTCGGAAAAAATCCTTCAGAAATCTTATGAATCCCAAATTGACTCAATAATAGATTGAAACCAGTTATTGCCAGTTTATAAAAATGTGGGTTTTTATTTTTCAGGTCTCCTTAATTTAATGGCATTGTAAATTTTCCAAGGAGTAGCTGACAATAAAAACTCACATCAAATATTAATTAAACGTATTTTTCCTTCATTCACCATATACTTTTATTTCTCGTACTTCATTAAAAGGGAATGTTTATTTACATAAATTACATTGGCCCCGGTGCATACACTGGCGATATGAAAAATATTCTTTACATTATGCTAAACAAAAGATTTCAATGCAAATATTGACGTCGAGGCAAAAGCAACAAATATAAGGATATTGTGATATTTTCATTCTCCAGCTACGTCTCCTTTCACAACGACTGCTGTAGCTGTTTCTTTTCATCATAATTTTTCAAGCATGATAAATTATACCAGTCATTAGAGACAAACATCTACATATGCAGGTTGAATTGTTCATGCAACGCCAGGCGAGCGCTTTCTCTTGAGATTTATGAACACAATAACAAAATAATAAATAAGGAACGGAAGTAGCATTTTATATTATTTGTAAAAATATTATTGGATAATTTAACATAAAAATTTCCAGTGATTTAATGTAACCGATTTCATCTTTGAAATTGTGAATTCATTTGCTAGTAGTGGAATATGAGCTGGAACCTCCTCAGGTTTTTCCTATATATCCATTATTTTATTTTACTTCTTTCTACCTTTTATCCACAATCAACAACAGAGATAAGAAGAGAAGGAGAAATAGGGCAGATTGCCCTGATCGTGATAATCATCACTGCATTAAACTACTAACAAATTTTGCAAATTGTTGTGAGTCGTATCCAAAAACAATAACAGGATGTTCTCTCTTCAATAGTTAGTTATAAAATTTTTTTTAGTGATCAACTCATTCATTTCCCATTGCGTTGCATTGATTTTCACGTTTTTCCCTTAAAACTCTTGTTTATTGATATCAAAAGTAACAAAAAAGTTTCGATATTCCTTGATCAATACCACATTAAATAGCCTGTGCCTGAACCCTCATATTTCGTAAGCCCGCCCTTAGCTTTAATAACCACTTTAATGCTTGCGGGCATACTGTCGATGCATTTTCAATCATTTCCTTTATTTTTCACTACTTTCCCGCATGCTATAAATATGTTCCTTTAATATATCTATAGAGTGATCAGTAGAGGCACAAATTTCGGATTTCAAGAGGCTCCATTTATATTTAGTAGGAATCCCTCTTCCATGATCTCAAAGTATTGGAGATTGTTTATTATCTCATTAACCAAATACTGTAGCCCACATCCATCTACTGAAATTCAAGGCCACATCATGGCCACCCCTCATGGTTACCCGCATTGACGTGGCGAGGGGGCCTACTAACTCCGATTAAACCAGTGGCTACACTGCAGGAGACCTTTGGATCCAACCTAGCAGGTAGGCAAAGGGCGAGAAGTGAACCGAAGAGGTAACCAAATTAAAAAAATATGGAAGTACAAAAAGAAGAAGTACCCTTAGTACCCGGCATACGAAAGGGATAAACTTTCGGGATCGGACAACCGGCGTGACGGCACCAAGCACCAGTTGCCCAGAGCTATTGGGCCAGAAATGTACACTGAGCGAGCAGGGCGTGCATTTGACGAGTGATTGCGACAAAACCAGGACAATGGCAGCTACCGCACCCACCGGGAAAACGGGAGCATCAGCCAGAACGCTAAGAAGAAAGGCGCAAAGAAGCGTCAAAACAAAATCGGGGAGAAGAGCTTCCCAACGAACCCTGGCACCAGCCAAGAAGCGGCAGCCAACCAAGGGAAACCTGGGAAATTGGCTACTGCTGCCAAGGAAGCTGTACCACCAACCGCAAAGGAAAAGGGTAAAACCGGACCTAAGCGGATGAAATTGGACAGTAACCAAGGCACTGGTAAAAAGGAACGGAGGGTAAGCCCCGAACTCTGGCGAGGAAGTTCTATCGGGACGCCGCAACCGATGCACTAACGGTAGCGGTGATAGACTACCTCAATGAGACTGGTAAGATCCGGGAGAATCAACTCGTGAAGAAGGACCTCTTCGAGCACTTACGCAGCAAACCATACAAAATTCCAACATTCAGAGGAATGAAACCGACAGCAGGCCATCTGATTGTAACCTATAGCGACGAGCAGTCTCTAGAATATCTAAAGACTGCAGTTGCCATGGTAAACAGCACCCTGAACGAGGAGTTTAGAGTCGTTCCCATAAAGGAGGTACCGCGGTTATGCACCGTCAAGGTATTTATATCCGAAACGGAGCAGACACCTCAGGAAGCCTTCGAGACGCTTAAACTACAAAACACGGGGACGAAGTCGTCAACAAAGGCATGGTCCTGGTACTGCGCATGCGAAAAGAAGACGTCCGCACTCTAAGGGACAACAACCGACGACTGAGTTTTGGCTTGACGACACGAACTCCGGGGGAGCACCAAGTGCAACGAAAAAGGTGAGCAGTTAGTCAATTACTCAATAACTACTAACCTCAGCTTAGCAAGTAAGAGTAACACACCGACTTTTATAACGAAAAATAGAGCGGAAGTGATTGATTAGAGTATGTGACTCACCTAGCCTGTCGGACCGCCAATGGATCACCATTCAAGTGAGAAGAGGCGAGAAGACCCCATTGGTCTACTGCAATCCTAGAAAAGCGGATTGGGACGGCTACACGAACGCTACTGAAAGATATGTAGGTTCACACCAGGCGAATTCATTGAGAAGTCGAAAGGAAATCGACAATGAAGTGAGATACATCACAAGAATACTGGTCGATAGTTTCAGTGAAATGTGTCCAACCACTACCGTCAAACAAAAAAGGTTAGCTCGCCTGACAAACCGGTGATACGGATTGGGAGGACTATAAGCGAAATCTGAAAATGTTTAAGACAGCTGTATGAAGAGAGAAAAACAAATCCTGGAATCTTTCTTGCAGCAATATTGAGGGAGGAAACGAGACATCTAGGCTAAGCAGGGCTCTGAAAAGAGAACCACATGTGTACACGACACTTCAAAAGGAGGACGGATCGTGGACAACTAAAAGCATAGAACGTCTCAAGCTCCTACTAAACCAACACTTTCCGGGCTCAACGGATAAAGAGACAGAACACAGTGTATCCGATCATGCTTATGAAAGCGGATATCACAATAATACGGATTTTAGTGAAAATATATAGAGCCTCCATATCCAAAGGCTATATTTCTTTGGACTGGAGGGAAGCTAAAGTAGATTTTATACCCAAGCCGGCAAAAGCCAGCCACTACAAACCAACGAATTACCAACCTATCAGCTTAACGTCTTTCATGCTGAAAACCCTGGAACGCCTGGTAGATGGTTACATAAAAAGCACCGTGAACATAACGGAGCTTTGCCCCAACCAACACGCATACCTTCCAGGGCGCTCAACAGAGACGTCACTACACGAAGTCATAAGCAGAATAGAAAGGAACCTTGCCATCAAAGATTACACTTTGGTGGCCTTCATTGATATCGGGGGAGCCTTCAATAATATAAAAACTGAGAGCATAGTAGCAGCCGTTCAAAGATATGCAATAGACCCATATCTTACTAAATGGATGACGGAACTACTAGCTAAAAGGAAGATTACAGCCGAAGAAAACGGCGTAACCTTGAATAAATGGACTAACAGGGGTATACCACAAGGCGGCATAGTATCACCACTTGCCTTGTTACTCACAGTTAACCAAATAGTGGTAGATCTCAACGGGAAGGGTTTCAAAACGATAGCGTACGCTGACGATACCGTTATACTCATAAGTGAAAAGTTCCCGGAAACCATGTCGGAATTGATGCTGACCGCACTTTCATACCTTTTTGAGTGGGCGAAGCTAAACGGACTGCGCATCAATGCCGACAAAACGGAGCTTATGCCTTAGACAAAGCGCCGTAAACCGGAGACATTTTCACCCCCGACCATTGACTGGAAACATATCAGTTTAGTAAACAAGGTGAAATACTAAGGAGTAACCTTGGACAGTAAACTAACTTGGATTCCACACATAGGAGCAGTCAGACGGAGAGCTACAGCGGCGCTCTTCACAATGAAAAGACTAGTGGGGGAAAAGCTGGGGAATAAAACCCTAAATTGCCCACTGGATTTACACAACAGTAGTGAGGCTAATAACCACCTACGGGGCATTGGTTTGGTGGCTGGCATTACAAAAGAAAACCATTGCAAAAGAGCTAGAAAAGATCCATCCAATGGCCTGCCTTGGCATCACAGGCGCCATTAGGACTACGCCAACTGCTGCAATGGAGATAATGCTTAATCTCATGCCACTCGACAAATTCATCTTCAGACAGGCATCACTTGCAAGCATCAGATTAAAATCCATATATGGGTTATCTAACCACACTCAAACGGGGCACGTATGCAGTTTGGAAAAAATGTAGAGAATGGACCCGTCAAGTAAAAGGGAGCTGGATAGAATCCAACCGATAGTGGACACAACGATTCCATACAAGATCAGCATTCTGACCAGAGAAGCGAAGAAGTGAGATTATAATCTACACCAATGGTTTCAAAACGGATGAACGAAGCGGCGCCGGAATCTTTTTCCCAGATCACCCGCAACTCAACCGAAGTTATTAACTGGAGATCCATACCACAGTTTTTCAGTCGGAAGTGTTTGCAATAAAAGCGGTTACAGAAACGGCAACAAACAACCTTAATGGAAGAATGCAAATACTCTCGGACAGTAAGTCGGCACTGCAGGCGCTTGCCTCTAACTGCGTAGTTCCACAGCTGGTGCAAGATTGTAGGCAGGCTCTCAAAACCGCAACAACCCGATTAAATGTAAAACTGACATGGATCCCTGGACAAAGCGGATCCCGGGCGGAACTGGTGACTTTCCCATCTTATACAGGTAAGACTGAAAATACCCGTGACCACTGAGTAGTTGCGTCAGGTAACAGTCAGTCTCAATTAAAACTGCAGAAAATTATAAGAAGATGATAGTTACCATTCATAATTTTCAACAAAATATTGTCAATGTTTTTTTTCTGGTCATCTAGCAAGACAATTCCTTTCTGTTAATCGTTTCTTGAGCCTTTTCTCAAAAAAGTAAATATTCCTTCGACTATAAATATCCCTTCGACCACGAATTACTGATACTAATTCCATGCTAATTATAATTGGTTTTCAAAAGACTACACTGTCATTCTAAAGTCTGGTCGAGTCTCTGTGCTCACGAAGAAAATCTTATTCCGTTAAAGCAATTTCACAAGGAGCTGTTTGTCCTTACAGCTAGTACCACCGTTATCGACATTGCGTTGTAGTTTCGGAGATAAATACTAACGCGTTCCCATGTTGTCTAAATATCCAACTTCGTAATAAATACACGGAATCACGAAAAAGTTAACAACTTTTGCCTTCACAAATCATTCATTTTTGCCAAACGTTCACAAAGGATCTTTGTTTTCGGACGTACGAAATTCAGCTCGTGGAGAAATTAAAGCCGAACGACCAACACTCACTGCGTAGACTCCGTGAATGGGCCCAAGAACAAATTGCTGCACATCCCGAATTTTAGATGGCAACTTTGTCTGGCAACGAAGCTCATTACTGGTTGAATGCCACATTTTGAGTAACGAACGACCATAGGCGGTTATCTAAACACCATTACATCCGGAGAAAGTCACTGTTTTGTTTCTTTTATGGCTGGGTGGAATGATGGGCCCATATTTCTTCAAAAATGCTGCTGGAAATAACATTACGATCTTTGCTGACCGCTTTACAGCAATGATCAATGATTTTTGCGTTCCGAATTGGATCAGTAAACAAGCCTGCAAGATCTGATGATTTAATATCGCTGAACTATTTCTTGTGAAGAGAGAGATATAGCCCCAACCATCGGTTAGAGTAGTTGAAAATTAGACCTCTCGTTTGGCTTTCCTTCACGCCAGCCGTAGCGCTCACATGACAAATTTCGCCATAAATTAAATACTTAAAATTGTCTTTCCAGCAAAACAAATTTTCTGGCAATGAAAATAGTTTATCTATTTTTACTGCTTCTCAAAAATCTGTAACTCTGAAGAAACACCCTATATGGGTAATTCTCATCAAATTTCGAAATTTGATTCCCGAGCCATTAGTGTCGAGTGATATGCATTAACTACATAAGTCTTTTTTTCATTTGAATGTACGCTGTCTATACCGCTATTGTTTAAAAAGAAAACGTCTTTCCTCTAAAGAAAAAAAAGATATGGCTCCTTTGTTACCGTGCAAATCATTCCCTCACCTTGTCCCTTAGTTCAAAAATATTACTAAAATGCCTTTTTATCTGAAATATATCAATATTCTTAATAATAAAATTATGCAAATATATTAGATAGATGTTTGTTATTGTCTATAAAAGCTTCCATCTTACAACAACGAATTTATAAAAACAATAATTCGATTTTAAATATGTCCCGCCAAATAAAATCATTCCCTCATCCTATTACGAATATTCGATTTCTGAACGTGTCAAACGATATTTAGGAACGCAACCTTAAGTTTTTAGTACCTGTCAACACTCTCAAATGATTCAAGATGGCGATTTCTTCTTAACCGCAGGTGAGTTCGTGTAAAAAAATATTTTGTGAAAAATTGTTAAAAGTTAAATTTATGACGATCATTACCTCACGTTATATGAATGTATTAAGCATTTTAATATCTATCATTAAAATTTGTTGGTTTTATGCGTTTTTGGGAGTAAAATACATATTCGAAATGTAACAAGCAAATTGAGGTTATGTGTCGGTTTTGTTGTAGCTTAAGTTAAAATTCGTCATTCCCTCACAGTCATTCCCCCACTGCATTTAGGAGTGAGGAATGAGTGAGGGAATGATTTAGCCAGTATTTTGCGGTTTTTTTAGATTTTTTATTTATTTCTTGCAACTTGTATTTCACGGTATTTAATTTAAAACAGGTGCATGTATGTGGAAGCAAAATGGCACGACAAAAGAAGTTGAGTGATGCAGAAAAAAAAATAAAAAAGAAAGAGTATGATAGAAAAAGGCGAAAAAAAATGAAAAATAATACTGAATCTTTAGAAAAACTGCGGGAAAAAGAAAGATTAAAATATTTAAAGAAAAAAGAGAAAGGTCAAGTTAAACCAGTTATTAATATGAATGCTAGAGAACTTAGACGAAAGCGAAAACAATGGAAAGAAAATAGTAAAGTGTATAGGATTAATAAAGCCATAGCACACCAAAATTTACAAAGAATAATTGATGATACACCTCCGCCAAGTCCAGTATCAGTTGTGCAGCAAATTAGAGAAGATGTAGCTGCTCGAAATAGACGACAGATGCGAAGGCGACGAGCTATTTTGTATGCAAAGATTGCAAATTTGGAAAAAAATTTGAAGAATGCAGTGAAGTTAAGCAAAAAATATAAGAAGAGATTTCAGAAGTTTTTGGTAGATCAATTTTCCCTTTTCACTTACAACTTATAAGTGAATTATACCCTTGCTAAGCTAACTCAGCGAAGACTCATGGGTGCGGAAGTTCTGATCAAATGTTTCGAATACCTCGATAGTGAATTTAATATTTATAAAGAATTGTGGAAAGAGCTCAAGCTGGTTTCGAACACGCGTCCCTGCCGCTTCTCATCAGGTGCCAACTCACAGGCTGGGACGCGTCGATTGGCACTACCAGCTTAGGTGGATGTCGACTGGTTATTTACTAGTTATTAATATTGCTCTACAGCTTTGAACTTTTTCCTATATTCCAAATTGCCTTTGGTCTGGCTTTATCAATTTCAGAAGTTTTTGGTAGATCAATTTTCCCTTTTCACTTACAACTTATAAGTGAATTATATCCTTGCTAAGCTAACTCAGCGAAGACTCATGGGTGCGGAAGTTCTGATCAAATGTTTCGAATACCTCGATAGTGAATTTAATATTTATAAAGAATTGTGGAAAGAGCTCAAGCTGGTTTTGAACACGCGTCCCTGCCGCTTCTCATCAGGTGCCAACTCACAGGCTGGGACGCGTCGATTGGCACTACCAGCTTAGGTGGATGTCGACTGGTTATTTACTAGTTATTAATATTGCTCTACAGCTTTGAACTTTTTCCTATATTCCAAATTGCCTTTGGTCTGGCTTTATCAATTTCAGAAGTTTTTGGTAGATCAATTTTCCCTTTTCACTTACAACTTATAAGTGAATTATACCCTTGCTAAGCTAACTCAGCGAAGACTCATGGGTGCGGAAGTTCCACAATTCCACAATTCTTTATAAATATTAAATTCACTATCGAGGTATTCGAAACATTTGATCAGAACTTCCGCACCCATGAGTCTTCGCTGAGTTAGCTTAGCAAGGGTATAATTCAGTTATAAGTTGTAAGTGAAAAGGGAAAATTGATCTACCAAAAACTTCTGAAATTGATAAAGCCAGACCAAAGGCAATTTGGAATATAGGAAAAAGTTCAAAGCTGTAGAGCAATATTAATAACTAGTAAATAACCAGTCGACATCCACCTAAGCTGGTAGTGCCAATCGACGCGTCCCAGCCTGTGAGTTGGCACCTGATGAGAAGCGGCAGGGACGCGTGTTCGAAACCAGCTTGAGCTCTTCCCACAATTCTTTATAAATATAAGAAGAGATATTTGAGAATGAAAACAAAAAAAACTGACCCCGAATCGCCTGGAACTAAAGTAGATGCGCTTCTAAAGAATGTAAACGTTCGTGAGAGTGTGAAGAAGAAATTACTTTTTGGAGAAGCGTTAACAAGAGATCTAGAGACTAGTTACAAAGATCTTGGAAAGAAACATGAAAAAAAGAAAAAATATTACGAAATGTTGAAATTGAAATCATTGCAGAAATATAAGTTACTTCATGCATCGAAACCTTTTTTTAAACATGATACTTTCAAAAGACAAAAGCCTCGAAAAATAAGCGATAAAATGATGAAGGTAAAGGACGATGTAATTAAATTTTTGGAGAAAGATGAAAACTCAAGGATGTGCCCGGGGAAAAAAGACTATCTTAAATCAAAAAATGGTAAAACTAAACAAAAGCGTGTTTTATATGATACACTTCAAAATTTACACAAAAAGTTTTTAAGCACGGTATATTATAAGATAAGCTTATCAACCTTTTGCAGATTCAGACCCTTTTGGGTTACTTGGCAAAACGTGAATACCCGAAATACTTGTCAATGCATACAGCATGCCAATATTCAATTGATGATATCTAAATTGCATGAAGTCAAAGCATTGAAATTTCGTAACTTGACTTCAATTTTAGCGACAATAACCTGCGATGTGCATTCCACAAAATGTCTATTCAGGGAATGTTCAACCTGCAAGGAACGCTCTTTGGAATACTATTTACCAATGCCTAATCAGTTTGTGACTTATCAACAATGGATTTATGAAGTCAGTTCATTTGAAAAGGATGGGAAAAAAAATACAGTTCGTAAACCCGTGAAGAAAGAGTATAGGGTCAAATTGAAATTGCTTGTTCAAAGTCTGGAAGCAGCATTACCACTTTTTTTTTCACATATTGGCACTATAGCACATCAATATCAGGCCATTCAACATATAAAGAAAAAATTAACAATAAACGACATTTTAATTCATGTAGATTACAGTGAAAACTATTGCTGTAAGTATAACGAGGAAATACAAGCTGTCCACTTTGGTGGAGGAAGGAAGCAGATAACAATGCATACAGGAGTGCTTTACTTGCGCAAGGATAATGCAATCAAACCTGTATCCTTTTGTTCTCTCTCTAGTGACAATAGACATGAGACAATGGCTGTTTGGGCACACTTGAAACCAATATTTGAGTGGATAAAAACACAACATTTACCTATTTCCCGATTACATATGTTGAGTGATGGGCCTGTTAATCAATACAAAAATAAATTTATGTTCGAAATGGTGTGTCGCCATCTAAAAGATCTCTATCCAGAAATCACATACTTTTCATGGCATTATTCTGAACCCGGGCACGGTAAGGGAGCGCCTGACGGTGTCGGTGGAACCCTGAAACGGACAGCTGATAAAGTCGTGGCAGAAGGCCATGATATCGTAGACCTGAATTCATTGAAACCTATCCTTCAATCCAGGTGTCCTTCTATTTTATTGTTTGAAGTTACCACAGCAGATATTTCGCTGATGGATGATCTCATAAAACAGTCCAAGACTATTCCTACTTTCCGGGGAACACAAAAAATACGCCAGTTCGTATTTTTTCACAACACCTTACAGTGCAGAAGACTTTCATGCATAGATTGCGAAGAAGTTTGTACCCACTATCATTTGGGGTATTTTCAACAACAGCGCAGTAATCGATTTACTAAGAGGCGTAGCAAATCCCCTCAAAAGTATATGGAATTGGATATAATGAAGGATAATTACCAACTGTCTTCAGCGTCGTCTTCGCGCATTCACGATCATACTAAAATGTTAAAAGAAAATGATACAATTGGTTTAGAAAATGAGGGATCTACTGTTGTCTCCGACAGTGATAAGAATGTTACCATTGGAGATCATGTCCTGATAAAATGGGGCACGTCAAAGTATCCCGGAGAAGTTCTATCTGTTTTTGAAGATGGTTTGATGGTTAGGTGTATGAAGCAAGGTGTGAAGTTTTGGAGATGGCCTAATATTAAAGATGAGCAATTATATAAATGGGAAGATGTGATACAGAAAATAAAGCCGCCAAAGTTAGTTAAAAGGGGGAATTACGTTATTACAGAGTTAGATGACTCTACAAGCGATGTTAAAATTAAGATTGAATAACTCATTGATCTCAAAGACCAAAAAACTCTATGAAAAGACTTATTTACGTTAATATTAATAATAATTAATGCTTAATAAATAAATATGAAGATGTTTTAATTTAAGTTTTGGAGAAGTGCTAAGTACAAAGTTTAAAAATAAATAGTAATAAGTATTTAAAAGTTAAAAACATTTGTTACCTCTATAGTGAGTAGTACTCGTATATTTGTTATTTTTTTGGGTTTATATTATATTTATGTTGGTCATTTTCTATAAGTACAAAATATTGTTTATGTTCTATAAGTACAAAGTTTTGAATTGATTTTCTTTAGAATATGATATTTCATTGTTTGATATATATTAATAAAAAATATATAATTTCTTTCATTTGTACATGTTGTTTTTTTACTATAATATAATAATAAATCATTCCCTCACTCCGTTAATCATTCCCTCATTTCTTTATTTTTTTAAACCTCATTTTATATAGGTTATATACAAAAATATGGAAGATCAATACCCCTGGACAGATCTCTAAAAGCAACTTTTCTGATCTCCGCGAAAAAATATCTAAGTTTATAAAAAAAAAAAATTCAATAATATCCCAAATTTCGAGATTTCATAAGAAATACCCATATACATATTAGCGAAATGAGTTAAATTATTTGAATAAATTATTCGTTTTCGATAAGTCTTTTGAAGTATAGAAACAATTTTTGATATATATATGAATTTGCCCAAGTACAATAACTGCTAACTTGGAAAAAATGCTTGAAAAAGTTTATCAGTTCTTTAACAGGTGGAAAATAAGCATCAATATTGATAAAACCAAGGCAATATTTTTCACTAAAAAACGTAAATGTTCCTTGCTGCCTAATCGACCGATCAACTTTTTAGGACAAGCCATACCATGGTCAGAAAATCTGCAGTATCTTGGGCTTACTTTGGACAAGAAACTCATGTTCAAAGACCACATTGAACGAATAAGCATTAAAGCTTTTAATTCTGTACTTCAACTATATCCACTACTCAACAGAAGGTCCCAACTGAACATTAAGAATAAAATGATAATTCTAAAAATGGTAATTCAGCCTATCATATTATACGGAGCGCCTACTTGGAGTCAATGTGCAAAATTTTTGATATCAAAGCTTCAAGTCACTCAAAACAAGTACTTAAAAATGGCAGTAAATAAGCCTTTCTATTTCTCTTCACGCAAATTACATGAGCTTGCTAATATTAGCCCTATCAATAAACTCGCGCTCTCACGCAGAGATAATCTATTAGCTAAGGTAGAACACGCTTCAAATCCATACATTCAAGCACTCAGGATGTGACTTAATATATTAACCTTAGAGATCATGCGTCCTCAACCAAGTATTCATAGTTATTACTAAGATTCAAAATAGTATGTAAATAAGTTTTAACATAGGTAGTAGTAGTTTAAGTTAGAGTTAAGTTTAAAAGAGGTTTTTGTTGTATTTTCCTCTACTATTATAAATATGTCATATGAATAAGTAACATTTGTGGTACAAACAGAAATAATTATGTAGATGCAATGAATATCAAATTCAGAACTCTCACTGTAAGTATTAGCTTAGTCCTGTAAAATTTTTAGAAACAATAAAGAACTTTTTAAATTAAATTAAAAAATCGGTTGACTCCTAATTATATCCGGCAAAAAGGAATACGATATTTGCTGTACGTATGCAATGAAATCATAACACGATGAGTTTGAATTATATATATTTCAGAAAATCACATCCACAACATGAAAGACGCAAAAAGGATAGAGCAGTGAAGCATTCACGTCGATTTTGGAAAGGTTTAGTAGAAACAAAACTTTTCAATTAAAAAATTGGCCGTAAAGGTTCGAAAACTAGCCCAGAAGAAAGGACAATTAATAGAAATCTAAAAACATGAAGGAACGTATGATTTCAAATGTAAATATCGCTGTGACCGTTCTCTAAAATTATTTCAACTTGATTGTCGGAAAATTATGACTGATACTACAAGAAACAAACTAAATACTGTGCTTAAATTATTCATTTTACTTTGTCTTCTCAAACATAGTAATAGTTTTTAAGATAATTTAATTTATTTTTATTAATTAATATATTTTTCGTACGAGCAACGAAAGATAGAAGAATCTGTCCAGTCTTAGCTAAAAAAGAAAAGCTTGGGGTAAGAAAGTACTGAAAATAGCTGGTATAATGTGATAATCCCATAAAAAACACTTAATCTGAATCACAAGCCAAAAAAGTAACTAAGATTTGCATAGAATTTTTTCCATAGACCTGGCGTCCATTTAAATGAACAGTACTTTAAATAGATTTCCGTTATGAAGCAAACAAGAACGAACCATTTTTCACATTCCAAGTTTTATTTCAATATTCAGGCAATATTGCCAACACTGCATTGCCACTGTCATTTCTTATAAATGTGCGATAAGTCCGTTAATATGGAGGCAAAAAAGAAACGTTCGTTATTTTTATAGTATTTTAATGTGTTTCCTTTTTGATTTCGGTCTGTTTTTATTTTGTATTGTTTATTTGTGTTTTTTTGTGCGTTGAGATGAAAAGTGTTGTTCAATGAACATCGAGTCCGTCTCCACGAAACAGTTAATCCATTTAAATGGACAACTGCAGAACTGAACCAAACGGATTTAAGAAATGGGCTATTGCAAATTCTGTTCCTCAGCAAATTTCTCGCTAGCTGTAATATTTATTGGTTCCCTACTTTTCAATCAAGGCAAACTTCAAATTGAGTATTATTTTCAATTGCAATGCAAGTTGATTTTTGCGAGAACATTGTCAAGATCTATTTCTAAAGTTTTCAATGGACTATCAAATTTTTTTCTATTAAAATGAGACTAAATGACGAAATAACATCTTCGACTCCCTTCTGGCCGATGATTGTTCAGAGATAAACTTTGATGGAGAAGACATCGATGAAGATCGAAACAAAGACGATACAGAAATTGAGGGAAGAGTTCCAGTAGGAAAGATACTGGAAAAAAGTGAGCAAGAATTTTTCGTAAACGGATCCATCCACGAGGAAAAGACACAGAAGAAAAGCAGGTTGAAGGCATGTTTAATTTACAACCGTCAACCAGCGGTAGATTAAAGCATAAAAGGGTTCCAAAATGTCTAACTGAGAAAAATGTGAAGCACTGCCACATGGGACAAAACAACCTTCCATTCTGTCGTAGTCAATGAGAAGGAGAAAGATGTCAGGGTTTCAGTTCTAGAAACACTCTACACTCTAATAAAATTTTTCCAAACAACAGGAAAAGCGATGAGCATCACGATCAATGAGATGAGTGCATTTGTAGGTTCCACGATTTTAATGTCTCGCCTAAATTATCGGAGAATTCGAATATACTGGGCCAAAGTAAGTTAAAAAAGCGTCTATAATTTCAGGCTTTCATTTTACTACATTACATAGTGGGTCAGAATGCTCAAAAAGCTGGCCATAACCTAAATGCTTATTTTTGTAAGCATAATGTTGCAATTTATGGTCGAAAATGATGACAAAATTAAATTTTAAGAGAAAACTGGATTAACATCAAGAATACAATTTTCAGCTCATTAATTTCAAAAAACATAATTATATCCAATTTCTTAAACTATTTAAAAAAAAAGACAGTATTTCCTATTTTTGCTAATCACTTTCTTCTTCTTCAAAAATATGCACAAGTTGTGGCTCGGATAGTGGCTGAAGAAAATCTGGCGTAAAAGATGTTTAAGTTTTTTCAGGTAAAGCTCGCATGCATGAATCTGATGTTACTTAGAGACGATTAAACAAGCCTTCATTGCATGCGATTTTTGATATTTTTTTCCAATGCTCTCTTCTGAATTGTTCCATGCCCTTAGCCCTCGCTTCTTCTGAAAGCTGACCTATCTCAAGTATCGAGTTTTCAATAATTTAGGATTCATCCACAGGTAATATATGCACACCCGCAGGCATGTAATACTAAAAATGCTTAAATACAAATAGTCCAGCTGTTTCGAATTATCCACTGGAAAGTAAATGAAGAACGATTAAAAATTATTTCATAATTTCTTCATTAATCCCAGTTATCCCAGCAGATTTTGAAAATATTTAGAAGAACCGTCTTGCAGACTTGTCATCATTCATAGGTCCGCTTCCACCTTTCCATCTTTGGGAATACTCCTGGAGTACGCAGCTTCTTTGCTTTGACAATGTCTTTTTGTTTGACTCCTCTTCTTGGCTATGTGTTAAACACCACCCGATAAGAAGCATGCAAGAAACATTTAAAAAAGCGAGACTATGCACACAACGTAGAAAGGCCAAACTGAAAAGTAGTATCATCAACAGTCTTTTCCTTCTCTTTTTCAATATGTTTCATCACCTTTGGAGTTGTTGGACAGATATAACACACCTGGGATGCCGAATGCCTCTTTCAATGGATCAAAGAAATATATTCCAGTTCTTACCACTTCAACGTGTCCAATGTTCCAACTCTAAGCCAAGCTGTATGCCGTCGGGCGTTGTCTTACAGTAATATCGCACTACGGATTGGAATATTGCGTCTTTTTCGATCAGTAGGCAGGCTTTGCGGTGTTTTTAGAAGGACAATTTATCATTTTGCGTTCACAGTTCGTAGTTCAGAGAGAAAATCAAGCGCAATTACCCCTCTCAGATCCCAAAACATGGTGCACATCACTTTCCCAGCTGAAGCAGTGACCTTCGCTTTATCCGCGCTCCCTCGTATTTTTTCGTCCATTCATATTTGGCGCAACCAATTCTTCTTCTTCTTCTTCAAACCAATAAAGGCCATGCGTGCAAACTTCCCAGTGCATGAATTTCTACTAAAAATTATGTAGTTTTGTCGTCCACCAGTTTGAAATTTTGCGGTACACAAACCACTCAAGAATTATTGACTCAATACTACCGACGCTGATGCCTGATTCGTCAGCCATATCACGATCAGCACTGCGTCGGTCACCAAAACTGAGTTAAGGCCGAAATACAATACTGCGTGACGGCGATGCGTGAGCGCGATGCGATTCTCCCTCGTAGTCACGCAACGCATTCAATTTACAATGCACGCGATCCGGAAAACATTAATGTTCATATGACAAATGTCAAATTGGTGACGTTTTAAATGAAATTTGCTGAAAATTGTTTTTGATTTTTTAAAAGTTTTGAATTCGGAATGTTCCTTCGTTTAGCAAATAAAAGCCTTAACTAGGATGCACGAAATTTTCATTCAAAATTTCAGTTCACCACCATAAAGCATCTGACAAACGTCACGCACCTCGTTGCGAGGAATTTTCGTTTTTCCGAATATTTCCCGCATCGCATCGACGCATCGCAATCATTGTACGATGTCGCATACAAATGCATGTTACGAAAACTGCTTGACATTTGCTGCGAGACTATCGTCGCGCTCTCGAATCGCAGTCTCGCACTATTGTATTTCGGACTTTATTCAACAGCGCTTACGTTTTCATCGGCAACACTCGTCCTAGGGCGCTGAAAATGTGGAAATTTTACCACTTCACCTCGGCCTCTTTGGAAAACGGAACAACATTCATGCTTTCAACATTCATGGTCTTAGAGGGGCATTTATCCCCGAAAATTCCGGGCTATATTTGAATAGCAGTTTGTGAGAGTCAGAGAACACTACATTGTTGTTGTCAAAATATCAGATAGACTTAGCGAGTTTACTTATTCTGTGGCTAAATTAACAGTTTCCCTTTGAGACTGGATGTGAATTGGCCTGCAGTATCGGATTTGAAGATGGTCTTAGATTTTGACATAAGTTTGATCACAAATGGTTTTAATTTTGCGTATAAAGTTGCAACAGCATTCGAGCATGGAATTACATTTTCTTGGATTGAAATAATACGAGGTGCTGTATGATCTAGAAGCCTTTGCAAACGTACATCAACAAAAGTATCCGCAATAAGGATGATTTCCTTTCAAGGGTTTCATTATTGCTTTGCATACCTCAATGTATTGTATCTCGGACATATGGCAACTTGTCTCTGCTTCGGATCTAATCTTATCATTTGATATTGATGCCTAATTGATTATATTCCAACAACCAATGAAAGTATCTGTTTTGCGGTAAACGGTGTTTCTCCATGCTTTCCGCATTTTCTTAGCTCTTTCGGGAGAAGTTTCTGTTACTTCTTTCACTAATACAGCGGCAAGTTCCTTGCCGCTAGATCGAAGCTTCATATTGGCTGCATATGAAAGCTCGGTGGCCGTCGTTGAAGCTCGAAGATATTCAGTTTTCCTCCATTTACCTCTGTCAGAATTAGTTTCATCAAATGAAACTTGCGGGTGTCCGCTGTGCCGTCCCACTGCTGTCCCACCGCCGTCCCACTCGGACTTGCAAGCATGGATACTTTGTGAATGCAGACTGCTGACCCAAAAGCATAGATAGTATTTTGAGGTCTTCACAGAGTTGCCAACAATATTCGCTATACTTTATTTGGTTTAGAAATAGCTCAAGACTCACATACGTTTCTTTGAGACGCAGGGAATGAGCAACAGGCACCGAGGCATATGTATTACCAATGTTCAACAAGACACCCTTCAGACTTCTCCTAGAAGAATAAAAATATCAATAAATAATCTCCATGATGTGGAATCGTAATTTTCAGCTCCTAGTTTCATGACTACTTCAGAAATATTATTACGATATACCAGTAAACCCTCTTCAAAGAAATATTCCTCGAACTCTTTTTCACGATGCCTTCACCACGAAAAAGTTGATCTGTCTGAAACCGACAGATTTTTGTCTTTCAGTTTGATCTGAAGATTTGTGCAGCATCCTTCCATAAGGCCAAGTCTCTCACTAAGTTATTTAGTTCAGCTGGGATAAACTGTTAAGGTTGGTCTATATCAGGATTTAATTCATCTTCATCGGATTTTTCGTTTGAACTTTCATCTGATGATAATTGACCAGAAGTTTTTTTTTTCCTTCTGATGAGGAGTGCTAAAGCAATATTAAAGAACAAGTTCGGTGGGATATGTTGAGACAAGTTCGTTCGTTTGTTTGAGCCTCATTTCGTTTTCATAGTTCTCAATTTACGTTGGCATGGGACTCTTTGTTGAGCATTGCAACTTTGACCACGCCGATTGGGTTTGTTTGGATACCAAAGTCAAGCATTATTTTGTATGCTGCATTTCTATCGATACTTTCGTATGCTTGCTTGAAGTCAACGAAGAGTCAATGTACGTCGATATTATATTCCCAATATATTTCAAGCACCTGCTTGACTGAAAATTTTTGGCGTATCATAGACAGTTCACTTCGAAAGCCTCCTTCATAGTTCGGATTCAATTTTTTTTTTCTCTAGAGCGTTCTTCTGAGATTCCATCGTGTCAAGGAACATTAAATTTTTTTGAGTTCATTTTTGTTTTTGTTTTTTTTTTATTTCGGCTGGGCTACCTCTGATTGATCCTTATGCACTTTTACAAAAACTTGTTGGTGGGTCGATATAGACATACGCCGACCTAATTTCATGTAGCATAATGTTTTCCTTTATCGGTTGAATATTAGCATTGATGGTCAGCGGATTCTTTTTTGGGCACTCTGTCGTAGCGCATCGTCGTGGGATGTTATACTGGTCTTCTTTCGCCCGAAAGGGTCACTCTTTGCAAGCCTGGTTCCCTTTATCCACGGTTTATTTAATATCCGCATGGTAGCAGTCGATCCGACTGTTTTTTTTTTTTGTTAATGCGCTCAAAACTTCCTTCCGTTACCGCATCTCTGACACTGACATTTTTGTGGATGTTACTGAGCTATCGTTTAGTATGTGGAGCAAATATCTCCGGGTGGTTGCGCCCTCTAGTTGTTTCTCTATGCGCTATTTCTCTAGAAGTCCCACAATGCGACCTAAATCCTCTCCTCCTTGTCTTCAGTAGAACCATGAAAGTAGATCAACCAGACATTCAAAAGTTTTGTCTTGATACGAATTGCAGAGCTATTTTTGGTAACGAGCTTCAAATCGGCTGCAATTTACTTGAAAATGTTTTGACTTTCTTGCGATTTTCCCCTTTTCTTGTCGTATCGTTGCCATGCCATCTGGTGAGAATGTGGTCTTTATATTTTCTAACTTAATCAAGGAGCTGTCGTAGTGTATCAGGTCTGTTTATTGACCTGAGCTTTGACGTTCAAAATGAAAAGTCCTTCATTTAAGGGACAACACCACTGTGACGGCTTCAAAAAATCGATTTTTTGAAAACCATCTAGAAAAATCTAAAATACATTTAAGAATAGAATGCCGTTGGTCCCAGGTTGAAAAAATAATTATTTTCGGAGATATTAAATATTTTGTGGAGCGGTGCAGCGCTCCGTGACACCCGGGGTCCGGCGCCGCCTCAGCCAGGTGCGTGTCTCAACCGGTCGGCAGGTATACCGGGCCTTTCCCTATAGTCCTGTGAGTCATTCACAGGTATTCTTTTGTCTCCCTTCACAAAAGCCGACTATTGTTATAAATATAGTTTCAAAAAAAGATATAGGTAGCGACAGTCGAAAAATTTTATAGCGTTATAGCGTCAGCTTACAAATAGAAACCACGCTATTCGCATCTAAACGCTCCGAATCGTTTCGTTATGAATATCGAACGCTCAGAATTATTCTTTGCTTATCGAAATGAACAACGAGAAAGTGTACGCGGGGAAAAAGGGTACGAAACGGAGCTATCCGACGAAGAGTCGATCGAAAATTTCGAATCGAAAACCTCTGAACCGTTATAGCTCTGAAAATAGTTCTGCAGAGAATGTGAGCACGTCGGCGAAAAAGTTAAAATCGTCGGACGATTTGGAGGTCGGTGTTACTAAAAATTTTGGTTATCGTATAGTACACCTCTACCATGCATTGAACATTATATCGACGTTAGTGAATTGCAAAGTGTGTGATCGCGATTTAAAATTTACTGAAAAAAGTTTGTGCGGACTCGGATTCAAAATCGAGGTCGATTGCGGCCATTGTAAAAAAGTGCAAATCAATTCGTGTCCTATGATTGACAATGCATACGAAATAAATCGTCGGATCGTATTCAGTATGCGTCTTCTTGGCGTCGGTTTGAATGGCCTGATGAAGTTTTGTGCATTTATGGACCTACCGCCCCCCATATTTCAATCTTTCTACGATCGAATCGTAAATTCGATTTCGATTGCTACTCAAGCTGTGAGCGCAGTGAGCAAACAAAAGGCTGCACTTGAAGAGAAGAGAATTTCGTTGGAAAATGGGATGGAGGACGGAATTATCGTTTCAGGCAACGGATCGTGGTAAAAGCGCGGTTTCAGTTCGCTATTCGGCATAACATCGCTTATCGGCTGGTACACTAAAAAAGTGATCGACGTTATGGTGAAATCGAAACATTGCAAGGCTTGCCAGCATTAGGAAGCAAAAGAAAGAACCGCGGAGTACTGGGAATGGAAAAATACTCACGACGATGAGTGTCAGGCAAACCATAACGGCTCCTCCAGAAAAATGGAAGTCGACTCAGCTGTCGAAATGTTTCAACGGTCTGAAGAGCTCTATGGCATAAAATATAAATATTATATTGGTGACGGTGATTCTAATACTCCTGGGCATATCGAATAGCGATCCATACGACGGTTTCGAGATAAAAAAAAAGAGTGCATCGATCATGTCCAAAAACGTATGGGGACGCGCCTCCGCGAAATCGTGAAAAACCAAAAAGGATTGTCTGGCAGAGGAATGCTCACTGGAAAATTGATCGACGAGTTGAGCACATATTATGACTTGGCTTTTCGGAGGAACAGCGATGATGTTAAAAAAATTAGGAAGGAAATTTGGGCAACTATCAAGCATAAAATATCCACAGATAGTGAGCCACCACATGACAATTGCCCAAAGGGAGCCGAGTCGTGGTGTTCGTGGCAGCGAGCGGTCGCAAGCAGTAATATTTCTGAATATCGCCATAAGCCGCCTCTTCCTAAGGAAGTATTGGAGGCAATTACGCCAGTGTATGAAAATTTGAGCTGAGACGATTTGCTGCAGCGTTGTTTGGGTGGCTTTACGCAAAACAATAACGAAAGCTACAACAAATCAGTTTGGGCAATAGCCCCCAAGTGTCAGTCCGGGAGCAAAAGAATCGTCGATATTGCCGCTGATATCGCGGTATTATTATTCAACGATGGCCTCAGAAGCCTCATGAAAGTTATGGAGACGTTGAGGGTAACCATCGGCCCAAATTGTTTCAATTTTTACGTTGAAACCAACGCAGCGCGGATCGAGCAGGCGGAGCACTCGCTCACGGATGCTGCAAAAGAGGCAAGAAGAGCCTCTACAAGTTCGAGAAAAGATGCTGAGGACCTTGATTTGCTTCTTGATGGCCAGCTATATGGTGCCGGAATCGCTGATTAAAGGTAAACAATTTTTTTTCCAATTTATCACATAAATTAACAAACTCCAAACTTTGAACGCGTTTTTCTCAAAACCACTTTTTTGAGTGCGGCTCGAACAATTTTTATTCGATCGACTTCAAATTTGGACTGCTTCAATAAAACTAGATTATCTAAAGAAGTACGTAGGATTTTTTCGATATCTCAATAAAATAAAAAGTTATAGCCTTTTTTCGACGAGAAATTTGGCTCGAAAATCCAACCTTAAATTTCAAAGCGTGCCTATTTTTTAAAAATCAATATTTTTTCAAATCCCTATGTACTTCTCTTCAAAGTATCATATTATTAACGAAAACACTCGGTAATTTTTTTTTCAGATCGACTTTGAAGACAGTTCTGCTGCGTGCCGCGGATCGCTGAAGAAGCAACAGCACCTGACGCGGGAGCTTCCCCAGCGCCACCATGGGGCGTGAAAAATTAAAAAAAAATTTTTATGTATCTTAAACAAACAAGAAACAAAACAAAAAAAATTTGGAATATGTCTTTTTTTCCAACAAAAAACAAATTCTTGAAAAACGGCAAAAAACCAGGGGGTCACAGTGGTGTTGTCCCTTAATATAATGTTGGTTTCCGGAATAATTTTTCTTTTCCTTTAAAAGCGAAGCTAAAATTTATGAATCTTATTTAGTAAGTTCAAATCCCAGACGAAGTCATTTAGTTTCCTCTGATCAAATGTATGAGGTTCTGCTGGGCTGCATTTATAGTCTGGATCACAGTATGCACTTTATGCAATGAATTCAGATGTAGATGTGCCTAGATTGTGTATTCTGCTCAACGACGTCAATTTAAATCTCATGAATATGGCCACTTACTTCGATTTTAAGTATAGATTCCAATTATTTTCACAACCCAGAAATAGGACTCGTTTGGAGATTCATAGGATTCGAAAAATCATGGGTGTAATAATTTTATTGCATAGCCTTTTCGAATGCACCATAATTGCAGATACAACAACAGATACAACTCATTTCTGACATACAATATAAGCAACCGATTGCTTGTCTTGATTGCACAATTTTATTTTAAAGTATTGAAATTTCGTCTTTTCTAACGAAGTCTGATATTGGTTTTCGATATATTGCAAAAATATACTCGCCTCAATTATAGCAAAACCAATCTGAATTATGCAAACCACATCTGACGAAGTCATATCGAAAATAATGTCAAAATATATCTCATAATCCGGTAAAACACAGAAATCTGAGGAAAATTTGTAAATATGGTAGTTGGCTGTCACCCAAAAAAGAAGCTGCTGCAAGAAAATCGTTTCCATATTTGAATAAAATATGGAAACTGCTGCGCCTTACTGAGTCTAAAATATTAAGTAATCACATCAAACAAACAATTTTATTTCTTTTATTGGCCGCAATACTATCGAAAAGTCTCCAGCAAACTTTCGAAGCGAAGACATTCATTTTGAAGTTTTCATTAAGAATTATTTTGACTGATTGACTGTATTAATTTTATTTTTGAGTATTTATAGCAATATTATTTCACTATGCGTATATCGTTTTTTTCTGTTTTTTTTTATCTTATTTCATCATTATCATCAGTATCATTTTCTTTCATTGATTAAACACTGAGTCCCAAAAAAACTCTTTCTTAGTGAGAGTTTCAGACAATCAAATTAAGTAGTCCTTTACACATTAAAAATGTTTAAAGGACGATTTAAATGTTCAAAGGACTGTTTAAAGGTTCGCGTGAATATCTTGACATGTGGATTGTAGTTAAATTCTAAAAGTTTTATGATAGAAGCTTATGTCATTTACATCCACAAAATCTTATCATACTTATGTAACGTCATTATAAATGACATCGTGAAGCACAAAGGGATATGTAACTAACAATTCCATGTACTGGCATGAACTAGCTCATAAAACCAAATCTTTTCATCAACTAATTATCATTATTGTTAAGAATTCTGTTTTCAATCCGTCTTACTTAAAGAAATTTTGCAAATACATCAGAACAAAGCTTCATCCAAACATTACAAGGACAACTCCTGTGAAGCATTGAATTACAATTAACAGTACCAACAAAACCCCAACAAATATGATGAGATACCCGAATACTCGCTGTAAAAGAGTTTCACAAAAGCATACTAGTAGCTGCTGTTACTGCGAAAACTTTTATTCAACTTTGCAATTAAAAATTCTCGCAAAATCCCTTGTTTTCGAGATTTCGATTATTTGAATAATTAATTAGCCATCATTGTTGTGTTCCCCGGCAACTTACTCTTTCTCACCCGTCGACTGCTACGGCTTGCACACTTCTATCCTTTGCTCTACTTTTCTCACACTTAAGACCACGTTTGCCATTGCTCTGGATCCCGTTCTTATACTTTTGTCCTTTTGATGATGCTACCGCGCGCTTCAAGGAAATATAGAAAGTTTTCGTACAACCCTTAAAGGGTTCACATCGCTCCGAAAGATGCAGAGGAAATTTTGTGTGAGCCGAGAAATGGGGTAACAAAATACAAGCAATATGGCGGAATGTATTTTATGATAACATTTTCGAAAACGTAAAACAGGTGGGATACAATAGTAACGACGAATAATACGGAGACAAAGGAATGAGTGTGGTGAAAGCAAATCAACATTGGCAGCAGGTTAAACTAAAAATATGTGTCGTTCCATCCGAAGCAGGGATGTTAAAAGATAAAAATACATATTTCGATAATTTTAACTTAGATTGAACATAGTATCATACCATATTGAAATTTTGTTTAATTTATGGTTAAACATGATCTATCTATCTAGTATACATTATCTATCTGTATACATTATTTCGAAAAATTTTCACAACAGCACAACACAACAATTCCAAAAAAAAAAAACAAATTTTCAGCTCCGAGAATCTCTCGAACGTAATTGCACCCAAATTAGGGTTACACTAAAAACTGTTTGTTTCAAATTATTTAAAATATGAAATGGTTTTTGAACTTATTCTCACACGATGAAGACATCTCGATCATAATGATAAAAAATTGATATCTTTGAGGTCGTTAAGCTATAATAAAAAAGCTCAATTTTCCACAAATTTCCTTCCAAAATTTCAATTATATGATTGTTTCAACGGTAAACACCCAATTGAAGATTAGACTAATATTTTACAATTAGTTTGATATTCGAGAATTCTCTCAAGGAACGCTAAACAAAATTAAAAAGCACAAGACTCTCACCGCTAATGCGACTCCATATCAACACCGACGGTGCATGATTCACAGCTTTTTTGTAAAAGAAAATATAATTGCGCACTTCCCTCATGGCCTCCAAACGACATGTGCCAAAATTTAAAGATACAATTTCCCAATTTTAAACGGTAATTTTGACGAATATGTGATCAGATGAACTACTTTTTACTCATTCCTTCTGTTAATTGAGGCTTCTTTCCAGAGTGTCTACATTTTATGTTGATCTCCTAAAGGGTGTTTCTTAAATGTAAAGTACTTTAAGTTATCAAAGCCTTTTAAAGCTTCGTACGCTGTGACTGTTGTCTGACGTTTTATGATTAGTTTGATCAGCAATTTTATTATGAATGAGTTAACAGTTAAGCAACGCTGCAAATTGTGCAGTTTTATTTAAAAAAAACGGTTCTTTTCGAGAAGCTTATCACGCACTACATCAATTTTATAGCCAATATAATCGTCCATTAGAACAATTAATTCAATTAATAATGCATCATTTCCGCACCACATTTGCGTTCACTGATAATACGCATCCTACCAGACATCGCACAATGCGTAGTGAAGAAACGATAGCCGTTGTAGCATCCGTTGCATCCATGAAGTCGCAAGTCAGTCAAATCGATATTGGGCTCAGCAAACAAACCTGTGCTCGGCCACGTTATTGAAGATTTTACGGAAGGATCTTGGTTTGCGGACTTTTAAAATCCACTGCGCGTAAGTATTGCCGAACGACAACCGGGTGCGGCGTAGATTCGATGTATGGGGCCAAGAACAAATTGCTGCACATCCCGAACTTCATAAGAAAATTTTGTTCAGGGATGAACGAAACTAGTGCATTTGAAGTGATGAGCAACCAAAGGCGGTTGTTCATACACCGATACATCTGAAGAAAGTCACTGCTTGGTGTGCTTGATGGGCCGGTGGAATTGTTTCTCCCATTGGTCCATTCCCAAATGCTGCTGGGAATAACATTACCATTAATGTAGACCGCTATAGGGCTTTGATCAATGACTTTCTTGTTCCGAAATAAACACGACGTAATCCAGAGGTGGGAAACCAGAAAAGCAGAAAATTCGTGCAACCATCCCATTATTGAAAGAAACATTTAATGAGCGTATAATTTCTCATTTTGGACTTGTGAACTTGTAATTTAACAGCGCTGGACTCTGGTTATTGGGAAACGTCCAATCAATCGTCTACGCCGACAAGCCCGAGACGCCCGACCATTTGGAAGACAACATTTGCCACGTTTTTATCGAAATATGTGTCCAATAATTGGTTAGTGTTGTCGAAAATGGTACCTCTCATTTGGACTTATCCGCGTCAGTCTTGACACATACATGCGTAAAATAATATTCAAATAAAAATGCTAAGTTATTGTCTTTCCAATGATACCAAAAACTGGCAAGGGATTGTCTTTCCAATGAAACCAATTTCATGGAAATCAAAACAATTTTTTGTATTTTATTTCTTTTTGGAGTTCTGCACCTCTAGCAAACATCCTTTAAATATTCTTAACACGCATACAAGCCGAGCGGTTGTATACAGAGCCTCTAAAACTTTATCGTAATTTTCCGTTAAAGTTTCGTTTGTTTTATTCTTTTGTAGCTCTATTTGGTGTTGTGTTATGAGAACACAACAACGGTTGGTGTTGTGTTGTGATAAATTTATTTACTTATATGCAAGATGCCGAAAAAGTGACAAGACAAGATCGGTAAGAAAGTATAGATCCTTTCTGTTAACCGAGAGAAAGAAACTTTCCCAAAACGCAGAAATGACGACATGAAAGCGTCCAGCGGATCACATGAAAAAAGAAAAAATAAATACAAAATACTATGAAAATTGAGAGCAAGATTTCGAGTAACGTTACTAAATTATAGACTCCTAATATCTTCCAGTATGTCTACATTGGTGAAGTGCGTTTATCGTAATAAGAAAATGCCTTTGCCTACATGCAAATTGGAAGGCTTAGCCTTAAAATCAAAGTGTCAAGTGACAAATGCAATGAGCCTCCGTATAGAGTAAAGAAAACAAACTGGTGAGAATCATCATTTTGCTTTAGCCCTACGTGTTAAGACCTTAGCTAAATGTGATAAGTTTTGATGTTTGAAAGATTTAGCGGCGTCTTTTTTTTTAAACAAAACCAACACATATATACAACAGATAGATACTGAAAAAAATTGCGATCAGATTTTCTGCTACGGGACTAAAAGGAGAGCAAGAGCAAACATGCAAAGTGAATAACGTACAAGATACTAATTGACAGTATCAAACTACGGAACGTGGATTCACTTCGCTGTTCGGTGTTGGTTCTTTGATTGGTTACTAATCGGGAAACGCTTTTGGTGTATCTGTTAAGAGTTCTTACTGCCACCCATGTAAAACTTGCGAACGCAAGCTAGATATCGCCAAATTCGAAAAATTACAAGAAGAATACGACAACCACGGAAACTATAGCAAATAATGTAGGCAACGTGGATGTAGTTGCCAATTCACAAAGGTTCAAACGCTATCTAAAAAAATTGCAATTTAGTTTTATATAGGAGATGTCAACTCGAAAACCTACCGTAGGTTGGTAAATGTTAAACCCTATGGTGAAGATTTCACGGTTACTAAAAAGAGTGCAAAGGAATGTGCAGAAAAGATTGGGTACTCGCTTACGTCAAGCAACTGTGGTCGATAGTGCAACTGAAACCGGATAAAATAGAGAGGAAAAGTCTCTCTGGCAAAGGTAAACTCACAGCAAAAAGGATCGACAAGTTTACCTTATGTTATGAGCTGGCCATCCGACGCAGCCACAATCGTACAAAAGGCACGTGCAAAAGGATACATTGGACATCATACTTGACAGTGTTTTGCAGCACGGAGCTGGCATTAACGATAAAGTGAAAGCATAAAACAATTCACCCATTTATTAATGCTTAATTTGGCATGTTCGAGCATTAAAAACCTTTTAATCGTTTTTCATGCATACGTTATTGTTGGTTTTGACCGATCCTTTTGAAATTTCAAACACAATTTCTACACATAAATCAACAGGTAATCAGGGGGAGTTTTTAACAATTTTTTTCCATTTTATAATATCAATTTCACAGATTTTTTTAATAAAATAGTGCCAAAAAACAAATCAAAAAAATTCCGGTTACTACGGCACGATATCACCTTACATACGCATTTCAATATACGTATTTCAAATGATTCGGCAACGAGTTCTGCAATTCACCAAAAAACCACTTTTTTCTGAGTTGACTCTAGGATGTCGCCGCCATGGGCTTATTAAATGATATTTTGATTAGAAATGTTTCCATTAATTTTACACTATAACACGCATATAAAGCTATAACACACTATATATATAACTATATATAACGTACACTATAACACGCAAAATAAACCAACATTACTTATATGTTCAGGAAAAATCATGAACACGTACTTTTTTCGCCTTTAAAACCTTAAAATTTAAATTCAAAATAAAAACTTTTGCAAACCTCTTCAAAACTATCTTAAGACCTTTAAGTTAAAATTACTAAATGTGCTGTCTTTAAAGACCCAAAAATATTTTCCTCATCCGTTCCAACGTTTTTATTTTCCATACATTATGCCATAAAACCTCAAAAACTGTGTTGAATTATATACGTGTACTTCCAATTTTTGGAAAGGGACTATACTTTTATTTAGATCTTTCCGAAGACGCTATTAATTTTCTCACTAAACAAGGACCACAGCTCAAGTTAAATTTGTGATAGTAACGCTTTTGTGTTGGAAAATTCCCTTCCAACGAAGTGTTTCGAAAAAACGTTCCCCTATAATTTTCGATTCCAAACTTCAAAAAAATTTTGATTACACTTTCCGGACTTTTAATTTTAATCACGATTTCTCTTTCAGTTATCCCAATAATTCTTTTTTTTTTAACGCCACTTAACTTTGGTCCATGCGACACTTTAGGAATAAACATTCATTTCAAAACTAAACCAGTAATAGTACTTTATTGACACTTTCTTTTACATATATGTCTTAACCTACTATACTCATTTACATTTCATTTGACAGTGACTCTGTAGTCAAATGTCATTTTTGATGTATACGCGACCGGAGTCCATACTTGCAAGTTTTTATTTATTTCAAATGTATATTCTTCTACCGTTTGCTCATACGGTTTGGTTCTTTAGTTGATAACAACGTAAAACTTAAAACTAACAACACTTAACCTACCCTAAACCTAAAAACTTATGTACTTATATTTATTTACAGTTAAACCTTCTCGTTTTAAGCTTCAACTTATTTGAAAGAACGTGACAGGTAGATAACTGAAACTGTCTTCTGAGATCACGCAAATCACATTTGCAGGTATGAAAAGTCATTTATTGGAGCTACGAGGGTGGTCTGAGAAGTTTCCGACCACAACGGAAAGATGACGGCACTCGTTAGAGCTAGTGAATATAATTGTGCATCTTTTGGCAGTTACTAGATGGTCCTTTTGGAGGGTCAGATGGTCCATTTTTGAGTAAATGGACCATCTGAAAAAGTTCGCATTGTTTCTTTAACTTCAAAGGAGTTCTTCAAACCGACCGATTTTTTTTTATGCAGGTATGGAATATTATCAATGATGTTTCTGGACAAACCAAGTATAGTATTACGAGGGTGGTTTGAAAACTTTCCGGGCACAACGTAAACATGGCGTCACTCATCAACAAAAGCTAGTTAATGTACTTGCGCATCTTTTGACAATTACCCACCAAAGTGTCAGCCATTTTAAACAAGCAGTTTTTAGTTGATAGTCGTTTGAGCGAATCGATGTAAGTACTTTTGTGGAAATGCGAAAAGTTGAGTATAAAGCTGTTATGAAAATTTTTGTTTTTGAAAGACAATCGGCCTACGCAAATCAAAGATGAGTTGGACTCTGTTTATGAGGACTCTGCCCCATTATTTACCACAGTGAAATTTTGGAAAGCTGAATTTAAACATGGCCGTAAGAGCTTGGGAGATGATGAACGTTCGGTATGTAAATTATTCAAAGAACGTGCTTCTCACATATTAAATGAAGATTTAGGCATTAGAAAGCTGTCCGTGCGTTGGTTGCCGCGGTTGCTCACGTTAGACCGAAAACGTGTTCGAATGATTCTTTCCAATGCTCCGTTGATACAGTTTAGGCACAATAGATCCGAATTTTGGGTCGATTAATTACAGTAAATGATACTTGGATACACCCCTGTATCGTTTATACTCCTGACGAAAATATACATTTAAAACAGTGGACTGCAAAAGGGAGAACCGGCTCCGAAAAAACCAAAAGGTGTTTTTTGGCTGGAAAAGTGATGGCGACTGTTTTTTAGAATCGTAATAATGTTATCTAACCGATTATCTTCAGAAAAGAAAAACCATTATAGGAGCATACTACGCATTATTACTTGCCAACCTGAAGGCAGAAATCGCGGAAAAACGACCACATTTGCAGAAAAACACATTTTAAGTTGCACAAATTTTCGGAGGAGATAAGCACGTTAAAACGACGCTATTTGCCATCTTGCTTCTGACAAAGTATGTTCACAACGGATATTCACTGACCCATGTTCTGCTAGAAAATTGACGATCATGCTGATGATGTGTATCACTGCTGTTAACTTCGAAAGGAAGGAAGAATAATGAAGAAAGATTGATTGTCTTCTTATCGGAATCTCTGAGGAATTCAATTATTGGAAGCTTCTGAAAGGTAAGCAAACTCTAGCATTTTAAGTTAGACAATCCTCATGGAATCATCTCTCATCACAGTAACTTGAAATGTCTATCACTACGATTATACATATTAGAGATTCGTTTCCACTGCTCCAACGTTACAGTCTTTTTCAAGTTATTGATGAAATTATTCAATTATAGCCGATCGTTTAGTAGCTCAATGAAAACAACCATTCCATAAAATCAAGCAGCCATACTATTTTTACTATATATCTCTATTTTTAACAGTGTCGGCTATATTTTTAATGTTACTGTAAGATGGACTTTTCCCGTATAATTTTTCATGTTTTTTTGACATTTCTCCGTATGATATCAACAGTAATAGAAACATATTGAGATTGTTATAAGTAGAGAAATATATTATGCCAGTATCCTTTTGGCTTATCTAATCATTCTTTGAAAATCATAGTTATATTCACTAAAATGAAGACCACTACAAGGGAGGGAAATTTTAAAAATCTTTAAATCAACTTTAAATCTGTACTAATGTAGCCTTCAAGGTTTCTTTTAAATGAGTCTTACCATTTTATTTGTTTAGCTTAGAGTTTGCAATTCGGAACGATTTTCCGTCATTCACTTCCGCTTTGTTTCGGTTACAGACGCGCTTCAGCCTCTTCGTAATATTGCTGCCTTTTTCGTTGTTTTGTTCTAATAATCTATAGTATCCTATTAATTACTTTAGAAATTAATTCAGTATCTGCGATTAACTTTAATTTGATTTGAATTATTTTACATTCCCTTTGTGTAGTTGCCTTCTATGAAGCTGTGAAGTTCTTCTGCGAACTATATTTACTAGCTTTCTAATAAAATTTGATCACAAATTGTTTTAAGCTTCTGTCAAATATATTACGGCACTTTCCAGTTACGAAGCCATCATCGGTATTGCCTATGTGACATGAATTTATTCGGAAAATCTGTCAGATCTTTGCAAATTTTTAAAATGTAAAATGACTTAAGATGTTCGTTTTTGCCCTGAAACTTAGCGCTTACACTAAAAATAAAAAATCTTATTGGATTCCGCCGATGTATTTTAACATGAATCAAAAAGTTGGTTTGAAATAGAACATAAAGACGTAGGTGCATATTATTGCCTATGTTACAATGCTTAATTTAAGGAATTCGTGACGCAATTGTGTATCTTTGAAAGAAAATCAATTGAAATTTTCCATTTGGCTTTTGTTAAATGCTTAATTCACTCAACAACTGCAATTGTGCAATTTTTTGTCCATATTCATTATGTACTTTATATTATTTTGCCCTACCGAATATTTTTCTTCTCTGAATTTAAATATTATTTATTTTTTATTTTATCCTCGAAAGTACGAAATAAATATAAAAAATTAAATGGCATGTGGGCTATTTATATGATTTGCAAAACAACAGTCGACATGCACGAGAAGAACAGGATGCACAATATTTCATTAATCGCTCAATTATTCTTTAAAACACTTCCGAGAGATATCCTCGTGACCCAGGAGTTTCGGAAAATAATGTTGAGTTAAATGTCATGACGCTTCAACATGTTGTTTGTTATCGCGAAATTGTTAAAGCATTAAGAAAAATTGATAATAAATTGATTATCTTTTCTTTGTATCATAAATCTATACTTGGCCAGAAACGTCATTGATGATATTAGCTATCTACAAAGGAAAAAAAAACAATCGTTTGGCTTCTTTACACAAAAGTTTATCATATTTCAAGGAACAACACACAGGGAGTTGTTTGTCCTTCCTTTGTCAGAATGAGGCATTCTTCCATGATTCCGTTTACCCCGCTGTCACTTCTCCAACGCGATTATGTTTCCTTACAGAGGTGTTTGTTTAACTCTCTTTTCACTGTTGCTGGTGGCTTCTAAACTAAGTTTACTCTTACCTTATTTTCATTGACTGAAACTACTTGAACACACTTTAGTTTTTATTTGCACCCTCGTAACAAGCAACCATGTTAGTTTCATCTCCCTCTAGTTAGCTTCAGGTTTGATTGCCTTCCCCCGATCTTGAAATTATCTAAAAGCTTTGTGGTTAGAATGAAATGTCCTCGGTTCTGCTACTTAATTGTAAAAATTCAAAACTGAAAAACAGTAGTAGATCCCTGTAGTGTGTGGTTTTGGTAGAAGAATGGTAGACGAAACTCTACATCCGACACTACCATTTACGATGCACAATTTGTACGGATTTTCTCTCCAGTTTAAGATAAAATGTTCCATATTTTTGCATTTGCGATATCCAGATGTTGATCCCTAAGGGATTTTTGTACCTACTAATGGTTTGTTGCGTCTATTTCCCTTCAAGTCGGCGGAGTCATTCTCTGAAAAATTGAAAAATTCCTCATCAAAAGTTAGAAGGTTGTGTCGTTTCTAAGCTTTAATTCTCTCTTTTGTTTACCAAGGACTATCATGCTGAGCATGTTTTTGCATAAGAGCACAACTGGTGCCCATTCGGGCCTTAATCTAATCTCGTTTAACTATTACCATTTAGTATTTAATGACCTATTTTGCAATGATTTTAACCACTACTCTCTCACACTGTAGGTAGTTATTGGGCTCATTTCCACAGTTCAACTACAGGGAAGTGAGTTTGTTGTTGAGTTTTCGTGCTTTACCCACTATTCTTTTCATAATAAAAAGTGTCTCCATCATTCTTTTTCTGAATTCTCATGTATAAAATCCTTAGTACTTCACTTTCTCCGTATAACTTATCAACTCAGCTTTTAGTAATCGGAATAGCAAAATATACTATTTGTGAAAATTTGTGATGTTTCATCATAATATAAGCTTCGTATGATTGGAATTGTGTTCAGCCCGTATGTCCTCGTCCATTTAAGGAATAATTAAGGTGCGAACTTTTCCTTCAGGAACCTTCTTTTAATCAAAACCACCAAGGTCCAAGTCAACCAGGGTCTGGACCGTTCTAGGCTACTTTAATCTAATTTGAGAATTTTGGAGTCCCCCTACTAACAGTTAAACAATACAGGTATCCATTTATGCCCATTTCATTTCAATCGCGTCGCCCTTCCGCGCTATTAATTCCTTTTTTGAATCAAAATTTTGTGCATGCTTGTTGAGACTATTATTTGCCAAACGAAGGAAAATTCAAAACTTTTGAAAAATCAAAAATAAGTTTGATCAAAGTTCATTCGAAACGTCACCAATTTGATATTTGTCATATGAACATTATTCTTCCTCGCATCGCGTGCATTGTAAATTGAATGCGTTGCGCGACGACGAGCGAGAATCGCATCGCGCTCTCGCTTCGCCGTCACGCAGTATTGTATCTGAGCCTATATTCATTTGGTGATCGGTTAACGAACAGTTTGGACTGCGAACAAATCGGATTGCGATCACTTTTACGAAAGATGTTTGTGTTCTGACAACGAATGCATATTCGAATAACAAACTAAACAAATTCTAACGAACACTTCTCGGCTCTCGGAGCATAATGTTGTAATTACACACGTGAGGTGCTAACGTGAACCATATCACGTAGGCACAACTAAATTTACCGAGTTGTCACATACCGCAGTGTAGCTAGTAGGCGTCAAAACTTTGTCAATTGTGTACGCTAGTTTGATTCCTTTCCTCTAAATTTTCGTGTGTACATTCTGAACCCTTTATATAAAAAACCTAAAATCTGAGAACATTATGGGTCCCAAAAAGTATGGAGTGTGTGAACTGTGGTTACCATCAAAACTAAGCGAGAGATTATAAAGTAGAGAGTGGACAGAAGATGGATGATGATGCGAGACAGAATGGCTTGAACAGTATGTACAATCTAAAAATCTATCTAGCTAAAAAGATATTAACAAGAAGATTCAAGCAGCTAAAGGAGTAACAAAAACAAGAAGTGCCATCCATCAAAATGGGGAGGTTGCTTTTAGTTTGGATAAATGAACAGAGAGATGTAACAGTATGGCTATCATTCAATAGAAGGATAGAGAAATTGGAAAAACAACCTCCAGGTTCGTTATCCGAGTAGTTAGAACTCGAGGCTACCACTGGCTGGTATGTAAAGATTAAAAAGTGGTCTGGATTTAAATATAATCTGCTAGTTCAGATTCCAATTCCACGATTCAAATTTGAAACAGAAGGATGTCATTAAAACCGAATATTTAATTGTGATGGAGCTGGTTTGTTTTGGAAGCGCATGCCGAACCCTACGTTCATCATAAAAGATAAGAAAAGTGTTCCTGGAAATAAACCCATGAAAGACCGATTGACGTGATACAAAACTTACACCACTTCTCGTTTGCCACTCTGAGAACTCTAGAGAATTCAAAGAATGAAGAGAAGAGTGCCAGTAATGTGAAAATCGAACCAGAGGGCGTGGGTTACGCAGGCTCTTTTCAAAGAGTGGTTGTTTATGTTTGTGAACTACCTTGATACCAGTGACTTGCCATTGAAAGCACTGCCGCTTTTGAACCTGGACAAAGGACCAAAGGAGTTTGAAGATAATTTGCTGACATAGTTTCCATGGCTGACAGTTCAGTTTCTAACTCTGAATACGACTTCGCCGATTCAAGTGCTGGATCAGGGGATTATTGCAAGTTTCAAGAAATTTAACACTCGTGCGCTATTTCGTCGGTGTTTTGAAGCTTGCAAATTCTCCTTAGAAACGACTCTAAAAACCTTTTGGATAGAAAAATTGGGCATTTGGAAGCTATTCGTATCATTTAAGAGGCGTGATCAGAAGTCACGCAGCGCAAGTTGATTTCTGCTCGGCGAAAGCTCTGTCCATCCTTCGTTCAAAAAAATTGAGGTTTTGAGGGAAACATCCCTGGAATTATGGATAAAATTTTCACAACTGTTAAATATCTGGAGTTGGAGCTGAACGAGGATGAAATAGAAGAGCTCATAATAGAATATGAAGGGGAACTGAAGACAGTAGACTTCCCAGATATCTTAAATGAAGATCACATAGAAATGCAGGGAAATTTCTCTCCTTCTGCATAAGAGGAAGACGAAAATGGACCTATGCTAATATCTACCATTAAAGATCTGTTGGAGAAGAGGGTTCTAGAATGGCACCCAAACCAAATTAATGTCAGTATGGTTGGGGGATTTTATAAAGGTTACGCTACTAATCATTTTCGAAAAATCCTGAAAAAGGGAGAAACGAAATCGAAATTGGACATGTTCTTTAACGCTCCAAAGCGAAAAATGAAAAGGACTAGTTAATAAGTAAGGTAAATATAAACTTGCGAAGAAAATAAACCTTTTTTTATTTTATCTTTAGGGTCTCCGGAATGAATTAATCGACTTCACATAAAAGTCATCGTAAATCAAAGATCGGTTGGACATTTGGGTAGCCAGGAGTCCAGGAAATTAGTTAAATTTTTTTTCTTTTTTTCTTTTGAACACGTTTAATCGTTGCTAGTAACACTTTAATGGTATCTATTCAAATTGCATACTGATCTACTTATCCAGCTGTCACTAGTTTATCTGCACTTATTTCAAAATGCTGAGGCAACTTGGGACAGAGAGGAGTAGCTTACTTTATAGATCAAATCTGTTGATCGTTAGTAATGCGTCCCTAAAAAAGAATATATTAGGTGTTAGATGGTTATAGCAGTTAGGTTAGTTCAGTGATACCAAGGCTGACTGTTCCCACTTCCAGTCTGTTTCATGTTCAACCTTCCAGGATCACTTCCTGTTATTTTAGTTTATTACAAAAGTTATTCGGCTTCCTTTCATATCGCAGCGAACCGTTGATTTTCAACAAAACATTCCTCATAATGAATCATTTGCAATGGAGTCTTAACTTTACCTTTAACGAATGATCTTTAAGCAAAAGATAAAAATTGTGTTACCTTCTCTACAAAGTATTTTATTTTTATCAAAATACATTACGGGCTACAAAAGTAAATAATAAAATTTATCATAATTTGATACGACATTTCACATTAAAATCAACAGAATGTAAATTCGAAACAAGAATATTACACACGCATTATACTCGTATTTTCATACAAAGGCATCGATGTTTATCAAGGACTAATTAACTCGCAACCCTTAAAGTAAGACAGCCACTTTCACGATGAGTAGCAGCAGTTAACAAAAAAGAGTTAACAAATGAGAACGTGAAATGGGGGTGGACCTACTGAAATGGGTCGCCTAGAAGTTCTCAACTTGTTGGCAAAAAGGGGTGAATGGCTCAATAGTGATAGCAATACGGTATGAAAATTGATAGTGGGTAGTGGCCCTCCATTTTATACCCAAGTATAGGACGAACAACAAAGGAATGGTATGGTGTGTTATGGAGACAACAATGTAAGGCACCATAATAGAAGAGTTTTGTTAAGCGATGGTGGAGTAATCATACGTTAATTCTCTTTATAATTAAGTATTAAATATGTATGCGCGCAATCATTATAAAGACAACACGTCTTCCGTTGCTTTTGCTACTTTACTGCTTTACAGCTTTGTTCCCGCCCGCCTACTGATTGCCGCTCAAGCTTGCAGAAACTTTTGTATATAGTATTAAACATGTACACTGAAAAATTTTAATTTAATACCCTTTGTAAGGACGGTGCTCGGAAATTATGACGGCGGGAAATGAGAATGAAAACTTTGCTTATATTGCTTGCAAGGTTTCAATGACTTTAACGTAGACTTCGTTTAATTAGAAACAAGGACATGACATCATTCGAGGATGACGTGGGATGATATTGCAATCTACTAGAAAGGATATCCAATACTGATTTCAGAATAATCATCAAACGCCCTTTTACTAGAACGCAACATTAGATGACGAGTTTGGAAACGATGAACTTCACTGGAGTGGAAATGTTAATTAATTCACAAACGACTGCTTCTTACTATCAAGCAATACTACTAATTTTCAAAGCCCAGTGACTTTTCCCGGACAAGCAATCCTTACTCCACAAAAAGATAGTTAAACGGACTACTAAATCCCGCGGCGGATATTCTTAACTGCCGTCTCTGGAATGTAAGATAATATTGTATAGTGAAAAAAGCGAGCGTTGAGAAATGAAAATATTTCACATGCAAACGAATGTATTTTTGATAGGAAAGTCCGTGTCTAGTAAATCAGTGAATGAAGGGCCGAAAGAGTACTAGAAGGATAATCATATGAACCTTCTTTGTGCAGAAACCTCGAACAAATTTTGCATGTCCTGTCCATCTGTGCTCTAGATAGCTCGCGAGTTCGAAGCAAGGAGTACGAAGACGAGAAATCAGATACTACGTATTCTCATTCAATCATCATTTCACGGTGGGTTACCAATAGTAAAATAACTACTAGCAATACGGAACATGTTTCATGGTGTTTTGAAGCGTATATCGCTACAGTGGTAGGGCTTTTTAGTGGACTAGAGCCGCCTCATCCAAGTCTGAATGTACAGGATAAGCTGATCTGGTCATAATCACACTTGACCCAAAGGAACCTTTCACAGCTTATACGCAAACGAAATAATCCTGGCATTGAAATCCATCACCTATTGCAGAGGGTGAGTACTCTAACCACTACATCATCCTGAGCTGATCCTCAGCTTAAGCACTAAACATCGATAACTCTTGGAACAAACTCCAAATCCAATGAGTGTTTCAACCGTTATAAGAGAGTCCAGAGCGCATGCTCAAACGGTACTCTTCAGGATCGCTCTCATCAGGAAAGATGATCCATCAATAAGATATTAATCGCATATTCATTTTATCAAACATTCCGTAATGAAAAGCTTAACACTAATACCTTCAAACCCTCACCATATATCAAATATATAAAGTCTCGATCAACGTTACTGAAAATTCATTCATCTCGAAGCTGTTTGTACTAGTAAGCCTACAAGTGCAAACTTTGCGATTGTGTCAATGGGTTACTTATTGAAAGAGGTCCAATATGGCGGCACTATTATGAAGTGTCTCGCTTTTGGCGTCACTTGTATGATAAAAACACAGCAAGGAGAAGTGCACTACTTCAGGATTCTTAAGGGAGATAGGTTACATAGGTAAGTTTATCATGGTTCACATTAACAAAAAATACTGAAAATTAATTTTTTTGTTGATGACATTTCCTTTATACAGATGACACTTCGTCATAAACAGGTAATATGGTGTTTAAAATGCCTTTCTTTTTAGTGGGCCCTTTAATTAATAAAAAATAATGTAATGTAAATAAAATGTGCCTTCTTTTTATTGTAATATATTCATAGAATGCTGGAATCAATCAATAGAGATTTGCCTTCTTTTATCTCCACCTTTGCCTTATATTCATAGAGTGCAGGAATTGCTCAATAGATGTCATAATAAATTACGATGACTGCGTGTAGTCATGCTACAGGAATATTCGATTCACTTTATCCTCTTGATGATGACAGTCTTCTAGATAACATTTTCTGTGAGACGTCCTTTCGACGCCCCTTATTAGGATCGCGCTGGTCGTAGTGCGGTCAATTGGATTAATATTCAACCCGTTTGAAGTTTTTTCTTCAACCTTGGTTTGACTTCGGCTGGGTCGAACGACGTTAACTCAATACAAATTCCACACCCTATCACCAATCGGTCCAGTTCCATTGAACTGAACTGCACCTCGTCGTAGCAAATGACCAACGCGAGAACTCCAAACAAAATAAATTCCACCAAAACTTTCTCTACATAGGACGCGGTTGCTTACCGAGAGGAGAAAAAAGGGCATATTAGTGAAGTAGTGAACTACAGTCAGTATGTGAATGTTTCCTTATGATGAACCTGGAAAAATTTGACCAAATCCACACATATTATTTCCCATGATTCCTTCGCCTGACCCATCCGAGAATATATCGCGAAATACGGTGGCTTTATTTCGACATTGCTTTCCTTAGTAATTTGCATCGGGTTACATACCGTCGGATAACTGTCTGACCAATAGAACTATTGCGCTATCCGGTCTTAGGTTCTCCTCACTCCCATATGACCTACCGGGGCATCATTGTGGCACTGCAATAGGATCGTAAGCCGTTCAGAATCCGGTACTACCCGTTTCCAAGTATTGCCATGCAATACGATTTATCACCCAGGAAGTTTCCGGCAACACTCACCTCCTTCAATACACTACCTGGGAACTTGTCAGGATTCACTATTATGACCCGTTTGCCATCTGTCAACCTATACCCTGAGCTCATCACTTCTAGTGCATTAACCACGGAAAGTGCTCGCGACAGACCACCGGGTACCAAATGCTACTTCCTCTTGCAGTGAATAATCTCATTATTCCTAACCCAGTTTGCCCCTGCCGCCCAGTGAGCCAAGCAACCAATCGAGTCCTGCAAGTTTTTCAGCTACAGTCGTGATCTTGTGTCATTGATTACTCTGAAGAGTGTGCCTTGTAAGCAAGGATTAAAAATTTTCGACAGCCTACAGTACCGCCAAACACTCTGTAATGGATTTAGTATCCCAGGTCGTCACGGCGACGACTCGGGATGAAAATCGGGCTCGCACCGACAATTGGACGTGCAGCCCTGGAGACGTGGCAACGAGTCGTACCCCGTGGGTCAACAACTCGGCCACTCGGAAGTTCCCTCGCGTGGTGGCTGCTGGCTAGCTAGCTCAGTTCGGCGAGGATTGCGGACGTGGGTCGGACCCAAGTGAACTTCCGCTCTTGGTTCCATTTGAACCAGCCACCGAAAAGCCCGATTTACTATGCGACGTTTCTAAACAAATTACGTTACTTTACTCTAATTTTTACCATCAAGATACAATCAAAGAATCAAACTCCCCGACTAACGCGCATTCGCGAACCGATATACCGCGGTGCCTAAAAACAAACTACTTTAATTTTGCGACCGTAAAACACGCGAACCCGAAAAACCGAACTAGTAGTCCGTGACATGACTACAAATTATGACCGGAACAAAACTACAGCACCGCGGAACCCGAGCGACGAAACACATTGTTGACCCTACATCATCCTGCACTTACCTTCGCGCCATTTCCACCTGAAAGAAAAGGTTGTTGGAAGGAAAGAATGTGGTTTTTCTTTTAGCACTTCATTTTAATTCTGGTTCTTAAAAATTTATGTAAAATTTTAACGCTTTATAGGTCAAATCACACAAGTCAGACAAACGTACCAGAATCGCGCTATATTAAGTCCACTGTTGATTAAATCAAATTAAAAGAAAGCACGATAGTGAAGCAGAAACATCGAAATACTATTATATGTGTACACATACTTGCTTAACCTACTTCAAAAAAAATTATTCTTAATCATTCATTGGGTTTATAACAAACTTTTGAATTGCACATTATTCTTACACAAATGAATATTTCTTTTCCACTATCAATATAAGTATTCAAAAAGGCTTAATTTTGTACGAGGTTTTTTTTTTTTTTTTTTACAATTTCTTAAATTGATTCTCATTGATGTGTCGAAATCTCCAATTTCAAATCAAAGAGGAAGCGATCCATTTTAAATTTAAAATATTTTACCATCAAATATATTTTCAACTGCTTAACTCTACTTTTTTTTTTTTTGCAATGATTACTTTCCTTCGTTTTGTATTGAACAGTGTCTCGCGATTAGCTATTTACCCAATATGTGTTTGATTCCACGCTACACTGAGTGCCAGCACTTCTCCTCGCCTTGCATTATTCCATTTATTTTAATTTGAATACCCTTTCACTTTATCATTAATGTTTTTAATATACATTTTAAGTTATATAAAATCGGCATATAAAAAAAATTCATTTAGAGTTTGTGTTACCTACAAAAATTGTTTTTTTTTTTAAATTTTTCTGAGACTCCTTAGCACTACTACAATGCTCTTATATTGATGTCTTTCTTTTCACAATCTGTTACAACTCCTTAATCCACCCGCCGAAATGGGATCAGCAATGGATTCTTATGTTTATCGAACAAAGAACCTTTTTCCATAAGTGCTGCGTTTTCACTTTTGTAACATAGCACTTTGTTTATCATTAAAACTTATTGCAACCACGTTTACACATGTGAGATGTAATTACGGCGTCAGGCGAAATATACCCGTTAATTTTCCCGGTTCATTATTGAATTTGTATGCAGGCTTCTTTTCCTTGTAATGAAAACAATAAAAGTCCGGTGTTGAGTGAAATGCAAAACTCAAGGGCAGATATACATAACAATGTGGCTTCACTACGTTATTTCGCGCTCACAACGTCTTGGCGGATTTTCACACAGTCTGTTTTGCTATTGAGATGCCGAGGAACCAGCGGTAAGGGTTTCCTTCCAATTTTCCAATTGAGCAATCACATAGGTTTATATGCAAACTAGCAATTGTCAAGCGGTGTGGTTATGCTCACGAGCACACACTGACAACACTTTCGTAAACACTTTCGCATGGGTTTTCACGTCACACCGTCATCAAACCTCTGGCGATATCCTTGTTTTAGTGGCGTTGATGACAACGAAAATATCCATTGCATTCGACACGTTAGTTTTTTTTTTTCGAAGAAAACGAGAATTGCGGTTGCATTGAAATCAGCGACGATTTCGTATATCTACCGTACATTTTACGACCGACCTATAAATCGATTTGAAACCGCTTTTCTACTTTCCAACAGGTAATCGCGCGCGAAAGACACACCAAATTGTCAAGATAAGTTCACGATTGGAAATAAAATTACGTCGAGTGATTTTCCACGAGATCACTTTTCTTTTTTTTTTCTTTTCCACCCGCGTGTGCCTCTTCTCGCGGTCCTCTCCCAACTCTCCGTTCCGGAAATCAAAAAAAACTGTCTTCCGACCTGAAGTGGTCGCCAGGTCGTAGGTCAGCTGACTTTCGACCTGTCCGCTGAACTTTCGCCTGCGGGAAAAGATGGTGACACCATCTTCAGGTCGGTAGTCACTACAACTCCTTTTCCGTGTTGGAGTAGTTTTTATCTGTCCTGGACAATCAACTGCTAGGGTAACACACTACTACACAACTGCTCAACATCGCAACTGCTCCCTGTTCAGTTGCATCCGTAGACGCATAGACGTTGAACAGTAACGAAAAATCTGGGAAGGCTAGTATGGTTGCCATCAATACCATCGTTTCATCTAGGGTGCAAACCAACTCGCATTGATCTGTCCACAAGAATTCTTTATTTTGACGAAGTAGATTTGTAAGTGATGCTACATGGTCCGGGATAAACCACTGGCACCAAGACACCATTCCCAGAAACTATCGAACCAGGTTTTTAAATTTGTAGTGCTGGCTAGTAGCCTTATTTAGGAGCAGAGTCCTCCATAATTGCTTCATTAGATAATGGATGATCTGGAGCTCAGTGTGACATCAAGAATAATAAAATGTGCCTGTCACAGGCTTTTTGATTTTCATTGACCATCCAAACCTTATGTCTCTGGTGCATTTCGATAAATCTTTGGATCATACTACATCAAACGATATGAAGGGGCGTCTTCCTTTTCCTCCATATTTCAAAGCAGCTGGCATATTTCTCCACAAACTGTGACTCGATCGTCCACGCCTTATCTGCCGATACAATTAATCACGATCTGTCCGGTCGAAGTCGTCTCTTCTTGGTTGGAAGTGAAATAAACTTCCAGCCACTAAAGTGAAACAGGTTGAACCTGCCTACTGCTTATAAATACAACTTTAGAACCCAATAGTGAATATATAATACTCTTATATTCATTTCAAATAATCTTTTGTTTTTCTTGGTTTTGTGCCTTTTCAGCAAAAAATAGGCCCAGCCAACTCCAGCAATATATTTTGTAATTTTACTTTCTAACTTTCTTCGTTACTTTTGGAAAATTTTGCTAGCGTTAATATAAATGATAAACTCAATCCCCACTTCGCACTTATTGCTACTTATCTTAGTATAGGTAAGTATTATAAGTGTTTAGTATAGATGCCTGAAGTTTGATGCCTGAAGTATAGATGCATCTTGCAAACTCAACGCTGTCAATTTTTTTTTGTAGATTAGTAAACTAAAATAAATACTAAGTAGAGTCCAATAAAATCAAAAATTTGAGAAAAGTTCCCAATATTTAAAATCTTCCCGAAAAAACGTTCAAAAAGTGCAGAAATTGGAAACCGTTGCGTTTACAACGATGCAAACTTCAAAAACATTATAGTATTGGGTTCCTTTGGGAAATTCACCGCAGTACATTAGGTCTGAAGTGTTAAATATGAAAAGCTGTAACGACTTGCGTGACATAACGTCAATCACCCTGCAGCCACTTCTGTTACATTCTGAAAATCAGTCGTCTGACAATATGACAACAAGACTTAGATCGTGGTTGACGGTCAGTATGGTAAATCGCAAGTAACAAAATATTGTATAAGTACTAGCGATCACATTTCATATTGAGAGAATGCTATGGTTTTTGGTACCATCATTTTTCTTTTCTCATACCCATTTTCTTTCTCATTCCATTTTCCGATTCACATTCGATTGAGTACAACTTTTGGCCACGTCTGTCCTGAGCAGGCGTGTTTTTATCGAAATAACTAGATATAATCAGGCACTTGTACTTGAAAATATCTTTCACTTGTTGCTTCTTTAATCCCGGTTTGAAGTAGTTCCAACACATCCCAACGCACAGATTCTATAACCACAAATTATGAATATTAACATTATCAATATCAATCAATTTTTCGAAACCTGAGCCACAGTCACAGCTTCACAAACCACAAAATAAGAGAAGAAATACCACAAAATCTAAAAAGGCCACGTAAATTACCTTATCAAATGATTTGACTGCCACTCAATAAACAAAATTTCACGGGGTTTTACCTTCATGCATAAACTACTATGACTATTACTGGCGAACGTTACCGACAACAACTGATCAAATTGAACTGCGCACTTAAGGAAAAACGACCAGAATTACACCAAAAACATGATAAAGTCATTTTTCAACATGACAATGCTCGGCCGGATGTTGCATTACCTGTCCAGAACTACTTGGGAAACATTAATTGGGAAGTTCTGCCCCATTCGCCGTATTCACCAGACGTGGCTCCTTCTGACTACTACTTGTTTCGATCGATGCAGCACGGACTTTCGGAAATTAGAAGTGGTACTGGGACGGAATCCATCAATTAACAGAAGGATGGGAAAAAGACATAGCTAACGATGGCCAATACATTGATTATTGAATTAATTCGTTCTGTTATTCAAATAAATGCATATTTCAAGCAGAAAAAATCCGCATTTCATATTTATACACCTATTACTTTACTTCATGGCAAGCAAATGACATCGGTTCAAAATTGCATTAATTCATCAAAATAATACTTGAATACTTATGTAAGTGATTTTTTTTTAAGTTTAATAGTAATTAACAAAGAAATGACACATTGGCCATATTTATCATAAGACGAACGAAACAAAAAATATAGGGTGTTCTTTCAGAGGTATAGATCTTTGAAATAAAATAAAATTAGGATAAATGTTTTGATTGCCATTGGATTTTTGTTTCATTGGATAGAAAATTCTCTGTCATTTTTGATTTATTTGAATATGATTTCACGGAGGAAGTCCAAACCAGTGGTCCAATTTCCGACTACTCTAACCAATAATTGGGACCGCATTTCGTCAATAACGCGGGATTGTCTTCCAAATGGTCGAATTTTCGAGCCTGTCGACTTAGACGAGTAATTTGACGGCTCCCTAGAAGTAATAGTTCTACGATGTTAAATTACAAGAACATGCAGGCCAGTTCACAGGGCCAAAACGAGAAATTATGCGCTCAAATGCTTCTTTCAATAATTCGGTTGTTGCACGAGCTTTTTGGCATGTACAATACGCATTTAAACAATACGCCTTTGAGTTACAGTAAGTAAGTTCCAGTGTTTAGACAATCGCTTGTATTTTCTCATCAATCCAAATGTGGTAGTTTTGTTAATTGACGTAGCCATTCAACCAGAAATGAGCCTCATCGCTAAACAAAATTTTCTTATGAAATTCGGGATACTTTTTCACTAAATTTGCATATTTGCAGACGTTGATCAAACGTCGACGAAACTAACCATCAAACGCATTGCAGCTGTCAAACCATGACCAGCATTAAAAATTATTGCCAACTCAAAGTTGTATAATTCTCAAACAAAAATTACCTCTATGACGAATTCAAAAAAAAATTCTAGTACTCTATTTTTCAATGCTCGATCTAAGCAACTTAAACCTGCCTTCAAAATCTCTTCGCTCTCTGGCTCGCATTGACGTTCTGCGATTCGTGCATTCTGCTGTCGCTTAGCAACATTCACCTTTATTATATATATATATACCGTTTGGTCCATCTTCCTCCAATGAGTAACATGTACTCGCTCTAGGTAACTTCAATAATTGATCAAGTATCATACGTCTTGTAGGGATGTTGTAATTAAGGGATGGAAAGTGGTTAAAACAACAATTATTTCTGCCTGGAAGTTGATGAAAATCTTCTCACATTATCCGAGCAGCTGCTAGCCGGTGTTCAAAAAGAGTTCGATTCGACTTAAAATAATCAGGAGAAAAAAGAGCAAAATATGGCTTTTGCATCGTAGATTACATGAAGTCTCGTAGATGAACATGGACACCTTAATGTCCATGCCTAACGGCTTAATCCCACGGTCTCCATAGACGGGGTTGGAAAAATGTGTCGACCACCACCCCTAGTATCAGAGACAAGTCTCAGTCCTAGGTCCCAATTTATTTAAGCTACCTGGATTCCCGAACGCAACTGGTGAGTGCTCTCCGCCACTCTCTAGCCTTCGAAACCACAACCACCACGTTTCAACCAGGATAGGCTCCTCACCGTGTAGGGGGCTGACAGTAACCTGTCATGGGCGTTCCCCTAACCCGTGGTTCAGATAACCTCTGATCAGGTTTCGCTTCTCTATTGGCCGAGAAAAACTCTCAGTTTTTGCTCCAGGTGCACGGAACTAATGGCCCTTTCTCATACCTCGGGTACGTGGGGTCGGTACTCCCCAAAGACTGAATGGAACAAGCCGAAGCCTAAACCATCAGAACCCCTGCGTTCACCCGGATTCCTATAGCACAAGTCTATAAGGTCCGGGTTAACACCGTTACAACATAAGAGCAACATTTACTGCACCATTTACTCAACATTTTCTAGTTCACTTTTAGCAGGTGTACTAGTCTCGCATCCACATCATCAACATATTTAATGTTGTCATACGAGCTTTTCTCTGCTAACAACATTTACCTCACTTCGTCTACATAACACTCAGTCAGTTACATTCAGTTTCTCTAAGTTGTCAGTCACTCCAGCAACACATATCACTATCAACAATTGCATCATTACCAACAATTAAACTGTACATTAGTTTCTCCATCTCTTCTCAATCATCATAGTCATCAATTCATCTCGGCAGCTAACACCCCTCGGTTCAGCTTCAGTTAACTTTCTCATAGTACACCCATGATTCCCAACATTTGGAACCCCTATTTGGTGACGTCACTGGTACTCATTAGATCAACCTCTCCTCAGCAGTATAGAACCTCGAATCCTCGCTTTTCGTCCGTTACATCGTTACATCGGTACATCAGGTGAACAGTTCATCCGTTTCAACAACAGCAGCTAGGTTGCTACACTTTTCCCTCGGTACACTACGTACCGAGCCAAATCCCGTAAGCGACGTCTTCGGTACTAGTTATAGTCAGGTCCTTCCGACTGCATCATCCTCTCATACAGCATCACTCCTTCATACAGCATCACTCCCTCTCATACAGCGATTTCAACATTTTATCTCGCGGACTTTTTACAAACATAGATCATTCTTCCGTACGTCTGTCGTCACTTCTTATTCACAACGGTTTCACTCGACAAAAGACCAACGCCACTGACGCCCAGTACCGTCTTTACCATAAGGGCACACGGGGCCCGTGCCCAGGGCCCCCAATCTCAGGGGGCCCCCAAGGACCGACAATTTCTCTCACACATTTATTCTCAAAATCTTTTTGTCGGGCACATTACACTTTTTCCACAAATTAGTAATCTTATCAGAAGGTATTTACAAGGCATATACTACGCCATTATATCGATGACTGCGCCTATTCCTACAGTACTAATTAATAATATTTCCGAACGTTTCCTTCCTAATTTACTAAGTACACCATCTGGCGATCACTCACGCAATCCCTCCGATTCCTAAGTCGTGCTGCACCGTCTAAACAAGGCCTAACATAAATGTCGACATTGTCTATGGTTGGGGGAATCCTCAAATGATGTATTAAACTATCAGTCCGATAAGAGTGAGTGGCGTTATTTTGTTTCGTTTGATATCTAAAATTGAGTAAGATAAACAGAAGTTTCGATTTGTTCGTTTAAACATTATTTCATTATGTCGATAAGAACATATTTAAGTGGTTCACAAAAAAGAAAAAAAGTTATAGCTCAAAAAGAAATAACGGAAAAACTTCCAAAGCTCACTTCGTTTTTTACGGTTGAAGAAACAATTAAGCCGAAGGATTGAATGGATGGTCACCGGAATGGAATGTCACCAGGAAAAAGAGGTTACCTGTGACGAAAATGACAAACACACTTTAGATGCTGAACCATTGACTTCAAGCTACTGTGAATTGATAACTGCAAGCTTAGAGAATGTATCAGTGTCTCCCGACCCTGGTACTTACTGTGACGACATTTTACCGGAAGAAGTCCGTGAATTTGGATTCGAAACGGGCCAGAGTTTTTCCAAAATAAAAAAAGTGACTTCTCTGAAACTTCTACAAGTTTTCCAGATGCAAATGGTAAAACGAAAACTAGATACTTGACTAAAAATATTTTTATTCGTAAATTGACGAACGGTGAGTCTTTAGAAAGAAAATAGCTCCTTTATTCACCAGCAAAGAAATCTGTATACTGTTATTGCTGCCGTCTATTTAATACTGGTACTGGACATAACTTAAGTTCTCCTGATGGATATAAAGATTGGAAGCATATAAGTAACTTATTGATAGAGCATGAGAACAGTTTACAGCACAGGGAATTTATGATGAATTATGTTGCAAGAATGAAAACTACTGGACGAATTGATACTCAGTTGCTGTCCCAATATAATACAGAAATTAACTATTGGAAGAATGTGCTCAGGAGAATTGTTGCAGTCGTGAAATTTTTGACTTCAAGAGGTCTTGCTTTTCGTGGTGATAATGAGACATTAGGATCGCAAAATAATGGGAATTATTTGGGATGCTTACAACTGATTAGTGAATTTGATCCTTTTCTTGCTGATCACATACAAAACTATGGAAATCGTGGAAAACGAAGTACATCATATTTATCGGCAAATATTGGTAATGAATTTATTAATTTAATGGGACAGCAAGTTTTGAAAACCATTGTCAAAGAACTTAAATCAGCAAAGTACTACTCTATTAGCGTCGATTCTACGCCCGATCTGTCCCACGCTGACCAACTGACTTTCATAGTTAGATACGTAAAAGACGGACAGCCTATTGAGAGATTTTTACAATTTTTGCCTGTGGATGAACATAATGCGCAACATATAGTAGATATCATTTTAAACTTTTTTGAAAGCCTTGATATTCCTATAAAAGATTGTCGCGGACAGAGCTACGACAATGCATCAAATATGTCTGGTAAGTACTCTGGTGTTCAGTCAAGAATAAAAGAAGTTTGCGAATTTGCGATTTACGTTCCATGTGCAGCACATTCGCTAAATTTAGTGGGTGTTCAGGCTGTTGAGTGTGTTACTGAAGCAGTAACATTTTTTCAACTTGTACAAAAATTGTTCAATTTTTTCTCGGCTTCGACAATACGATGGAAAATTTTGACAGATCATTTAGGTGCAAAAAGAGTCCTGAAGTCTCTTTCGGAAACTAGGTGGTCTGCAATCACTAATGCTTTTAATGCTTTGCAAAATGGTAATTTAAATATTTCTGAAGCATTGTCTTCTATCGCGAGTGACATCAATCAACCAGGAGACACTAGAAAGAAAGCCCAAAGCCTAGCAAAAAAAAATAATAAATAGCCTAGAGTTATGAATAAAACAAGTCTAAGTTTACAGAACAGCACTATGACCATGGACGTTGTAACGAAACTCTACGAATCTCTAATCAGTTATGTCAATACCGCACGCAATAATTTTGATCAGTACGAAACGGCTGCTAAAGAAAAAAATCCATATGCTGACTACAAAGATACATTTGAAAGATAAAAATTTCGCAGCACACGCATCACTTTTTTTGAAGGATCATCAGAGACTGCACAGTTGAGAGGCAAGGAAAAGTTTCGTGTAGATACTTTCATTCCCATAACTGACACATTAAATACGCATTTAAAAAAACGTTCGGCAGCATACCAAGAAATTGATAGTCAATTTAGTTTTCTTTGTCAGTTAACAACAATCGAATCTGATGAGTTGACCAAAAAATGCAAAGAATTTGCAGAATTTTATCATGAAGACATTAATGCAGATGAGCTCAAAACAGAATGTTTTCATTTAAGCCAATATTTAAAAAACATAGCAAAGCAATCAGTGGATTTAAATATCTCAACCTTACATAACCTAATAAAATCAGATAAATTGGAAGAAACTTAACGTAGAAATTGCTACAAGAATATTCCTTTACCTAATGGTTACCAATTGTAGTGGAGAGCGGTCATTTTCGCAGCTTAAGAGAATAAAAAATGAATTGCGAACAACAATGTTACAAGAATGACTGAGTAATTTGTCAATTATGTGCATAGAAAGTGATATCCTTCAAAAAATTGACTTTAAGGATATAATAGAAGAATTTGCTCGACAGAAATCCCGAAAGAAACCGTTATCGTAATCGTCACCAAAAAACCAGCAGCATTCCAATATCATTAATGACATATTATATCATAATATATTTGATTACCTATAATAAATGGTCATACTCATACTTATTAGTCAAAAAAAATGTTATTATAATTCGCTTTTTTACTTTCCAAAAGGACCCCAAATTCTTGTGTGCACCAGGGCCCCAGCCTAGTTTAAGACGGCCCTGCTGACACCTCTCCTCCCCATTTACACGGGCTTGGGATCGTCATGAGGTAGAACCGAAGTTCTAACCCCAAAGCTGGGTTCATCGTAGGTTCCATCGTAGGTTACAGTTAAATCGACTTTATTTAAGATTTAACAGCTTGCAAAACGCTAATAGGAGTTTTCTCCGAACCAATTTTGAAACGGATGAAAACGCTGTTCAAAACCCACCGCTAGACAAATCCTCTTGAAATTGTTAATGTATGGCATTATTTTTATTATCTAGTGACGTTCATGGCTGTTTTGAATTGAGCAAAAATATTCTTTAATAATCAATTTACTGCAAAAATTCGTAAAAAATGGAAATTTTAGAAATTTAGAAAAAACCCCAATGTACTTGGCAACCCAATGACTATTACTTTGAGGAAAAATTTTGGTTTGTGGTCTAGGTCACAAACTTTTGATGTTACGTTTCCGGCCGCTAAGAAATTTCTAAACTTGTTCTAACGCCGCCATCTTTTTTTTTTTTTTGTTTAAATCAATTATAAATATAGGACCATAACTCTCCCCATAATTTATTAAAAAACATGCCTCTATCTTTATAGGTAGTTAAAAGATGTTTTTTTATTTGTAGCACTAAAGCACCTTTCAGTTAACATTCCTTACAATAAGCTCATTAAAAATTCTGACAATTAAAAGTAACAATACCAGGAATTAAACAACGTACCTGATTGAAAAAAAGGATTTTACTACCCATTCTATTAACACCGCACATTATATTTTTAACAGGAACAACTTAAGCTCCAAAAAAAACTTGAATGTGAGAAAGCACAAAATAGCATCTACTTTTAACATTAGTGACTGTGTTGGTGGTGATAATATTCAGAAAACAACTGAATCCCTCGTATTTACTCCAAAACTTTTCGAGAGGAGGTACAATATAATTTATTTCAACCCTTTCGTTAGCCTTTTCCATTTTAATTTCGTTTAAATGGCACACAATATTCTACACCCCTATGTCATGCTTCTTACACAACCGTTCACTAGGAAATCTCATTATCTGAATAATTACTCCCCATGTAATCTGTGGTCGAAAAATAACGTTTTAAATATGATTAAAGCAAATGAGAAGAGCAGATGGTACGAACATTGGGATGATTGGGATAAGTTTTTCCTGTTTACAGGAGAAGGCTGTAGTTAATATTTAGTATAAGTGAATTTAAGAAGCAACTGGAGTAAATCTGTATAACAATTGTATGTTATTTAGCCGTACACAATAGTGTGAACCATTTTCTGAAAAAGAAAAAAGGATACTCTCCTCAATGAAGCAGTACCAGCATTCATTTATTATTTATTATCTACATTTTATCTTTTTTCTGAAACGATCTAAGACCGCCGAAAAATTTGTAAAAAAAATTGTTTAGTAAGACTCGGGACATCTATAAATCAAATATTTTAATTACTTATTTTTAACCACTCACAAAAAATAATTTTAATAATTATCATAATCACAACATTAATATCTTTAATAATGATTATTATTAGTTTTATTATAAGCCCACCAACTTGGTAAAACCTAGCTGGGTATGAAAGGTACCTTTGGGGAAGTTATATTATTGGTCAAGCCTGATTCCGACCAGATAATTTTCTCGTGTACCTCATTCTCTTCGAATGAGGCAAACTCTAACCCGCTTCAAGACGCAGCCTTGTGGCAGCCTTGTGACAAAAACCTGAAGATGCCAATATGACGTGATGAAAGGGTTTACCATTGCTGCCCGTTGATACTAACTGATGGATGTGAGCCCAAAACTATTCTCGGGGAATGGTACCTCGGATCGAAATAGTTGAAACAGGTGTTGGAGTGGACGTCGTATCGCTGTAATCCAAAGAGTGCCGTTCTTCAGCGGTGGAAAACTTGCAAACTGCTGTAGCGAATGCTACAGATGAAGGATTCGAAACACATGGTATGGTTACTTCAGGCTGTGTACGTGTCTAATAATTGTACCGAGACCCCGTGCTAACTTAGCGCGCATAGTTTAGGCGGTGTAAATGTATAAATAAATCAAATAATCGAAAATGCAGGCATTTTTCTTCAGTCTTATCACATCCTAGATATGACCAAAGACATCGGTAGCCTTGCAACGGATGATAATTGAAAATGTTGAAAACCTCGTTCCTATCAGAAGGAAGGCCATCTAACGTTTGCAGTTGGAACTTTTGGTTATTTTGAGGTTTGATGACATTTCCCATGTGGCAAATAGTTTTATGTTTGATACTGATGAAATGGATCGCTTTCTGCTTGAACAAAGTTGGGATTTATTAAACACTTATTTCTAAAGTGGTGAGCCTTCTACTCAAATTGTAAGAAAATTTACGAAACAAAATCGAAAAAAAAGGTGTGGGAAAAATGTAGTTTGTGGATTTACTTGTGAAGCACGTTCGTGAAATAAATGAAACCACCCGTAGATGTTCCTGTCCAGTGCGTTAAACGTAAAACATCTCTGCTGTTACTCAGAGTGTGCGTGAACAACCATGATCATCAACTCGTTATCTTTCTCAAGAATTGAGAAAGTTCGCATGATTGAGTTGGATGATCATTCACCAAATGATCATCCGATGCATTTTCGGTTTGCTCGATGGCTCCGACCCATTGATGGAACCGCTTGATGGAAGATGAGCAATTTTACCGGAAAATCATTTTTAAGATGAAGCCCATTTCCTTGCTTCGAAGATATGTCAATAAGCAAAATTGTCGTATCTGGGGCTCAGCAAATCTACACGACATTGCGGAGAAACCAATGCATTAAATCAATGTCTAGTGCGAGTTTAGATCTGACTGAATTATTGGCAACCTCTACTGCGCATTGCCAAGTGATTTTTTCTCAAAATTAAAGAGGATGTCAAAGACAAAATTTTGTTTCAAGCAGACGCTGTAACGTGCCACACAACCAAGGTAACAATCGATACTTTGGGTGCTTTATTTGCAAATCGAATATCGAAGCTGCGATTTCACTCCATTGGACCTTTTTTTGATAAGCTAGCCGTGGCAGTCATTTGAATGATCAGGTCTTTCATTCCTCAAAAGAAACGTTCAATCTTTCTAATAAACTCATAACTTTGAAAAAATATTCATGACTTTTTCTTTATAGGCGATTCAAATTCCAAATCTTAAATGGTCCGACCTGTACATCCTGTGGTAAAAACAAATGAATTTAATACTATTAAAATTACTAAAGAGATAATATAATTTGTCATGAGCATTATAAGTCCATTACATTTATACCCAAGGTATAGTATTTTTTTATGACTCAACTGGATTAACAATGACTTTTATATCATCTCCTAAGAGAGATAAGATCGATTACGGCTAGATGTGGGTCAGCAAAATCAGTGCACAGCATGAATGTAGAGTCCTAGTTCGATGCTTAGCCGTAGCTTTATACTCGAAGTTGATATACTAGAAGCCTATCTTCAAGGTATGCAACTAAATAATCAGCCTTTTGAAATTGTTGAGCAGGTCAGTGTGAAACAAGGCGAAGATATTGGTACTAATTCGCTCGCTTTTATTCGATGGCTAACCCAACTAATGCATAATAATTCCGATCTATGGACACGGGAAGTCTTAAAAAAACATTAATACACAATAATGAAATAATTACCTTTCACATTCTAGGATTGATTAAAAGTAAAGGATTACTCTAGCATTGCTTGCTTTGTAGGGTCTGTACTGGGTAGTTGTGAATACCAGAGTATTGTATTTATACACAAGACTTGATGAGGATAGGATGAGAATAGGATAGATCGTCATAGGGCCGGTGAGGTGAACTTTAAAAATCTCGTATTCATAGGTCAGAATACGGGATGACTCACATCTACATTATTTTGTATAATCCAGGATTGTTTAGAAAAACAAACATTGCATTCTCTCTTTTGATCTGCATTGTTTAAATTTACACGAAAATCAAAAGAAATTTTAAAATCGGAAGAAAAAGGACAACAAATGTATGCACCTATTGCTGCTTGGTAATAAGGATCGTCATGAAGTCTCACATAAAACCAGCTCAACACTTTTCGAACCCAATTAACAGCACCATTGGTTGTTTAATGTCTTCTTCATACCTGACTCTTCAAACCAAAATCAATAATCAACTGGCATACTTAAGTTCGGCATTTTTAGCTACGTATTTTTTAATTTATTTCGGAGCATATTTATAATTACAAGCTTATACTTTTATTATATTTCTGAAATCGAAAAAGTAAAAATTAAAAATCAAACATCGATACTGTAGAATATTCTGAATCGAAAAACATTTTCATGGATGAAGAAGCGAAAGGATTGAAATAATTTCCGAAGTAGATAATCGTTTTGCTATTCCCTGATTATTTATTAATAACAAATTAAGTACAACTTGAAGCTAGCTACTAATATTTTGTTAGATCACCCATAGCTTTGATAACGCTCTTATTGTTATTATTATGCTGTCGAAGCAATTATCAATTTTATTCTGTATTTGATTGATGTTTTCTCATATATATTAGATATTTTGATAGATGTGATTATTAATTTCATAAAGCCACAGGTTTAGTTTAACAAAGGCATCAATTTCGCAACTCAAGAGGCACCAGATATGTTTAATAGGGTTCCGGTTGGCCAATTGCAAGCCGTAGAAGAACAGGGATCATGGCACTATCAATGATACAGATTGGTTGAAAAGTATTGAAAGCACAAATGAAAGAATGTGAACTTTTAAATGAAATTAGTTTTTTTTATTAAATATAATCTCCCTCAACTTCAATACACTTATTCCAATGATCCTGCAATAATTTTATACCATCTCTGTAATGATTTTCTGGAAGCTCTGCAAAACACTGTTCCACGACTGAAATAGCTTCTTCATTCGATGAAAAACGCTTTCCACGAAGGAATTGTTTCAAGTTTCTCAAGAGGTAGTAGTCGCTAGGAGCCAAATCTGGTGCATACGGTGGATGTTCAAGCAATTCGTACTTTAATTCATTCAATTTAGCCATAACCTTTTTTGCCGATCGTTCTGACTTAATCTGTTTTGGAGCTGAACAACCAGCCTCAGTCCACTATAATCGTTCTTGTTTCAATATAGGATCATGGTTTCATCCATAGTTCATTTCATCCAAACGACGCATAAAATCGGTTTTATTCTTATTAAAAAGATTCAAATGATGCTGAGAAAATTGCTTTCGTGTGAGTTTTTGTTGAATTGTTAACGAATGCGGCGCTAACTTTCCAAACAGCTTTTTCATACGTAATTCTTCATGTAAAATATGGAGTACTCGTTCATCAGAGATGCCTATGGTATCAGCAAACGCTTAGTCAAACTTGGAACTTCACTAACAATATTATGTACAGTTCACTAACAATATTATGTATATTAGCAAGATTTCTGGTGTTGTTGCAGTTTTTGGTCGTCCACTACGTTGTACATCTTCAACGCTTGTACGACCACGTTTAAACTCCAAAACCCATCGATGTACAATTGGAAATGAAGGAGCAGATTCTTTTAACACGCTCACCATTTTTGTATTAATTTCTGTTGCTGATAAACCTTCCAAAACAAAGAATTTTATTACTGCACGATACACAGTTTTTTCCATTGTTAAAAAATGCACCGACACGTCGAATTCAAATGGCTTGTAAATAATGAATGAATTGACAGATCGAAATAAAATTTTTAGTATGTTCATATGAAAGATGAAATATCAAAATGGCGTATGAATTTTGATTCCTCTACTGCTTAATAGGTATCGCTTTCAGTACTTTTCAACCAACCTATATTTCGAACATACTGGGCACTATAAAAGAATACACCATTATGCATAAAGGTTGGGATTAATATGTCTAAATGCGATGATTAATGAGGCCTAGTCCGAAGTAATGTGACAAACAGTTCCAGGCTAGGTTCTCGGTGTGACAGGAGAGGTGTTTAGTCGGTAGTCCGGTAGCGGGGGAATCCGACACTCAGGGCGTAAACAGCCTTCACCTCCAAAACAAAAAAAAATCTCTCCTCCAAAACAAAAAAATTTTCATTCTCTGATTGACGAAATACAACGGTCCACATCAATCTGCTGAAATACAAGATCATGTCATAATGGCCGATGTTTGCTTAACTGTCTTTAGAACACAAGTTTCATTGTACCAATCATGAGGTCTTCCCCGCACAAATTGGTGACTTTTTGTTAACGCATCTAACATGCAGTCATTGCTTAATACAATCTGAAAAACAAGGAAAAAATATAAAAGTTTGAAAATTGTGGTTTGAAGCGAGGAAAACAACAGAAAAGCATTAAAGATGTAATTACCTATCTTACTTCATCTCTCCTTACAGAATAATATTTAAGTATTTTGTGAATGCCAATCTAGCATATGTATTTTGACCGTTGATTTCACTTTGTTGCTGGTCGCCTAGCATTTAAGTTACCTTTTTTAATTGTTTCCTAAGTCTTATTGGCATTATAAATATTCCATCGGCGACCAGATCCCAATGAAAAATTGAAACGAACAACGAATTCTTCGGTGTGTTCGCGTAATTTTACATCAATGCCAGCCCGAATTCTTTCGTTTGCTGGAAGTTTTTAAACGACTTATTATTATAACATATTAATTCGCATCACCGTCTAAAGAGAAACAACCATACGTGCGATTTGGCGTAAAAACCTTGTTTGTTTTTACAAACACAGTTATGAGGGCTTATTAATGCAAAGATAGATATTTGCACTTTCCCGTGTTAATTAATATACGACTTCATAATAACGATTCAGTTGTAGTTAAAATCCTTTGCTTTCACAAATCAATCACCTTTTCACACATCAAACACTATTACTTCCCAAATGCTAATAGACAACTAACGGCTTTGTAGTTTTTACCGGATTTACATAAGAATAACTTTTTATGTGGCAATGGCTGCGAGGATGTACAAGCAAAAACATGTACTTGCAAGAATTCAAAATCACCGTGATTTTCCACAGCCCATAAAACCGCTTCAAAACACTCGCAGAGATAATCATAATTTTAAAACATTCTCAAAATCCAATTTTTTATATCACCATAAACAAACAAACAATTTAAAGAAAACCTTTTTTTAATACTTTTATCAAAACGGCATTTCTTCTTTGTTATATTCATAAAACTCACTAAGATAGTAAATAAACAAGTAAATTTATTTTCAGTGATTCTTTATTTTTTAAATTTTTAGCTACAGAGGTAAGTAAATCATAAACCAGATTGGCTATACGAAAAAAAAATCAAAAATTAACTATTCGATGAGGAAATGTGTTGCCTTCTAGTTTTCTAAATTAAAACCATCATTTAAATTAAAAATTTATGGAAGCAGAAAAAGAACATGAATTATTGAGACAAAATTCATGTCTCTTTAAGTATTATTTCCTTCAAGTTCGATCCATTTTTTTCCAAACCTATATCCTTTTTCTATGGTTGCTTTGGGGAATGTGTTCGAACACCCATTAATGCACGATGACATTTCGTGATTTTCTGAAAATGCTTACCATAGAGGTATAAGATATCTTATACTTCTATGATGTTTCTAATGTAGGAGTTTTCCAGGTTCGTTATACAATTACAACATACATACAATTGCTTTGGAGTTAAACAGGCACAATCTTTGCATGTTTTATCATACATCAAAATTACATGTATTCTTTATAACGGTGTAGTTACTAATTATATAAGTATTTGGAATATTTTGTTATAAGTATTTTGGAGTTAAATCGAACCTTTTTGGGTTGATTCATAGTCCGGAGGAGTGCTGTGTAAAGTATGTTAGCACGGACCCTCACATCTAGCTAGTCTTATAGATTGCAATAATATCCTCTAACCACTTTGTACTCTTTTTACCAAACAAAAATATCTTTATATTTTAAGGATTTTACCACTACACAAAGTTTATTTTTCTTCATGACTAAAAGCTAATAATAATAAAATCATGACTTACAAAAATCGCTTAAATATGTGGCACTTTAAGACTTTTCAATTAACACATATTTTCGCTCAGGATATATCGTCAGAAAAAAAATTCTAATCATAATTTTATATAGCTTCCAACCAAATGATCATACTCAACTATGAGAGCAATATATACATTATCTCCTTTTTAACTTGCTTCTTTTTTGTTTCCGGCATCCCTTTTAACATCGCTGAAACAAGTTCACCAAAAATTGTATCTTCGCAGCGGTCAGCTTTATCTGGTATGGGAACTTCCGTTGATTTTGGCTGACTAGCAACGATTTCTTGAACAATTTTCGTTGATCGCTGCCGCTCGTTGCCGCTGTCATCTTCCGCATTAACCTCATTCAATGTAGAATTATTTGCTTCTTTTGTAATAGGTTTCAATACATCATCAGGCTCAAGCATTGGTTCATCATCATTTTCGATAACTGATACTTCAACACTTTCGTCCTGAGCCCCTTCTAATTGCTCTTCGACAGATTCTATCTCTATTTCATTATTATCTTGTTTAGGAGAATGCTCTTCTACCGTTTCATCGTGTATGTTTTCAATATCACGCTGTTGTGACTCCGATTCTTCATAATCAAAAACTTCAGCAATTGCAGAATGCACTTCAGGCTGAACAGCTTCCTTGCTCTTATGTTCTTGTACGCCTTTTCCTGTTACAATTAATTCGAATAAATTAACTCGGCCATCATCTTCGGATTGTATGTCTTTTAATGTTATGAAGAATTCCGGTTCATCGTCATCTTGTAATTTTTTTGATGAGCCTCTAGTTGTTGGCAACGCTAGAAACGTCATTTGTTGAAAATATTTAAATTTCTTTTGCATTTTAGTATCTTCTGATTTTAATGCATTAAAATATTTTTCTTGTAAACGGTACCATCTTGATTTGATCCAGTCAACTGAAAGAATTAAAAAGAGTAAATACAAAACTGTTTATCGATTTTAAGGTAACGTTGTAAATTAAACAAAAGATCATTGTGAATAAAACGCCATGACTCTTCGCACTGATCCATTGCACTTATAACTGATTAATCACGCGAAACAGATGCATTAATTGGTTCTGTGAATTCTCAAATAAAAATTGAATCATAAATATACCAACTTTAAGTAATACTGCTTCAAAGTTCAATCGACAAATCTAAATTTCTAAGTTTTTGCATGGTCTAATGAATGACTTTTGTCATAAGACCATAGGACCATACAAAACTTACAAAAACCAAGAACGCATCATTAAACATAGAGATTGCAATATAAACAGTATAAGGGTCAATCAATGAGACGGAAACGGAATTCGTGACCCAAGAAGGTAAAGCACCCCAGAAAAGCTCGGTCTAAATAACACGAGGTTTTCAATGAATGAAGAATCTTGAAGACGCAATACTCAATTAATTGTCGCAAAAAATAAAATGCTATTCGAAACGCTTGTGTAGATCAACAACGAATATTTTAGTTAATTTGAAATTTATCGTACACAACAAACATAAAACCATTTTAAATCATATATGCATAGCTGCGAAGATCGAAAAGGGGAAAGTGACGTATTTAAATCCCAGCGATAGCCAGTAACGTAAAAAGAAGCTATAAGACCCGTCAATGTTTGATTCTATAACATTAGTCGGCTTTGTTTTTAACGTGTGACCAACACATTCATTAGGAGCGTTTGCTTATGATTTGATTATTTATATTATACACAAAAGCTTCAGTGTTTATAATATCGATTGGCACTACCAGCTTAGGCGGATGTCGACTGGTTATTTTTACCAGTTATGAATATTGCTTTCAGCTTGAACTTGTCCTATTTTCCAAATTACCTAAGCTGGTAGTGCCAATCGATGCGTCCCAGCCTGTGAGTTGGCACTTGACGAGAAGCGGCAGGGACACGTGTTCGAAACCAGCTTGAGCTCTTTCCATCTTTCTGAATATTTGCTGTTCGTCTGGATTATTGTCTATACTACAACGATTTTAAATTGTTTTATATAAATAAAGCACGAATAGTAGTCATGTCTTTTCGACGACTCTTTTATTATATACACATTGATCAAAATGTCAAAGTTATTTTCCAGATCTGCTAGATCTGTCACTATATGATATTTTCATCTTGAAACTGGTTGTTTGGAACTAGTTTAAGGAATTTAGTGACTTTATGATCAAATTCAAGAATTTATAACCAGTGCAACTTACTGAAGTTTATGATAAAATTCAAGAATTTATAGCCAATGCACCTTACCGAAGTTAATTATACTTGAACTTGTTTGCCCGCTGGCTTCATATATCGCGTCGCGTTTTCATTCACAGCTGCTCTTCGTCGCTCGCCGTAGTCGCTTTTATACAACTACCAAACATCCCAGAACCTTCCATGCGGATTGTTCTCGCGTGTACGCGTTGAGTCGCTTGCACCGGGATCTGTTGTACTTAATGCGCGCGACGTGTTTACGCATTCGAGAACAATCGATGTGTTGGTAGTTGTAAACATGTTACGACTTTTTGTTTACGCCGACTACAGTACGCGTAACCTGAACACGTCACACTATCCCCGCCTTATATCTTTTTCGCCCCGAAAAAGTGTCATATTAACGATCTCCGCGTCTTCGTACTGATAATATAGGGCAAGGCGGTCCAGATGAACAATTTTCATTTTTGCGCTAGGTTTCTGGTGTTCCTGTATCCGATATACCACATCGTTGATCCGATGATTCTATGGGGCCCTTCCCGATTCGGCTGTAGCTTCGGAGATCTGCCTTTCCGACGCCGGGGGTTATATAGCCACACCAAGTCGTCCGGCTGGAAACCAGATGAGTTTGCCATTAAGTCATATCTGGTTTTCATGCGGTTTCACGTGGTTGTCTCTATTTGCTTCCGCAATATTTTGTGTATCTGATTCAGCCGTTGCCTTAAGTCGCTTGTATACTCCGAAATAGGTTGGGGCTTCTCAGGGGGTGTCCCAAACTTCACATCAGCTGGCAGACGAATCATTTTTCTAAAGATGACTTTCGCGGGTGCTTCTCCAGTCGATGCATGTTCCGCAGTTCGGTATGCCATCAAAAATAATGGAATGCGTCGATCCCAATCTCTCTGGTTTTCATCCACCATCTTGGCCAAATGTTTATTAAGCGTGTCATTGAACCGTTCGACCATTCCATAGGACTGAGGGTGAAGTGGCGTTGTCCGTGTTTTCCGTATACCCAGCAGTTCACACATTTCAGCAAAAACTTGTGACTCGAAGTTTCTGCCTTGGTCTGAATGTAGTTCATGGGGTACGCCATATCTACTAACCCACTGAGAAACGATTTGTTCCGCTACAGTAGTTGCTTCCTGGTTAGGAATTGGGTAGACTTCTGGCCACTTGCTGAAGTAATCAGCTACAATTAGTAAATACCGAATTCCCCATTCGGACTCGGGAAAGGGTCCTGCGATGTCCACAGCTATTCTTTCGAATGATACCCCCACGTTATAGGTCTGCATTCGCCCTCTCGTTCTTCGACTTGGGCCTTTGACGGAAGCACATATTGTGCATTTTCGACACCAGTCAAGAACATCCTCTCGAGCGTGGAGCCAATAGAACTTTTCTGGCACCTTTGCCAGGGTTTTGTTTACCCCAAGGTGACCTCCCGATGTTCCTTCATGCATCTCCTTCAGTACTCCGTTGACCCGACTCTTAGGAAGAACAATTTGCATCCTATGTGAAGTGCCGTCTGCCGTTTCCCATTTCCGTTTCAGAACTCCATCTTCGACCTCAAGGGAGTTCCATTGAGCCCAATAACTTTTCAACACCGTGCCGCGTGCTGATATGTCCTTCCACTCGGGACGTCCAGTTGTCTCCTTCCATACCAACAATGGTCCAACATCATCATCTGCTAGCTGAGCGTCCCGCAGTGCGTGCTGCGTCCAACCCTCATCGACTTCCGTTGTGATTACACGCAGATTCACGCCTTGTTCTTTTTCCTCAGACCGTCGGCAGTGTTTACAAGTCGCTGGACATGGGCGACGGGATAAAGCGTCGGCATTCCCATGCACTCCTCCTTTTCGATGGACGGTTTCGTGGTCATATTTCTGTGGTGTTTCCATCCTTGTAACCAACCCTTGTTCCACGAAGTTGGTTTTAGTTCGTTTCCCTGACCCTTCAGTTAGAGGGGCCTTATTTTCAAGCTCTGGCTCTGGTCGGCGTCTCCATCTAGTGGCACAGCTTGGACAATGGCTTGATGTTTTTCGCTGTTTGCAGCCCCACTGCAGTTGCCCTTGTTCACCACAAATCCAGCATCTAGGTGAAACATACACCTTCGATCTATTGTTCTGCATCCTTCTGTTGTAACCTGCCGGATCCTGACTGTGTTACGAGTGGCTGTTTTGGTAGCTTCGAAGTTTAAAAAATATGTCAGTGCGTCCTTTACTGAGCATTTTTCGGCTAGGCGTACAGCTTGTTGTATTTCCCTGTCCTGCAACGCACTAATAAATGCTTCTGCTGCCACATCATCCCGAATATATTGGTTGTATGCAGGGTAAGCCAAAAGTGCAAGCCTTTCAGTATCCTGAGCCAACTGCTGTAGTTTCACCTGGTTTCTGCATCCGGTTGCGCAGCTGCGACCTGTAGATCTGCTTCAGGTGATTATCTCCATACCTCATGTCCATTGCGTTCATGATAGCGACGGAGCTTGACTGCAACTCGGCAGGGACAGTTTGGAGTATTTCCGCAGCTGGGCCTCTCAGAGCAAGAATTAAGGCTGTTGCTCGCTCCTGGTCATTCCAGTGATTCGTTTGAGCAGCAGCTTCAAACTGGGTTTTGTAAATGCTCCAAGCTATTTGTCCATCGAAAGTTGGTGCTTTTACACTCCTTGTTGAAACACTGGCTGTATTCGTTATCTGGCTGTATTCGTTATCTGGCTCGGGTTACTTGTTATTGGGCTTGGGCTACTCATTATCGGGATCGGGTTACTCACTATCGGGGCCGGGCTACTCGCTATCATTACTTTCGTTCGTTTTAAGTCTTCTTTTATTCTTTCAATCTCTTCCCGAACCGTCTCCACTTTGCTCATCCTTTCTTCCACTTTGTCCATCCTTTCTTGGAAACCTTCAATTTGATGGTTAAGCTTTCGGCTTAGTTCACCTAAATCTGCTCTTAATTCAGCTGATTGCTTGTTGAACGCTGTTGACTGCCGGTCGAGCTTCTCATTTAACTCAGTTGACTGCCGGTCGAGCTTCTCATTTAAGTCAGTTGACTGCCGGTCGAACTTCTCATTTAAGTCAGTTGACTGCCGGTCGAACTTCTCATTTAAGTCAGTTCACTGCCGGTCGAGCTTCTCATTTATGTCAGTTGACTGCCGGTCGAGCTTCTCGTTCAACTCCGTTGATTGCTTTTGCATTACCATCAACATTCGCATCAGCCCTTGCGCACTCAGAATTAGTTCTTCCTCCTCGCCTCCAGTGCAACTTTCAGCATCGGGAAACTCAAAGGACTCTGGATCCATTCCTTCCGCTACCAGCGCTTCGTTTAACCGGGTGATTAATCTAGCCTTGCTTCCTTCGGTGGAAATTTTCCGCTTTGATACAGTCGCTTTTATAGTCGCTTTTATACAACTACTAAACATCCCAGAACCTTCCATGCGGATTGTTCTCGCGTGTACGCGTTGAGTCGCTTGCACCGGGATCTGTTGTACTTAATGCGCGCGACGTGTTTACGCATTCGAGAACAATCGATGTGTTGGTAGTTGTAAACATGTTTACGACTTTTTGTTTACGCCGACTACAGTACGCGTAACCTGAACACGTCACATTATGCATACAATCGGCCTTTACACTTGCCAGAAAAACTTTCCGTACATGGAAGATAACAAAGTTATCATTGTATTAAAAAGGATTTGTCCGCTTAATTTGAATGCTTTCCTTTATAGTATCATAAATGTACACTTTTTCATGATTGTCAGTATGTTTCATAAAACTTACTATTTAAAAAGGCTTGAAACTCAAACAAAATCAATGTATGGCAACACAATAGACCACAAAAAGAATCCGTACAAAATAAACCAGGGCATTCTCCATGTTACGCGATGACATATGCAAATGCATATTAATTTTTTTAGGTCCGATAATAGATCTATTTTAAGTTGTGATAGGTTTAAAAGTGAGTGCAGTTTTTTGAAATTTTTTGTGCACTAGAATAGATGATGAAATCCAAAATTAAAATTAGCGAAATCAGTGCTGAGGAGAGAAAAATTATGCTGAAACTTAAGAGTGAAGGGAAAACTTACCGCGAAATTTGTCAAATGGTAGGCAGAACTCACTCCTCTGTCCGATTTATGGTGAAAAATTATTAGGTGTATAAATATGAAATGCGGATTTTACTAACAGATGGCATAACCATTACATAAAGTTTGTGTCGGGGATAACTAATATGGCATTTTGGAGGGTAAACATCTGTCAACAAGTTCCAATATGTCATAGGTTTTGATTGTAAAAACAACATAGTTTTTCTCGCTTCAAAAATGTCGAATTACGTGCCAGAAAAAGAGGTTTTGCGGGGAAGTCTTTCATTTGAAGAAAACGGCAGCAGCAACTTATCGATTGTTAGTGGAAGCATATGGTGAACATGTCCCAAGCCAAGACACTTGTGAACGATGGTTTAAAAGATTTAAAAGTGGCGATTCCGATGTCAGTAACAAAGACCGTGGAAAACCAACAAAAAATTTCGAAGATACAGATTTGCAAGCATTATTGGTTGAAGACAACACACAAAGTGAAAAACACAGTAACTGAAAGTTACTCAAGCAGCCATTTCACAACGTTTAAAAGCCATGGGAAAGATCCAAAAAGCTGGAAAATGGATGCCGTATCAATTGAAACGCGAAAAACTATTTGTGAAATTTTGCTTGCCAGACAGAAAAAGAAAAGGTTTTTTGCATCGTATTGTTGCTGACAATAAAAAGTGGATTCATTTCGACCATCCCAAGCGAAAAAAATCATGGGTAGACCCAAGCCAGCCATCAAAATCACAACCAGTCCGAAATATTCATGGAAAGAAGACTTTGCTGTGTATTTGGTGGGATAGTAAGGAACCTTTGTATTACGAACTGCTGAAACCTGATGAGACTATATTGGCGAACGTTACCGACAACTGATCAAATTGAACCGCGCACTTAAGGAAAAAAATACCAGAATTTCACCAAAGACATGATAAAGTCAGTTTTCAACATGACAATGCTCGGCCGCATGTTGCAATATCTGTCCAGAACTACTTGGGAAACATTAATTGGGAAGTTGTGCCCCACCCGCCGTATTCACCAGATTTGGCTCCTTCTGACTACTAATTGTTTTGATTGATGCAGCACGGACTTTCGGAACAGCACTTCCATTCTTACGAAGAAGTTAAAAATTGGCTTGATGAGTAATTAGCTTTAAAAAATGAGAAGTGGCACTGGGACGGAATACATCAATTGACAGAAAGATGGGGAAAAGTCGTAGCTAATGATGGCCAATACTTTGATTATTGAATTCATTCGTTCTGTTATTCAAATAAATGCATATTTCAAGCAGAAAAAATCAGCATTTCATATTTGTACACCTATTATATGCAGCTGGTTCAATTATGTCAAAGCTTCGTTGTGGTCGATCCTTCATACTGACTGAACGCGAAAAAAGAAACGTTTTGCAGGCAGTTAAAAAGAATTATCGAGTGACTGCTTTCCAAATTGTTACAAATATAAAAGACACTTTTGGCAAGGTTCATTACGATGATACCATACGAAAAATATTAAAGAGAGATGGATATCGCTCATACATAGCACATGAGAAGCCATACATTTGAGAACTGGACAAGAAGAAATGTGTGAATTGCGCAAAAAATATATAAACAAGCCACCAGAGTTTTGGGAACAGATCCTATTCTCTGACGAAAGCAAGTTTTGCATATTTGGCATTAAAGGAAGAAAGTTAGTGTGGCGGAAGAGCGGCACTGCCCTCGAAAAAGAAAATCTCGTACTAACTGTGAAACATGGTGGAGGTGGTGTGATGGTCTGGGGGTATACGGCGGCAGAAGGAGTTGGACAACTTGTGTTTATACAATCGACTATGGATCAATACGGTTACCTTAATATTTTGAAGGCGAATTTGAAGCAAAGCGTTCAGCAATTTAGGCTTGGTGACCATTTCCGGTTCCGGCAAGATAATGATCCCAAGTACACAGCACACAATGTGAAGTTTTGGTTGACCTACAACACAAAAAATCAACTGTGTCCCCGCCCCAATTTCCAGACCTTAATCCCCTTGAGCATTTGTGGGACTTGTTGGAGCGCAGGATCCGTCAGTACAGCATAAAATCGAAGGAAATGCTGAAAAACGTCATAGCCGTGACGTTCAGTCGTCAACGTCATGAATGGGGAAAAATTACCAGGCAGGACACAGCCAAATTGGTTCATTCCATGCCAAATCAACTTAAGTGAGTCCATAACAGAAAAGGTTAAAGTTATAAGTAAGCCCTGATATGTAATAAAATATTTGAATATTTCAAATTAAATTTTGTCATGTACGGATACTTTTCCTGGTTCGTTTAAATGAGGCTTTTTTGTTTTCATTTTGTAAGATCTAGTTTTTAAAGGAATGCCACAGGAAAAATTTATAGAAAAGATAGTTTCAAATTAATAAATTTTGTTGCTTAAATATTTAAATGTAGCAGCTTTCTTTAGCATGAATTTCCTAATATGTTGCATTCTTTTGATGTTGTACGGATACTTTTTTTGGCAAGTGTATATATTTAAATACAATATACTAACTAAATAAGTCTACACAATTCACCAACTTGTCACTTAGTAAAGGTTTTGAACTACAGGGTAATATGTTAATACAAATACACAAATTCACTGTTTAAAATACAACTTTATTTCCTAAAAACAACTGTATTCCACAATGGTCTCACTAAGAGTGATCTTCAATTCTTGCTTTCGATATCTCGAAGCCGTGAATTATCAGTCTTCGATTTGTATTCCAGGAATCTGACACATTCACAGTTTGTATCATTGCAACTCAATATCATTGATTTATCTAATCGATGCGGATCGTGTTTCGCGTTTATATGCGAATTAATATTTGAGTTATCCTCATCCGCGTGCCGACACATCGCAATCGAATGGATATTATCTGCATCCGGATGCTGATATACAATTCCTACCTCCTTAGAAGGACATCCGTTCCCGGATGTCTCAATATTTCGATGAAGCGATTTATCTTTTATTGAAGTTAGCTTTAAGTTACATTTAAATTTTGGTTATATGTTTTTAACGCAACAGAAAACAAGCAAGACTGTTATGACAAGACGTATGGTAAGTGTTGCAGAAAGAATGTAAGTATGACTTTGTTTAGTGTATTTTTATTCGGTAATTTCCCAAAGATTTTCGATATTTGATAAACGAACGTTCTCCAACTAAAATTTAAAAGAAATGTTTTGATAATCATAAATTGGATCAACCGTCAATTTCGAGTCATTCCTTTACATTGTTAGTGATTAATTATGATTGATTAATTATCAATCAAAACTTCACAATTCGAAAATTGAAACAACTTTGTGCCAGTAAGTTTAATATTTTGAGACAATACAGAACTTTTGAGAAGTTTTCTTCGAGTTCTTCAACAAATGAAATTTCTGTATATGGAATATTACAATGATCACAATAAATTGTTTGATTTGAATATTTCAAGTGTTTGGTCTTTTGTAATATTTATTGTAATACTCGGTGACCTCTTTAACATTAACATCAAGAGTATGATCATCAGTGTTAGGTATTTGTCGTATCTAATATGTAGGTAAAGGATCTGTCGACATTGGCACATTGATAACAAAAATGATAAAGTTCTGCTTGTACAGAGAACTAATAGTTACGTCTTTCAAATTCAAAATCATTTTCTGTGATTTCATTATTATTCAATATGGAATGAGATTCAATTTTTAATTTTGCTGCATTAATTTTGTATAAAACCTTCTCTATTTCATCTTTTATTAGGTCAAGCGAATGTTTCAATTCAATGTTTGCCACTTGAACTTGTAAGTCTTTAACCGATGGTATTATTAGTTCTGAAAATTCTTCAAGTTTCTTATTATTCTGAATGATTTTTTCAATATTTTTAATGTTTTCTTTGAAGATATTGTTGATTTTCAATTGGCTTTTCATGTTTTTGATGAGTTCTTGCTTGTTTTGATCTATAATATTTAAGTGCTCCAATATACTCTCGATCATCATTATCCATTGTTCCGAACAAAAACATGATTTAGGCGAGTTTTCGAGCATTGCTCACACAAATGCAAATATTTTGTAAATGTATTTCGTTATACAGTCTTCTTTTCAAGCTCAGAAAACCTATTGTCCTTTTGGCAAGTGTCTATTTCAGATATAATTAGAATAGGAATCAGCCAGATTCGATGATAGAAAAATTATAAATAAAATTTGTTTCATTACATACTTTAATAAGGTTGTGTGAAGAAGTAAACAACGGTTTGTATTTTTGTATTTTATAGAAAATATTTGTATTTTATAGAAAAAAGAAACATTAGAAGCCCTATTAGTCAACGGAGTCATTGATACCAAGTCAAACTTTGTGTTACATTTATTAGTAAAGACAAGACATTTGGGATTGAGATTCGAGTTTATTATTATTATTGTAGTGTGTGTGTTAGTAACTTAAGTTTAGTGCGGATTAATTTAATTGTATGATCCGTGTATGCATCAGATTCAATCACATCAACAATTCTATCCAAAGCAGTCTCATACAGTGATATATTTATTCTGTGGTATAGACGTACATAATCTTTGATTAGTTTTGCAGGTTCCTTTGGCATCAGAATCAGTTCAGGACACATCCTTAACCGACATAAATGCTGATGAATTTGAAATTAATAAGAATAGTGGGAAAATAACTGTCCATGGTTTAATCTGAAATTATCAAGGTACAAAGTTAATATAGTTAATAGAAAGTTAATAGAAACAAATTGTTTAAATGGCATGAGCTTATTGTTTTCTATTTCAGATTTAATTTAGATTCTAAATATCGGCATGTCTTCTTGGAAATAATTAGGATCAGCATTTTTGAGCATATATCTAACATTAGTTAAGAAGAATATTTATTCAACAATGAAATGTTTTATCTTCTTTAGGAGATTCAGTAATGTATGTTTTCCACTCTGAGGTCTATTGAATAGGCGAAGAGATTCTTTATTTAAGAATTACAACAAACGTTTCTTTTCATGGTAATCATAATATTCAATTCGCTTAAGAGTCATGTCAATTATGACTGTTGATTGTCAATGTTGATTTAATTAGTCCATGAGTTTTGAAATGAGGGTATAAGAGACATGATAGGAAAAGTGGCGAAAAATAATTTATTTTAAGATCTTCAATTAATGATCCATATGCATCCAGATCTTTATCTGTTAGCCAATTCTCGATTGAAATTACAGTTCCAATTGAGTACTTAATGTGCTGGATGTTTCACTTTGAAATTTTTTTGGTCGTTTTATTTGGTTTGGGATAATTTTCTTTTTTGAGATATGGATAATTTTGTTTACTTTATTCATAAGTATTTCCGCCGGTTTAAAATAAGGTTAGATTTAGGAAAACTAAGATCAGTAATATTTTCAAAAACTCGTGAAGATAATCCAATACGGTCTTCTTTATTTTTATTTGCTCTGATTGTGCACTTGATTTTAATGTCAAGTGTTCGTTTATAGACCAATGATTTGTCCACGTTTCCGTATTGTATGTCAGACTGTGTTTGACGTGTAGTTGAATGAATTTGATTGTTATAATAATAACAAGCAAATTAAACTAGCTCCTGTATGGGATCTCTATGTTTTGAAGCTTTTAGCTTTCGAATTTGTTCATTGATAGACTTGTGGCTACGGTTGATGTCCACGTTGCTAATTTCCGGAAGTGGTAAAGTGATAATGGATCTGTGTTTGATCTGGCGGAAATTATCTTGAATTCCATGGATTCCAGAAATATGAATTGACTTAATTAACCTCTTAAATTCTTCGTCTGTAGTATCAAGGAGGTATGTTTTATATCAGGTTGTAAGCTTTGGATGGTGTCAAGCACTAGGGTTTCAAAGTTTCGAGATAATTTCCTATATAAACCATAAGAATCTTTGTGGTTTAGGTTTTGTTTGAGTAGTGCTATTAATTTATTCCGCTTTATATCTTCCTGTGAAATGTAAATATTTCTGTATTTATTGAAGGTTGAAGTATCAATGAGTTTTCATTTGACAAAATTATTCTATTTCTACACAGGTTATCAGAGTTATCTGACATTTGGGAAATCTTACAGTTTTGGTCTGATAGTTTTCGCTTTCTACAATGCAGTCATTTTTTAGACATGAGAGAAAGTCAGCAATGAGATTATTTTTCCTTTAATATAATTAGCCCGTGCCTCATATTCCCCAAGATCAATCCATCTCCATCCGCCAGCTCTGTAATAGCGGACGAATATCTTTTCCTTTATATTTTTGAGCTAGCCATTCCAATGGTTGATGTTCCGTGAACCGTGAACCCTCCGTGAAATTTGAACCCTCGATCATAAAGGTAGATTTGAAACTTATTATAGGCTATATGATAGCCAAAAGCTCCTTTTCAATGCCGGCGTAATTGATTTCATGATTATTCAAGATTCGGGAGACAAACCAGATTGGATGTCCATTTTGGCAAAGAACTTCATTAACTGCAAACTTGGATGCATCTGTGGTAACTTCAAACGGAATGTCATCTTTTACATAGCTTAGTACAGGGTGTTAGATACTGCTTCCTTTAGATCGTTAAAAGTATTGACATAATCGGGATCATTTATGTTTATTTCAATTCCTTTTTAAAGATATTTGTTTAAAGGAAAAGAGTTTAACATAGTGCTGTTTAAAGCGCCTATATTTACCCGTGATTACCAAAAAACGTTTAATTTGTGTTTTTTTTTTGTTTTGGATAATGACAAATCAATTATTTTTTCGAGTGATTAAGGATTTGGTTTGAGTCCCAAAGATGTCACAATGTGCCCCAAATTTATTTATTCTTTCATAAATGACTTTCAAGCAATATAAAATGTTCCTAAAATGAACTGCTGAATATCAGGATATCGTCTAAATAAAAAATTGATTGATCAAATCTTAAGTACCTCGTTTTTCATTCTTTGTAAAACTGCTGATCCGTTCTTCATACCAAATGGCATCCGGTTAAATTCCTAATGCCCCGGTGGCGTGCTTAAGGCGGGTTTTATTTGTTGGATTCCTCAATAAGAAATTGATGAAATCCGCGTGCGAGGTCCAGTGTAGTGAAAAATTTAGAATCAGCTAGCTTGCCGAGAATACTCTCGAAATTAGGCAGAGGATAGCGGTCATCTATCGTATGCTGATCCAGCTTTCTATAATCAACTACTCAGCGCCATTTTTCTTACTGAGAGTTGTCGGTCTTTTTTGATACTCTCCACAAGGTGGAATTACATGGACTGGTTGATTTTTGAATTGTTCCATCCTGAAGCATACAGCACAAAACATTTCACTCAATGATTAACAATCTTTGCTCTCAATATTACTAGCTAAATTTATTGGAAGAAGTTTCAAAAATTTATGCATTACTCTCTATTCATTAAAAGCTGGAGAAAATATTTAGTCTTTTCGTTTATCACATAAATAGAATTGTATTTAGTTTTGTCAAAACGTTTTCCAAAAGATAATAGGATTTTTTAAAATTGGATTCACTTAGATTTTCTAATTCGGTGAAAATGCTTTGAGAAGTTTGCTGGATCCCGAAATGACTTAGCAAAAGTTGTCGAAGGTTCTCCTAAGTGCCCTGATTTTGCGATTTGTAGAAGATTGTCGCTGCTCTTACTCTCAATGACCGGATTACATGCTGAAATGCATCATGGAAAATTCTGTCGCCAAATCTTGCTGCTTCGGTCAAAACGTTTTCCGCTGACTGCATTCACATGCAAAGCAATATTTTGTTCGTAGCATCATATACTGGGAAGTTTCGAGCGCTGCGAATGCTGTTTTTGAGGCACAATCTCAGTTGAGAACCATTTAAGATGTGGAGGGTTGTTGGAAGGTGTATCCTCGGAAATGATATTTGCAAAGCTGGGCTCCATTGAATTGGAGTTCATCGGGTTTGATTCTCCCATGACGTATTTGATTAATTACGCTTTTAAGGTCATATTTTCGTCGCACGTTTACACTTTTATTTATATATACTATTGGATCTCATATGTTCTTCTAAGCAGGCTGCGCCAGTAAAGGTTTTGTACTACAGCATAATATTTTAATACAATTACACCAATTCACTCTTTAAAATACAACTTTATTTCTTAAAAACAACTGTATTCCACAATAGTATCACTAAAAGTGATCTTCAATTCTTACTTTCGATATCCCGAAGCCACAAATTATCAGTCTTCGATTAATACTTCAGGAATCTGACACATTCACTGTTATTATTATTACAACTCAATACCATTTATTTATCGCGGATGTTTTCAAATTGATGCGGATCAAGTTTCGTGTTGCGTAATTACGAAATAATATTTGAGTTATCCTCATCCGAGTACCGCGAGAGATTGTACGGGGGGAAAGTAGCATATACGTAGTACGGTCCATGAGTTTTTGACATCATATAGTAAATAGAGTGCGTTCGCAAAATTCTTTATGCAATTTTTATGGAATCGTCAGAGACAAGTCAATTATTTTAAAAAATAATCTCAAATTGAATTTCCATTTATCGCAGCCAAGAAATGCGTGACGCTTATAATTGGCCTACCCTATGCAAAACAGGCATTTGGGAGAACATGACCTACCAATCTCGTCCAAGATAGATCGGAATCGTGTTTCCGTTTCACAGAAATCTGTGTCGCTACGCACACAAATAAGCCACGGCCTCAAGTCAGGAATCAGACGAATAATCCATCTTCCCTTTACGTCTCGCACCCAGGATTGTTGCCAATTACTGGGTTCTGTCTCTCTTACCTGACCTCTTCTATATTATCTTTCCTCCTACGTCGGTAAAAGTTTCTTTGTTTTCTAGCTAGGCTGTAATGGCCATCACGCAACGATCACTTCGTTGCTCATAGCAACGTAATTCGCTGCTCATAGCATCGCCCCATTTTATTACCGTATATAGTTAAACAGCAGCCATTGCGCTCATTATAAGTCATCTTCTTAATGCGGCGGGCCTCCCTAAGTTGGCGATTAAGTAAGTGAATATCGCCACACGCCTTGTCGAAGGTTGTCCTGATGTGTTCGGAAAAATTCATCTTCGAGTCTAAATTTAATTACTTAGTTTAAGTGAGATTTCCCTCTGAACTAAATTTTATTCTACCAAAGATTAGTATATAAGCACTATGTATAGGTTAAGAAAATCAATCGCTGATGAAGACCGAACGATCACGGTCGAAAATCGATTCCGCAAGGTAAATAAAAAAACATAAAATTAAAAGGAAGGTTTCTTTATTTCTAGCACAAAATTTTTTTATTTAGATGGAAGCAATTACAAATCTATCAACACGCCCAGATATTTTACAACTGGTTCTGATTCGACCAGCTCTTCCCCAGTATTGAAGGTTTGGACTCTTCTTTGTCAGGATGACTACTTTAGGTTTTCCAGAGCCAGCATGCATCCGCAAGCAGTCACACCGTCAGTTAAACGCCGCATTAACATATTTGGTCTGAGTCGTGTGTTTAAGGTGTAGGCTTTGTAGGATGCTCAACCATGTCCAGTGCCCAATATCTAACTGAGCACACACGATGTTGTATATATATACATGCTACATATTAGCACCAATTTAAGTATGACATTTTGACAATTGGCAATTATATGACAATTGATTGGATATTTGTATTATTTCTAGATGACCAATTACTATATGCTATGAAACCTTATGTAAAAGGCATAAGATCGCGAGGACAGGCATGAGAATATATATAAAAAGCGTTCGTTTTTTGTAGAATTTACGAAACATTATGGCCGGAAAACCCTTTCACATATTCCAGTTCTCGCCAACTTCATAAAAAATACCGAGGATCGTGTGCAACCAATCTGGGGAAAATACGGATATCCCAGAATCCTTAATAGCTCTACCATCAGCGAGTATAAATAAGGAAGGGAAATGCGGAGGAAACACAGAACAGTTCGCAACACGGAACAATGCACACCAGTCGCGAGTATCAATTATAATTTTTATAAAATAGTTGTATCATATTTATTAATTCAGAATTTAATTTATAGAGTTCGTGACACCTTCCTGACTTGAACAACAACTTCCCCTACCGCTCTATCTACTTAAATTTTATATGTACAAAAGCTGAAATTCTATCCATGGATTGTGGAATCTTTTCTTTTTGAAAATGAAATATTTAGTACAAAAAGGATAAATTTTATATAATTGTGCTTAATTTATGTACCTACTGTCGGTTCCAATTTTAGCAGCTACTTCGGTCCATGCTGATTCTCTTCCCTCTTTTATATTTTTCTTTGTGTAGCCACTACGCCAAAGAATCGGTCTATTTTTAATTAATTTGATTAGATACAGATCTCCATCCATTTTTAAAAAAATGACTTATTTCTTCCGTTTTCCAGTCTTACTTCAGCTTACAAGCCAAAATTTTCAAACAACCTAATTTGTTTTGACGTTACAACTGTCAACAATACTTGTTTTATGCTCGTTAACAGAACCATCACCCAAGCTTCGCTGTTAAGTTTGAGACCATGTTCAACTTAATTTGACAAAACAGCTGGAAACAAATTGAAATTTAGCAACATTCAGCTCAAGCGCAACATTTTATATTAGCATAACAATAGTATTTTACATTCCTTCTCAATAATATATTACAGAAATGAGAAATAATCTGAAATAATTCGAATATTCTTCAGACCGCCGTAAACATATTGTTCCACTGTCAATGCTCTGCTAATGCAATGCGAACATTGTTGTGACATATTCATGTTTGACAATCCGCGTCAGTTTGTTATCAGTCGGATGAGTATTTGGTTAATGTTTGAATACCTTGGGTTTTAATGCGGGTTGCTTGTGTCTAATACAAATAAATTTGTTCAAAACACCGATTCGACAATGCTAGCGCGATTATTTTTAATTTTATGTCTGTTTAGTTTTTGTTTTTACCTCTACGGTATCGTATATACAATTCTTAATGTGGAACCAAATGCCTGCACGATGACATACATGTTTAAATATCCGCAATTTGTGGTAAATATTTTTATAATTGATCATTATATTGAAAATAGATTTTATTGGATTTCATTTGATTGGACGAATGGATGACATAATATTATGTGTAGCAAACGATGCAGAAATTCATCTGATTTTCTCTTTTAAGTGGGGTTCGTAGTTGACCAATTGTTATTTTCCCACGATGAAATATTGAACAAGGATAAATTAAAGTTGACGATTCAATGTGCTGGGAAGTCATGTAAACGGAAATCGTTTAAATAATTAATCACATAAACACTAGCTTCGATTCCACTGCAATATTTCTTGTAATTACAAGCAAGACTTGTTTAAAGTCCAATACATATCCTTGATGCTTCCTGATAAACATAACTTCCATAAAAGAAGAAATATAAAAAAACGCTTCTTAATTTAATGATTGTTGATTAGTTTGTTAAAGAATTTCTCTTCTACTCGTTTAGTATAAATCAGGTTAGAACTGCATTTTTTTGATAACATGTTATCTTCCAGACGGTCCACGTTATTGAATGTTTCGAATTTTTGATTAAACTATCATTAATAAAAATTTCCTAGCTTTCTACATGCATGTCAATATAATCGATATTCTTCTACGGAATGATTTCATTATTAAACTTTATTGAAAAGGGAACTATCGATAAATCTTTTTCCAGAAAAACTTGAATTTATCCAAAGATGGCCCAAAAATAAACACCACGAAGAAAATGCCTGAAAAATACCAAATTTTAAACATATACATTGATTCATAAACATAGAACTTTATGAAACAGGTGAAAATAAATGGCAATCGACGTACGGACAGTACCAATCCTAGAAAAAAAGAGAAAAAATAAGACCAGACAACACACGAACGTATTCGCTTCACTGGGAAAGAGGTTCAGTAATCCAAACAAATAAGTAAACAACAAAATTAAAAAACCTTACGGCAAAGTTTATAACAAACAACATCAAAACACAAGCGAACAAAGGAAACACAACAGTATTTATCAACGATGAAGATTTCGTTAGAAAAACAACAGCTTATACAGTAAAAAAAATAGAAAAGATCCTGCAATTATCAAACTTTAAGACGGTAATAAAGAAGTTAAATTAGGAACTAAACAATGATTTTTATAGTTAACTGTTATTTAACTAGTTTTTATACCATCTTGTTCTTCGTAGCACTAGAGCCCCTCTCGGCCCTTCTGTATCCTACAACAAGCGCCTCCAACTACCAACCTTTTCTCGCTTTTATCCTATCAATTTCATCAATCAAAGTCGTTCAATATACTTGCGGATGATTAGGTTAGGGTCCATGTTTCATACCCATAGAATTGCAAAGATCTTATCACTGATTTAAATATTTTGAGGTTTGTTTTCCTGTGTATGCAGCTGGTCTCGATGAAAGGTTTCATTTGCGAACTGTACTCTTCGGCGTGTTTCATCTCCTTCACTAGTGGTTCTCCTTATTTTGACGCCTAGATACACAAATTCGCCCACATTTTCAATATTGTATTCGGCAATTTTATGTATTTTTTCTCGACAGCCTTATGAGCCAATAGTGGGGCCAATGGAAGTTATTCAGGAAGCTATACCTCTAGGCTGTTTTGTTCGCTGTCTAGCTTCACTCCCATTATCCGTGTCAGGTCCCGTCGCATAATGGCCCTTGCTATATTTGCGGATTCTTGGGTTAGGGTCCATGTTTCACACGCATTGCATAATACAGGTCTTTTCAAAGAATTGTATACTTGGAGCTTTGTTTTGCTGTGTATGGAGCTGGTCTTCATAATTATCAGAACTGAATAAAAGGACTCATTTGCGAGATACACCATTCGGCGTATTTCGTCCCTTTGATAAGCGGTTCTCGTTATATTGGTGCCTATGTACACAAATTCGCCCCCATTTTCAATATGGTGTGCGTCAATTGTGATATTTTGGGTATTTGAGATATCTTTCCTCTAATGTGTCATGAGCTTTGTTTTCTTCTCATTGATTTGCAGCCTGACTGGCGTTTCTTCACTGTCAAGTTTCAGGAAAAGTCCTTTGGCAGTTAGTAACGACCGTGACAAAGTGCTGATGTCATTCGCATGGGCTCTCACTTGGCTTGACATGAATAAATGTGTGCCTCATGTATCGACAGGTCGCTTTCTTATGACATATTCCCGAGCCAAATTGAACAGCAAAGTGGCTAGCCCATCTCCCTGCCTTAGTCCGATATAAGTGTCAAAGGCGTCGGTGAGTTGCTTATTGATACAGATTTGGGTAAGCTGGACCGATTTTTGCTAGAATACCAAAGCGAAGCATTATTTGATAAAGTACAACACGATCAATACTGTCGTCTGCTTGCCTAAAGTCAACGAAAAGCTGCTAAGGTCTTTGATGGACTCCCAGCATTTCTCAAGTACCTGCTTGACAGTAAACGATTGATCTATCATCGATCTCCCAGCTGTAAAGCGTGTAATCATTGATAAGACCCCTTTTAGAATCTAACCTACCTAACATGACTACAGCCCCCCCAATACGTCTTCAAGAAAATAGATGCACATAAAGCCTTTCCGATCAAAAGAAGCCTCGGAGTTCCCATGTCCACACCCAATGCAGCAGCTTTTGCCATAGCCAAAGAACTACCCTCCAACTTACGAGCAAAATCACTTCTAGCCAAAGTAATGTTAAAGACCCTACACAACAAAAACCACCGAGAAATGTACTTAGACCATAATGTAGCATCAAATTTCACCAACATTCACAAAAAAATTCAGAGATATTCAACAATACTTGCTTGGGATAATGACTGCAAACCCAAGAACCTATTCTATCAAATCAGTAATACAGAAAACAACATCCCAGAAAGTACCAACCTCCTAAACTACAGCAACTCACTTATTTCATTAAACCGAATAACAAGAGAACTTTCCAAAACTCACAACATCCTTTGCACAGATGTGTCCAAAAACCTCTCTTTGGAACAAGATGCGCCACATATAATATCAAAAATAACAAACTAAAGCAATACTAACTGGCCATGGACATCAACATCACAACTATAAAACAACCAAAAACAACTATAACTCCACAAAAAACACTGTACTATTCACGGACTCACTTGAAAGCATCAAAGACATAATATCAAACAGCACCTCCAAATTCACCCCATTAAAAATCAAAAAATTCCTTGAAAACAACCCTGACACATTCCTGACCCTATACTGGGTACCTAAAAACAGCAATTGGCCTACACTAGACCTCACAGACATAACAGCTAAAAAGGCAATAATAACAGGAAAAAGCACCCACTCCTTTTAAGAATGGGGTGATGCTCTCAAAAAAATCAACGACCAAATAGAAAATGATTGGATGGAACAATACCAAGAGAAAGTCACAAACCTGAAACTGACGCTCTGCGCATAAAAAATGAGTTCTGAAAAACATTTCAAAACGAACACCACATACTCACCATGGCTACATACAAATCTAGTGTACAAAATCAAAACATGTTCCCACAACTTAGACACAATCAAACAAATAAACAGAGTACTTGTCAACGGAGCCTACAACAAAACGAGACTACGGAAAGCAAAAATAACGACGACAGACAAATGCAAATGGTGCGACTATCATGACGTACTAGAACACCAAATACTGAGCTGTACAAATTTTATTGAAGTAAGAAAAAAATTTAATGTTTTCAATAAAGTAAGATTTCTGCCTGAACTCTTCAACCTAAGTAATGAAAATCACCTCTGGTAATTAGGCAAATTCTTGGAAGAAGCAAAAAGAACATCCATACTAACAAAAACCCAAAAAATAACAAACTACAAACTAACACACCATATCAAGACTAACAACTAACAAACCCTCAACGCATTAACCCAAAATCAACAAAGAAGAAATCAAAAAGCAAACAGGGAGTATAAGGGAATATAGTTAATATATAGGCTCCACTCGTTTCCCGTTTCATCGATTCCCCGCGCTTTGTTCTTCTTTTGGGTTTTGATAGTGGACTTGTCTGGATGAACAGACTTCATCCAGAGTTAGTGGGGCTCTCCAGGAATATCTATGTCTATAAGCTCCAATATTCAGGAATTGTGCAGAGGATTAAGGAGTTTCTTGAAATATTAAGCCCATCTTTCCTTGACCCTGGCTTCATCGACGATGGTGTTGCCGATGTCATCACGGCAGAGCTTGGTCTCGGGCTGATATCCTCGCTTCAAGCTTTTCATTACTTGGAATGCTCGTCTTGTGTTGTTGCTCGCATGACACATCATCGATGCTTTTTAATTGGCCGTTATAGTATTCTCTGTTCTTTATTCTAATTAGCTTAGTCGCTACTCTTTTGAGATTTTCATTCTCTTCTCTCTTCGTTCTGGGTTTCTTTTTATCTAACGCGTCCTGCCATTAGTACTCGAACCAATCATTTCAATTGCGCCGGACCAGATGTCCGTTTGTCTGTTTGTCTGCTTTCGGTCTTAATTGCCGTTTCCACTTCTACCCATAGCTCGTTGCTTGCTTTCAGCAAGGTATCTGATAGGAAAGGAGTTAGCTGGTTGTCGAGGGTCTCCGTTTTGGCTACAGACACCGTTCGAGGCCCTTTGATGGCGAATTTTTGTAGAGGGCTAATCTTAGTCAAATACGCCTTTGACATGTGCCACCATTATTTATTAAATCAATAACACGTAACACGATCGATTAATTTAATCAAGTATTACAATTGGCTCCTCAGTTTGTGCGAACGTCAAGTATGCTCGAGGACCAACGTTGCTGAATCAGAACATGTCAATCTGATTTTGTGTGTTGCCTTACAGTCATACCCAGGTCATTTTATGTATGTGTCGATGTTGCGATGGAAGCAAGTAGAACGTATGACTAGATTTCTTCTGCAAACAAAGTCAATCAGGCGTTGGCCGTTGTTGTTTGTTTCATCGAGGCTATTTCCTCCAGTCGTTCCCCATTGCAAACTTTAGAGTTGCAATCGCCCAGAATTATTTTTGCGTCGATTGTAGGCAATGTGTCGACTAGTCTTTTCAGATGATTGTAAAATGTTTACTTCATTTCTTCATCCTTTTCTTCGGTCGGGACGTGTATGTTTACCATCCAAATATTGAAGAAATTCGTTTTTATACGGAGCGCACACAACCGTTCATTGACTGCCTTAGACTCAATAACATGCGATTCGAACTCCCTATCCACAATTACGAATACACCAAATTCTGGCTTTCCAGCGGGCCCAATTTTAAATATTATGTGCGATCTCATACCATGGATATCACTTCCAGTCAAGTTTATTTCCTTGTCGGTATGTTTAACGGTAGGTCCTTCACAGCGCCAAAGTTATTCAGTAATATGACATTCCAGGATCTAATGTCATAGTCCTTTTTTCGGTGGCGAGGTCGTTGCCGTAGGTCAAATCCATTCCCAGACGCTGCTGTTGGTTTCACAACAATTAAGGGGCTTTGCAGAGATGAGGAGTTAACCCGTCACCCAACCTCTGCTTCGGTGGCTTACTTTGATTCCTTTCACCCTCTTACGTTCCCGTATTTACGGTTATTCGCACATCACGGCATTTAATATCCCATCATTGGGGACCCAGTAAATTTGTTCGTGGGATTTGGGATGAGAAATCATGGATACTGTGGGTTAGGGGAACAAGAGATTCCCGCCTCTTTTCTCAACTGGGTTCGGGACCGTCCAAAATACTGTGAAGACAAATTTAATCGTATTCATTTCATCTAATGTCACTGCTGCTCTCAGAATTTCAAAAGAGATTTCAGATTCAGAAAGGAATTTAACTTTATTCTTCCCTCTTAAATAAAACTTCTTTCGCATAATGAAAGGAACTGAAAACATGCAACTGGCACTGAAACATTTTTGTCCATAATGAATCTCTTCAGAGCTATCTCTTCTTTTGTTTTTCCACTTGTCAAAGCTTGAGTCGTATTTCAACCAACTATTCAGTTACAGATCGAATGACAGGTTTTTTCATATGCAACGTTAACTGCTATATTCATTACTATATCCAGTAATCCATAATTTCTTCCTGAATTGTTTTCAATTATTTAATAAGCATATGGAAAAGTATATAATAGTGTTAGAGATCGCCTCTTAATCTAATATAATAAATAATAAGCTTAAAGGACAGTTTAGGTAAATACTACTGCAGGCAAACGAAACCTTGCTGTTAAACTGGCAGGGTGAACAATAAATAACAAGGATTGTTGTAAATTGAGGATATATTTTTAAATATGTCTTAATAGTACGAAAGCTGAATGCAAAACAAAAATGTGGTGAAAGTTTTATGTCGTGAGTTTTGTGTCAAAGGTTGCTATGACTGTGGTGGGCCTTAAGGGCCTGAATACATGAAAAGAGTGAGTGTTTGCATGAGAATGAAAGTTAGTGCGTACAATTTGAATTATTTTTTTTTTTAACTTCATTTAACACTTGCTAGTGTTTATACCATATTGTCTTATCCGTTGAATTGGATAGCGGCAAAATAAATGTACATACCAAAGCAGATATAAAAACACGTCATTCAAACCTTTCAGTTTAACGTCTTCTATGTTAATCTCTAAAGAATATAGTTAATATGAATTATAATGAACTAGCACGCATACTTTCAAAGGGTTTCAGCAAATACGTGAGTGAATATTTATAAGTAGAACATAGATAAAAATTGCTAAATATATATAAAGAATACATTCTGACGGCCTTCATTTCTAACGAAAGAGCCGTCAAAAAATGGGAATATAGAAGCAGCAATCTAAAGTTATCGAGTCGATCCATTTTCATCAAATCCATTTTCATTTTCATCATAAAAATCGAAATACTAAAAAAAAATCAAATGGTGCAAGAGGCCTTCGTGACTTTGAAGAAATAGGCAGGCACATATATACTACAAGGTAACATATCATCACAGTTTATCAGATAGTGAAAGACAAAGAGAAAGTTCCCGGAGACAATGTATAGTTTGTACAAAATACGCTCACTGTGTTTCATGAAAAAGCGAGAATAATTGGGCTGAACATGTTAGCGATACAACAAAACTACGAAGTACGAAGCATTAGAAATTGGCAAACTAGAAGCCCTGAATATAGGAGGAAAGTAAATTAGTTCGTAGACTTGGTGAAATGTATCGAAGTAACCAAGTGACCGATTAAGTAAGCAAGTGGACATTAACCGATTATATAGTCGAAAATACGAAAATACCGGCTGGTTGATAAAAAAAATAAATCTTCTATTTTTGTTGACGTCCTTAAGTCCTTGACTTAACCCGCGAAACTTTGTGTTTAAGTGAACACCATGTGATGATTACCGAGGTGTCATGTCAATTGCTTAGGACTGTAATTTTTAGTGACCGTCACGACACTTTCCATGTGTTTTTTTAATAAAGGCATGGAACAATCACCAAATTTCGCTCATCGTGCTCATGTGGCCGTCACGAAATTTTTGGTATGTCTCAATTAAAAACGTGATATGATGATCATGTGAATTCTATCTTAAGTGATGGAATCAGATCGCTTACTACCTTTCGCTGTATTTTGCAATCAGTTTCTCACGATAGTCCTGGACAGACTTCCCCGGTCAAAGCACTTCACGGGATTTTAATTCTGGAAGATTTTTTTTCGTTTCCATTCTCACTTACATGTTTTAACTAAATAGCTTTTGCCACACTAATTTAGTGAAGCCTACCAGGTGCGAATGTTATGAATCATACATTGATCGAAAGCGAAACTATATTAGAAAGAAAGGTGAAAGAGTTCAAGTGGATTTCGAACATGCTTCCCCGCTAATCCTCATCAGGAGCCAACTTCTTGGCCGGGACGTATCGATTGGCCTTACCAGCTTGAAAATCGGCATATACCGAAATCAACAAAGTTTACGATTTAACTTAAGACTGTAAACAAAAAAAAAAAAACAGATGATAAACCGGAACATCCGGTAAAAAGGGCTTAAGATTTAGCAACTATATCGAGAAAAGGCAATTGCTCTAGCAGCATTCAAAAGAATTTTCATGGTTATCAAACAGTGCAAGCAAGCAGCTTGTACAATTCAAAAGTTTAGGGAAAACAAGAAGGGAGGCAATCATTTTCTTGTGGGTGCAACCCCGAACGAACGTGCTGTTTGTGTTACTTCAAAGAATTCAGTTCATTGCCTTAATCGTTAACCCCTTAGTAAGAAATAACTGTGAACATATTGTACTTTCTACATCGTTTTCATAATCATTGAGCAGTAAAGAGATGAAGAACGCAAAACTGGAAGTGTCAAAAATATATTTGTTTATTTAACACCGGTACTTTTTACTATGAAGTAGTGTTTATGGCGCAAACAAGGGAACCAAGCGTAAAACTCGAGCCTTTGATCCATACTCCGGTTGTGAGGCCAATATCTACCAACGGGCAAATGGCGTGCAACTATAGAAAAATACAACACATGTCCGATGCAAAGAGTGCTAATAGTACAATGATGCGACCTCATTTAATAAACACATTTCAAGTTTGATGTGGCATGCGTGAGATTTAAACTCATAAAAGTGAATAACCAAAAATAGCTCCATTTATTAGGAGCGAAAAATCTCATTCCACTACGTAACTAGGGCACTTCTCGGCTTTCGTATGTCAAAAGGGTGAATCATTGCAAAAACCATATGGAAACAGGCCAACTCTGGCTTACCCTAACTCCAAAATTGGCCCTTGGCGATTAAAAAATAATAATTATAATAATGATAAAAATAACAAGCATACAGAAATTCAATAATATAAGAGTCCATCTTTCAGCGGATACATTTTAAGGAGAATGAAGCTTTTCCAAAATATGGTCTGTACGCTTACTCAGAGGGTGGACTAACCGAAAAAGCCCGAGCTAAAGAATTTACCGGGGCGCCAGTTATTTTTGTTCCTGGGAATAGTGGGTCCCATAAGCAGGTAAGTTTGCAAAAAATAAAATCTGGAAATAAAAATTTATCGTGCACATAACATTTTAGGCAAGGTCGCTTGCATCGATTGCTTTACAAAAAGGACTAGATAACGGTTGGAGGCAACACTTAGATTACTTTACAAGTAAAAATCTGCTTCATATATTTCTTAACTATAACATATTATTTAACTGCTGAAATAACGCTTCTTTTTCAGTTGACTACAATGAAGAATACTCAGCTCTATTCGGTGGTTACTTGGATAATCAAAAAGATTTTTTGAAACATTGCATTAAAACCGTACTAGCATTATACAAAAAGCTAGAAAATCGTCCAAGACAAGTTGTTTTAGTGGGACACTCAATGGGCGGCAAAGTGGCACAGGCGGTATTAACTGATTTAGAATATGCGCCGTATATTAACACTGTAATCAGTATTGCTGGTCCAATTGATAGCCCTGTTATAAATATTGATCCATATATTGACGCATTTTACAGAACAACTGAAAATGTTCTTTCCCAATATATGAATAGCAACCAAATCACAAATACAACTAACTTTTGTGGAAAACAAGCTTCTACTTACGTCAAGAACGACAAAGAAAGAGAGAAAATGCCTTTCGATGATATTCTGTTTATAACCATTGGTGGGGGAAGCCGAGATTATTTGGTTCAATCAGGATTAACATCATCGAAATACAGTGATATTCATGCGTTGGTATGGTGAAATTGAAAACCATCAAATGAGAGATAATTTTAAATATTTTTTAGACCACATCAATACCCCTTGTGTGGCTACCAGTTGATCATTTATGTGCTGTATGGTGCAAAGAATTAATGCTGGTGATCAATAGATTTTTGTACGACATTATTTCGTATCAAAAGAGTAAAAATGCATATCGATATGGACAAGAATTTATTAGAGACAAAAGCTTGAGATTGTCAAAAGCTACACATCATCTTGTGGTTTGTGTTATATTTTAAAGGGTTAATTCAAACATTAAATCATTGTTTTTTTCTCTAGAAACCCAGAAAAAATCAGCAGCGAAATGAAATTAATATAATAACAAATGAGAGCAATGTAGGAGAATGGATTGAAGATTCCCGTCGAGTGTTTAATGTTGCTTTTAAAGATGGTTTAAAAGAGACAAGATTTCAAATGATTAGACTGTTGGACATTCCGCAGCATCAGGTAATCAAACATGTTCAATTATACTACCACAAATTCGCGCAAAATCCTAAATGCTATAAGGAAAAACCAAGCTGCAAATTAAACTTAACAATTTTGTTGCAATACTTTATGCAGCAGTATTTTAACTTTTTCAATTGTTCACTAAAACCGTCGTCTTTACACACATAAGATTGCTTTCAATTTTCTTGAAAAAATCGTCGTGAAAATTAATTTCCTGAAAACAGAAGTCTTAAATCAAACTGAAATGTTACTGCATTTTCTGTTGGGTGGGTCAAAAATTGCAACAGAACCCTAATTGAATCATTTTATTCTATTTCCTACTAAATCTGTAGATGGTATTGGCTATAAAACTGGGTACATTAGACAGCGTTCTACAATCACAGTGCTCAAATCGCTGTGCTATAGCTCAAATCGCTGTGGAGAATATTTTCTAATTTAAACGTACTGCAGACATTTACGATTAGTAAGTCAACGCGGGTTTGGAATATTTTTCTGGTTAGAAGTGATAATAGAATAATGAAAAATTATGAAACGCATGTGGCAAACTAATCTGAAGCGCCAAACCACATACGTTTGAAGACCACAATCAAAACATGAGAACAACAAAATGAGCTGCATTCGCTCGGTAACTCGGAAGAATACACGAAAATACTTCGTAGTGTATTGAACCAAGTTATTTATTTGACTCAGGGTATACTATAATCCCTCATCTCATCTCTTATATGCGCAAGTGTAGGTAAGATTGAAAAGAATTAAGGATATCCGCTGTTAGCCCGAACTAACACACGGCGGTGTTCCAATATTTCGGAATGTGTAAAGGGTTGTTTCATGGCATTTTTCGCGGGCAAAATTGAGCAGTGATTACCGTTGCCGCCACACAATAGAACAATAGAAACCCAATGGGGAAGAATAAGCAATTATAAACTAAATAACTCAACTCTTTAAAGTACGCAAAAACGAGACGAATTAAAAACTGGAAAGAAAGCTAAAAAATTTATTGTATTGCTCATATATTCTAATCTGCACGATTGAACGCATCTTGTAATACTTTTCTGAATATGATTTTAGTTTGAGTGAGATTTTCTCTTAAATGTATTTTCCTCTTCCTTGTCTTACGAAGTGTGTAATTTATACACACGTATTGTACGAACTGCGTTCAAACCTCCACTATGGCCAGAATATCTCCGAATAGAATTTTCTTCGTTTGCCAGTTCTAGGTATTTATTCGATCAGAGACTTTGTTGGCATTAGTTTGAATGTCGAAAAACAATTCTTGTAATAGAATTCCTAAATGGCCATCAATGAATTTGTCATATGAGTAAACTTTGTGTGGTCAATCTTGAATATTCTTCGATTTTAAGAACAACCATATCACAGGAAGCGATTTCGAGACTGTACGTATACTTGTAAAGTTGTGAGATGTATTTTTTTTTTCAATTCGCTTTTGCGAATCATCCACAAAGAAGCCTGTAACCGCTGTTCTCAAAAAGACGCAAAAGAGACACTTAACAAACAAGCTAAATGCAAACTAAAACGTCTGTAGTCGCGTGTACGTGTATAGTCGCAGTAGATACTCAACACCGTAATGCACAGTTTTGCATGCAGGCGTGTCAATTTTAGGAAAAAAATGGTATTTTGAACCCATTGCAGTATAGGTCCGCACTTGTGTTCGCACTTAATCGGTCCCTTTTAAATCAAGCGGAGCCTAGCGGCCAGAAAGAGAAACTCATGTGATTCCCATACTGAAATGTCCAAATGTAACCAAGCGCCCTATTTTCATTCTTGACAAGTATATTTATCTTTTCCCTTATTGATAATGCCTCATAGTTAATTCAATTGTTATAATAACGTATACACTTGTAATTTACATGCCTTGAGAAGTGAAATTTTAATTATTTTTTCTTATGGAGATGTTGACAGTAGAAGCAGTAAACATCGAATCGCAAGATTGGGTATTTGGTTGCGCTGCAATCGAAGTAGCAAAAAATATGAGATTTTGGTAAAAAAAAATTGATTATTTTCTCAGCGCAATAAAATTTAAATGTTTTATATATAGCCGAAAAGCCACGTCACTGACTCATTTCGCCAAAAATTTGCCATCTGTCCTGCATGAACGATATTTTGTTTCAATCGATCTGCACAAACTGAAACGAGCGAATCCATCGTGGACACATGTTCTATTGCGGATTGCACCAAGCCGAAAAACGGTGATATTAAATACATAAAACCCTTAATTCAAAATCTAAATTCAAAAAATGTCTTTCAGATGTGGATAAACGTTGACATACATAGTCCTGGTGATCGAATGCTACAAGTACAAATGCCACGATGGCACTCGTATCGACAATTCATTCTGAAGAATGATTCGATGCTTGGGTCTTCATTTTACAGATTAGCTATATCAGGTGTGTACACCCATCTCATCTAATGTTTTTTAAAACAATACACGGAAAATACATTGTTAGAATTTATAATCCGATAATTTCTGATGTCCACTATAATATTGGATTCTGTTCTCAATCGATCAAAAGAGCTTGTACGATTTTGCTATCTGTTCCGAATAATAAGACAACTAACACTGAATATGTTAGAAATTGCCAAAAATTGTTGGACAAGAAATGCTGATACATGTTGTTTAATAAATATTCAAATAAAATAAAATTTTCAGGAATGGAAGAGTCATTTCAAGCGCTCGAAATAGAATTGAAACCCAGACAATGCACTATTGAAGATGATCATGCGATAGTGGAAGTATGTATTCCATGGTCAAGAGGCTGTGAAAAATATCAATTTATAAGGTGAATATTATCTTTAAACTAGTTGAATTCCGATATTGACATAAATTCTGGATAACAGGTTTAAAAGTCGCAAAGTTATAATGGTTTCTAGTCCAACATCGAAACCAGTTGGATATAATACATCTGAAAATCCAATTTATGTAAATTTCCATCTGGATCCATCATGTCGCTATTCTCTAAGGTATAATCTAAAAAAATAATAGATAAGCAAGAAATAATTTGATTGATTCATAGCATGCGGAATTCGTTTGGAGAATCACTTTCTAGAATCTTTCTGCAATATTCACATTGGTTACCCGCTCATTTGACGGCAATTTTGTTGCTATCTTTCCGACATCAAATTTCTATAACGCCCAGTAAATCAGGTTTTAAATGTGGAAAACTGCATTCAGCTCTTTTGAATTCATCACCGTTTTTCATAATAACAGGTATTGATTCGACCGTATTTAAAGTATAGAGTACAGTGTAGTGAATAATAGTATAAACTAAACTTATACCAAATTGCCTGTTAGTTTGAAATGGACACTTATTTTAAAATTGCAACATTCTCAAAATATTTGATGATAATTAAAGTTTTTTCCGAACAGCAACTCGAATCTTTGCGAAATTTATCCAAAGTGCAAATATTTTACCTGAACCTGATAATTTCCACCAATCTATGTTGATATCCGTTATAATCCATGGAGCAGCTTTGGCGTTACTGGCATTAGCAACGGGCGCTTTATGGTTGGGTATTATGATATGCGGCAGTGTTCTTCACAAGATTATATTCAAGTGAGTATATGCTATATTCGTTTGTTAATGATTTAGATGTATCTTCTTTACAAATCTTGAAGAAATCTCTAAATATTAGCAACGTCAGTTTACGCGATTGTTATATTTTACAATAATACTTCGTATAGAGCAAACTCGGATGGGCTCAATTCCATTTTCATTCTTTGTGTATTCATTATACTGGACTTGAAGTATAAGAAATGTGATCTGATACCCATACAATGTGGGAGAACTGAGATAAATTTACAAAGAATAAATAAAATATAGCGCTGGCTGCTGGTTGCGTTACCATTGTCAGGAGTATCGTTCTTCGCCGGTATTTTCGAGCGTTTTCTCTGCTATTCTAACGTGATTTACGCGGAGTGACTTTAAAGCCATGTAAGAACATGTTGGTACAAAAGCTATTCAAAAAATCTCGAAAAATATAATTTTAATTGAAGATGATTTTTTATCATGAAGTTCAACATTTGCTTAGGTATATCGCCGCTATTATAGAAATAGAAAGAAAATCATTTTCCAAGTTATCTAAGAGTAAAATAAGAGATATTCAAATGGAGCACAATATAGTAAATATGGTGACATTTTTTCCACATGCCCCTTTACAACTTGCGTATTTCGTTCATTAATTCATAACGTTCGTTTCGTTCGTAAATCATTCGTATTTCGTATCGCCATTTTCACTCATCCATAACCCATTTTTTGGTTTAATTCTAAATCTAATCTGAATCTGGTTAGAATCTGTTTCTGGTAGAATTCGTTATCAATGGTTTTCACAAGTTTACCTCCTGACTTCACTTAAGATTCAACTTCACCTTAAACTCATAAATATTTGGAAACAGAAAACCAGTAGACGCTAGCACTTATTGAATATTTCAGAAAGTGGTCTCTTATTTTTCTAATAGCTTACCCAGAAGCCGATGTAGTCGTAAAAACTAGATCAGTCAGCCAGGCTGAACTTCTGATCTGAAAACATCAAGTCGTATGTCCGCTAAGTAGGCATACGACATGAACATTGTTGCATCAAATTGCATGGCCGAGAATTTAACTGAATACTGCGAAAAACAGAAGGATTGGTACAAACAGATAGGAATCTTTCTAATGCTCTATCCATCAGAATTGGATGAAGCAACTTTGGTGAGTCCATCATAAGTCTCTTTGGTGCAGATTTTCAGCGGATTATATTTTGTGCTTATAACGACGTCCGTCAAGCGGACGAAGATTACTTTGCAAATCAAAGGCAGCTGATGAATTCAAATGATGAATTAAGGAATCGCTTTCAGTTGTTTAGTTTTTTGATTAAATGTAGTGGTTTTGGAGGAAGACAATCGGTTTAGCTGCATAATCCGAAGCGGAAGATAGTTGAATTGAAGTGAAGGTATTCAACAACGACAATTCGACAAATAGTGGTGCACTTTAGCTAGAGAAGCTAAATTGCAAACCCAATGGAATTATATTAATATAAATATTAAGAAGAAAATTAGTTCTATTGGCATTTCTCTGCGAGTTGAACGTACATTAAATTCTGAGTAAAAAGAATTGTTCTTTTCCTCCAAAACTCAATCAAATTCAAAACATTATATATGTTTCATTTGCATAGGATGCACGTAAAAATATAGCACATCTTAGCTCATTATTTCCTATACTACGGGATACCGGCCAATAGGATGTTCTACATATTGGAAAAGCGGACAAAAGTACACAATCTACCCGGAAATAATTATGGTTTTCTCAAAATTCGATATTAAATGTCGAATTTAATGGCTTCTAGGTGCGTAAAAAGATAGCACATAATGCTTACATTGTAAATTAGCTTGGTTTTGTCCAGGTCACTTTAATTAAAAACATTTTGAATTTGGATTACACCATTTTACTCCGGAAGCGTCACGGCGACGAATGTTGGCCGAATCGGCCTCGCACCGACATCCAGACGATTGCGGAGTAAAATCCGTTACAATGGCGCCCAACATGGGGCCCGAACCCACAACCCTGAGATTAAGAGTCTCACGCTTTACCGAGTGAGCTAGCCGGGCATTGTAATGGATATTACTACGCAATCGTCACGGCGACGAATGCAGGACGAGACGACCTCGCACCGACATCCGGACAATTGCAGAGTAAAATTCATTACAATGGCGTCCAACGTGAGGCCCTCAAACCGTTAGTTTTCGGTCAGTTTCTGACTAAGTATGATCAATTCGATCCAGACAGCCTGCAAATGAGGGCTCCCACGCACGGAGCAGTGAAGTTTTGTGCCTGACACCACTGAGTCGCTTCACGCGAGCAGTACCTTTACCTACCTCTATCCGAAAAATTGACCCCATGAAAGGAAAGAAATCTTAAGTAATCAAGGAGGTGAAACCGGGGTCCAGCAGCAAGTCCCCCCCCCCCCAAACCACTTAAACCGGATGAACCTTCAGCCTCCCCATGTTGTGAAGAACATCAGAGAGGTTGCCCTGTTGTAGTTCGCCTCTCAAGTGTGGCAATTCCGCCGAGATAACACACTTGAGAGTTATAAGTTCATCCAAAATTCACCTCGCAAGTGTAACTAGGCCGTCAGGGTGACACATTTGCGGGAGAAAAGCCACCACGACGGGAACACGCGGGAGATCCCGTTGCGGTTCTTGGGGAAGGGTGCGTGATCGTGAAAAGAGAAAAATGGATGTTCGGTGGCGAGTCAAGTGCCGTTAATTGTAATTCAGTTGTCGAGGCCTGGTAGAGTTAAAAAAAATTAAGCTTCGAATTAATAAATATCGGTGCAGCGTTGCGCATTTACCGGATTAATTGGATTTCGCATATACGGTGTGGCGGGATTTTTCAGATCGGATAGTGGTATATCCAGCAAAAGCACATTTTTGGAATGACTCAAAAAAAAAAACGCTTGGGGTTACACATCAAAATGAACAAACTACTATTCCATTGTGTTAACGGGTGAAGGTTTCTTTCATCGCACTACAACTGTTTAGACACCCACTGGCTGTCGCTGCTGCTATTCAAGACTTTTCAAAAATCCTCCAATTGTGAAGATAACCTTATGAATCTTGTGTCAAATGTCACACGTGAACCGCCTATTAAGGAACGCAACAACAAGTTATACGGATCGTGAGAGTGGACGGTCACCAAAGAACGATTCTGATGATTTTACAAAGCGGCAAAGCTGCTTGAACTCATTTGATTCTGTTTTGGATACATGCCATGATTACGTTCCAATGTACGTTTAGACCCAGTTCTCTACAAGGATTCCGTATCTATTTTGAGGATAAAGTATCGACAAAAGCTAGCGTTTTATGTATACTATGTTCCCATTTTTTCTTTTTGTCCCATTTTTATTTCATCTTATTTAATTAAGTCTAAGGATTTTTTCATTTCGTTCCGATTAGCAGATAAGTTTTTTATTAACGCATATTATATTTATATATATATTTTTAAAAAAAAATTTTTTTTATCCATATACAAATACCTTTACATTTATGTATGTACAATGAAAAATATTTAAACGCGCGCTTTTATTTATACGGATGATAAACAGAACAATAATCGTGATCATTCAAGAAAAAAAAAATAGGATTGATGCCTCCGAAATAAAGGTAAAATACAAGACAAAAACGTCCTCTTCGTCAAATTGATTCCTATTGATATCGCATTTTGTCCTTTAAAGAAAAATCCAGTAATCGCATGTCTCGTCAATTCGTTCGTATTCATATATAAAATTTCGAGACGTGACTGGCATCATGCGTAGTTCCTCGCCATCTAAATGTTACTTTGCGTATTTCTGTTCCGTTTAATAACAAAATCAATTGTATAGTTGTGCCCGAATAAATTCTTTGTTGTACGCCTTAAACGGGGTTGGAACTAATAGGCGTCCTATAAGTGGTATTGATTCAAATGCAATTACTAAGAGTAGATTTGACAGTATTGAAATTCATTTGGTTTTAGTTTTCGTCAGCTTATTAATGAATTCGCTGTATCATTAGAATATGCCCAGTTCCATTTTCATTTACGATTCACAAGGAGAATTTTTTTTATAAATCTTGTGCAGAAATGTATTGAAAAGTATTAGAATTGATAAATGAATTTGAATTATATTTAATTTAAAATTATTTAGTTCAATATATTTATATTTAAGTGTATTTGAATAGAGAAATGAATTGTTAGTTGGAAATCTATTCTTTCCTTCCATCGGACCTTCTTGTTTTAGGAGGAAAGTCATGATGCCAAGGTAGTGCAAGAGGATGTAAGGCCACACAAGTGTTTCGCCGGTTCGGGTTCCGCGGCGCCATAGTTTGGAAATCCGGGTATTAATCGTTTCGAATTAATCGACAATTTAGAATTCGTAGTAGTTGTAGTAACGTTGTTTATTTTTGGGCACCGCGGGATTTCAGTTATAGGATGCGCGATCATGGTTTTTTCGGAAAATAGGGATTTTCGGTGGCTGGTTCAATAATGGAACAAGAGCGGAAGTTCACTCGGGTCCGATCCACGTCCGCAAACCTCGCCGCACTGAGCTAGTCCGCCAGCAGCCATCAATGTAGTGAACTTCCGAGTGGCCGAGTCGTTGACCATCAGGGTACAACTCGTTGCCACGCCTCTAGAACTGCACGTCTGGATGTCGGTGAGAGGCTGACTCGTCCTGCATTCGTCGCCGTGACAATTGCGGAGTAGAATCCAATACAGTGGGATGGATAGAGTGGAGTGGGATAATATAAAATGCTTCGGACATTTAAATAATTTTGAAATATTGGCAACAATAGGAAAATATTGTTGAAATTCCGCGAAGTATGCGAAATAGTTGGAGGGCTTTAATGAAATTGATAGCGAATCAGAATATTTATGGCGTTAAAAGACACAATGTCGATCACGAGCAGGCGTTGAAACGAAGATAGTTAACATGCAATTCAATAACCGTCACTTATTCAACGCCCGAACATAAAGCGGAAACCATCGTTAATTCTTTTCGCAAGAAGTGCGGTTTGGCTTTTTCGCGCGTCTTATTTAGTGAAAAAAGTGAGGCATTTGATATTTTCCGACGAAAAACAAAATGGATTTAGATGGTCCAGATGGCTGGAGGTATTATTTTCACAATATTCGCAAAGAGCAAATAATTGTAACTAAACGGCAGAATGGTGGAGGCTGCCGGGGCTATGTAATTTAACGTTTGATTTGAAGTAGTTTTATCGGTGGAAAAATAAACACTGAAAAATATGTTCGGCTGTTGGAACATCAAATATCTGATGTTATTTTTAAATATCTATGCCTATTTTTCAAGAGCACAGACGCATTCACCAGGAAGCTGAAATATTTTTCCAAAGAAAAATAAATGGAACTTCTCGATTAGCTAGCACGATCACCTGACCTCCATCGATCGGAAATTTTCGGAGACAGCTGGCTCTACGGTTTTACGCCGGAAGAAAATATGTAACCGTGGATGGGCTGAAAACTGCAAGAATTAGATGCTGGGACGAGATTTCTTGGAAATACATCGAAACATTATATAAAAGCCCTCTAAAATGAGTTTCTGAAATAATTAGAAATGGCGCAGGTTCAACTAAGTATAAGTGTTTAGTTTTGTAAATAAAGATAATACTTTATCTTCTGATTCTATATTATTTTTTTCCTTCAAGTGTGCTTTCTTTTTTACGCGCATTAAAATCATTATATTCCAACTTATAAACTCACGTCATCAAAAACAACTAATCTAATTAATCTTTAATTGATCGAAGATCGCATAATCTGCAATATATCTAAATGAAAATTAAATTATAAACAGTACAAATGATATTCGTTGCACAAGTAGTTTATTAAATCCATAAATGGTTAGCGTACGTGGTGTGTCCTAACATTTGAGTTGCGTTCATAACTCGGCGGCGAGACGTTATTGTTGAAAATTATGAAATATATTTAAAAACTTAGTTTATATTAAAAAAGTAAAGTCTCTGAAAAAGCTTCTTTTGAATTTCTCTGGTCGTAACCAAGATTATGAATCCCTCTCAAAAGACAGCAAGTTGACGACCGATTACAACGAATACGACGAAGACACTAAATGCCATTCTGAAAACGGAGTTCTAAAATTACTAAAGTCAGATTGCTCAATTTTTTCGCATAGAAGCATTAACATAAATTACAATAAAATTAATTTGTATTAATTCCTCGATGGTTTATATTACTGTATTCAATGAATTGTTCACAGCTATAATTAATAAAAATTATACCAAAAAACCAACCAGTAAGGAAATATTAAATCTATATAAGCCTATTCGTCACCAGCGATTTAAATTAAGATATTAATTTACCAATATATTAGCACAATAATCTATGTAAACTAATTTTAATTTGCATATTTTTATTTATTCTCAGAACAGTAAATTTACCGCTACCACCAATCTCTTCAGCACTGATTCCAATTATGCAAAAAATTCCAATCTCAGCTGTCGTAATACTAATATCAATTATTTATGCATCCTGTGGCGGGCTAGGATTAATATGCGCATGCATTGTACATTTCACTTTAGTAAGTTATTTGGTCTTAAACTCAAAAGTGTCTTCTATCCTTTATTTTTCTTCCAATAGCTGACAAAGAAATACGAAGACTATCTAGAAGAATTTGTATTTAAAACAGCAAAAATGATTGCTGAAAAACTTTTTGGTAAAAAGACAAAAAGTACAGCTGCTAATCAAGACCAAGAACCTAAGAATGCTGATGTTGAACCATCATCTACTAAACAAGCTGAAAACGAGTCGTGTTTACCCCAAAAAGAGAAAGATTCTGTTAATTCAGAGTTATTGGAAACCATGAACGAAGAATCGTCAGATCACAACGACAATAAAGAAAATGAGAATGTAAGTACATTGGACAATGAAAAGACTGGACCAGCTGAGGATCGAAGATCTTTGACTAAAGCAGAAATTAAAAGCCTAGCACTAACAGACGCAGATGAAGATATATTGCAGCGGATAGATCAACTTAACGACGAAGAATTAGATAGACTTCTTAAAGCAACTATCGAAAAGCAAAAGGAAATTAACCAAGAAAAACTTCAAGCAGAAGCGGCTAAGCGAAAAGAATATGACTCTGTTCACGAAGGATTGAGTGGAATAAACTTTCATATGACTTTGTTTTTATTATTACTACTGCTTGCTCTCGTGAACTTTCCCGCGACATTATCTTGGGCAAAGAGTTATAAGTAAGTAATTCTCTTATTCAATAGGATAACAAGGTAGTCATTAAAATTTATCATAAATATATTATTAGTTATTCACGAAAATTGGAGCCTGACCCAAGTATGATTCCGGCTACAATATCCATTGTGTCTTTAGGTGTTATATGGCAACTTAACACTCCAAGAAATATGTAAGTGAATTAATTAGCATTGAATTTCAAATGAATAAATTTGTGCAACTCAATTTCAGTTATGCATATCGATTCATCGCAGCAATATGTTATGTATTGGCTGCACTGTGCATAATATATTGCCAAGACTCGATCTACCGTGTCAATTCTATAATAAGTACATTGTTTGCATTCATTGCCTTGCATCAAGTGTTTTCACCTAAAATTAAAGAAGAAGAAACCGATGAAAATGCAGAATTAAAAAAAACAATTGAAAAAATGAAAGAAGCATTTAACGAGCCCGCAATCAACACCGAGAATAAATAAAACGTTTCGCACATTCAATATTGTAGGGAAAAATCTAGTCGTGTTATAAGTATTGTTTGATGACAGTGTCACGGTAACCTTTTCACTTAAAAATAAGATGACAATTACCAAATTCTTTTTAATAAGATTATAAAAAAGAGTTTATTTTAATTTTTAAAAGACAATTTAAATGAAATTCCAAAAATGTTAATTAAGTTTTTACTATTAGTTAATGCTTGTTGAAATGATCACTAAACAATTTTCATAAATAAATTTCTTAAAAGATTTTTGTTTGTGATTCCCCACTGTTGAACTTGCTCAAAATGCTGCCCATTGATCATTCTACTTTATTGTTTCAGGAGAAGTTTCCAACAGATTAGGTTTATTTTTGGAAACTAAGAAAAAAGTACACAGCGTTGCAGCAATCGCCTAAAGTTTATTAGGAGTCCTTCGTTATCTCTGGTCTTGACTAAGACCTTTTTTGTACAGAATTTTCTCCAAATTTCTTAATTTTTTGTAAATTAATAATCTTTGAATTCAGTTCATTAAGGGATTTAGTTATTTATGGGACCATATACAACAATTACCTTGATGCATTTCCTGATTCTTCAGCCAAGTATCAAGTATTGTTTTAATCAATGGCTTTGATTATATTGGAAGCAGACTTTCTAATCCCACTGAAGTTCTGTTAATATCATATGCTTTCCATGCAGGAGGATATTATCAATATTGAAAGCTGAATTGGAATAGTGGATGTCAACCGTTTAAGAGGACCCCGGTTTGATATTTCTAAGAAAGCCAGTGTCTGATCTACTTTGGCTTCAGGTCGACTCGACTAGGCAGTAACTCCGTAGATTGTCTTTTTCCTGCAGAAATGACAAAATGCACTAGTACCTCCTCCGCAAAATCTACATTCACCGTTTGCGTTCAAGTCCGTTTTGACATGTCCTCCGAGTGAGCAATGCTCCATTAGGACCCTCAGCTTTCTCTCCGACGCACGCTCTAAACTTCTCGTCATAAACGTCGAGGAAAAGCTTGGATGCTCGACGATCTGGTAGCCCACTCCAGAGCCTTTTGCATTTGCTATTCTCATTTCTCATAAGACCCTGTAAATAACCCTAACGTATTCAGGAGGGATTAACGCCGTCGAAGTTGCTTTTCTCGCTAATTGATCCGCCTTATTTCCCCTGATTAGCCCCATTACGCTCGATATCTGCGTATCCCGAGATACAATATAAAGTAGCCTTAATTTCCGCACTCAACTTATTGAAGACATTACAAAAATCTAGAAATATTCTCGTTGTAATCGTATATATAAGATAGAATAGCTTTGGTCTTAGCATTGTATGTTTATTGTATCTTTACTGAGTTGAGCACTTAAATCAATGGCATAGACCTCAGCCAGAATGATACTTGGCATCCTTCCCATCAGCTAGGGGCATTTGGTATCGGTCCGAAATACTCCAATTCCAGTTCCCTCAGATGTCTTGGGACCATCTGTATACCATCTTATCGCATTCCCCTTGTCCCTCAGCACCGCGAAAAATTATGTGCCAGTCAAAAATTCAATTGTGGCACTAAGATCTTCACATGACGCACTTGACTAAGCGGATGTAATTTTCAGTGAATTTTTAACGAAAATATAAATTCATTTTGTGAATTCCTATGCAGAAACGCTATTTATTTTGACACGAGGCATTCCTGATATTGGGATCTGGCATGGGACCATACTAAAACTAATTATATATTGCGGTGTTTTGCAGTGGATTTCGTGCCTTTTTTTTTGATTTAGTAAATGCTTCCTAATTTTTTGAAAGCACTCCAGTCACGTAGCATTTCAATTTGAAAAATTGTTAACCAAGATAAAACCAGAATGCTACCAATTAGAGAAAATATGGTGACCTAGAGCATCAGGCTTTACGTACAACACATCGCATACAATTGTTATAGTATTCTCGTTGTCATCACAAGGTCAGGTGTTATTCATTTCTCCGTTACATAACTTCCATAATGACAGAGTGCCTAAATTACGCTAGGTGTCGTGAGTCTGCTATCCTTTAAACACACATACTGAATATGGTGGGAATTTTCGAATTGTAAGTGAATTTGTAGTTGGTTGTCTCATCAGCTAAAACTTCATGTGTCAATCAACTCAGTCATAATGGGAATGACCAGGAAAACAGCTTACTAGCTTCAAATCTGTTTTTGGAAACTGTGTTAGGATTGATTTAGATGAAAGTCCAAAAGCTTGTCGGAGTCTAATTTTTAAAATATTCCTGAAACTACCTTTATTATTTTTGAAACAAATAAATGTAGTTTCGATCAATATCCTAGAAATTTTTGCTACAATATACTTGTAATGACTTCGATCAATTCCCATACATATGTTTATTATGCTGATTATTCGTTTTCTTACTTTTTAGTTGCTCACTATCCACATCATTGTTCTTGTTTTCGGCGTTTCCGAGATTTATGTCTAAAGATGTAACGTAAACTCGAACTATGGGTTAATCGTGGATTGGTTAAATATGAGCTTATTTCAATATTAAATTCAGCAGTATGACAATATTGCAAAATCTGTCAGGATATAAACGCTTCTGTAGTCATATATCATAAAATTAATTCTGGACAAGTCTCAACTGAAATATTCGTTACAATGTGTGAGATTCTCTTGAATATAATTTAATTTATCCAAGCAATGTTTGTATAGATTAAAAAATAAATCGGTTTCTCCAGTAGCGGTTGGATCAGAAAGATAAGTTGGAAGGCGTTCAAAAGTATTGTTATTTCTTTAAAGTTTCTCATTTCGAAATAATACGCTGCGATAAGCATTGCAGTCCGGAAACTCAATGAGTGTTAAACAGGAAGTTGGATAGAATGTGGAGATTTCTATAATCAAAAGAGCTCTGATTAGTTATACATTTAATTGTACAAGCAGGAACATAATATTGCTGATCACAAAATATATTTGAGACAGGTTGGAATTGCGCGTGATCTAAACGAAATTCCAACTTCCAAATGCAGATATATTCTCCGGGTTGGTGGGCTAAAAACGGTCTTATTTGCTTATCCGGAGACTTACTTTCAAGTTAAGGCTAAGGTCAAAAATGTTGGATTTCATCCAGGTTGGACGCTAAGATTTACGTGGACATATTGAAAAATGTAATGTTTCCTTACTTAGAGGACAATATTCCCGAGAAATGAGTTCTGGTGCATTATAATGATACGAACTGCGACGCACTGTCCCGTAAGAGAAGAGACAGTTTAGGAAGCCGCTTCCTTGTCGAGGAGGAATTGGGACGCCTAAGTCCGAAGCAGATCACTGATTTTCTCAGAAAGATCGCTCTGCTTGAGACACTCTAGTAGCCCCGGAAGCGGGGGTACAATAAACCTGTAAAGGTTGACGTGCACCATCCCCGACAGTTAATCAAACAATCAATGATAATCCGAAACGAAAAATCTTTATGATGTATCATTATTTAGTTGAAATTCAAATTCTGCTATTTTTATGATACCCACTTCACATGTTGTATTTTATCCATTCACGATATTATTCATCCATTTCAATAACGTTTGCCAATATTCTCGCTATGGCCATTATCTAATATCTAAGAAATCAAGAGTTAATTTTACAAATAAAAATAACAGTTTCAAAAAGATTTATATGGACGATGCCACTAGATGCATTATTTGTTGATTTCAATTTAACGACCAATTTAATCCGACTGATGAGCATACATACGTGCCTTCTTTATATTCCTCCCGGAAACAACAAATTTACTGTGAGTTCCATTATGGTCTTCGGATCTTATTATATCAGCCAACCTATTACATTGGCGATACGTTTGCATTCCAAAAAACGTAAATTGAATCTTGTTGAATCGTAGTATTTCAAGGCCTTCGATTCTGCAACAAAAGTTTTCGTCTGCATATTATACTAATAAAGTTATATATGAAAAAGTTGAATTGGTCGGCAAATTTTCTAAGAGATGATGAACTCATCAAAATAAATAATGATGTCAACAAGGCAATAATAAAGATGATGCAGTTAACATAAAATAGCAACCTGTCAGTCTCATTTAACTCAGTGCTGATAGATGCACTACTAATATTTGTACTATATGTGCTTATATTCACAAGAAGGCCATGATGGAAACTTTAACGACAATTCTCGTTGTATTTAAGTTCATTCTTTCGAAATCAGGCAGCTTTGTATAATACGAGCTGCAGCATTTTGAAAGTTATCAAAAATAGATGCTTTATGAAATTGATTATTCTATCAATTTACTTGATTACCTTTATTCATCATTATAATCTGTACTTCACATTTCCTGTGTCAAAATACAATATCTTTTAATCTATATTACTTTTTGTCGTATTATATCATTCTATCCACTAACGAATTGCATCATCAAGTTTCTCTTTACTGATTTACCGAATCTACATAATTTTAGAACATAAACTTAACGCCACAATCACATTGATATAAATTTTATGTAAATATCTATTTATGTGTATTCTGTATTCATGCACATACTGAAATACTTGTTAAAATCGTTCCCTTATTTTGTGATTATATTAATAGTATCCAATTATCAAAGTATAATATTAGGCATCTCACATCTCATATGTACAATTGTTATAAATTATAACACCATATTATATTCAATTAAATTCATCCGGTTTATCCAGCACCACAACATCTTGTCGAAGGAGCCGTATCTTCGGTGGAGTTTTCTTCTGTCTCATCTACCATTAAAGCATTGCTTCGTCGAATAGAATTACTTCGATTGAGAGAATTGTTTCGTGATTCTTTCACATCGTGATTTGTTATCATCTAAATATGCATTACATTTATTAAGATTGAGTTAAAAACAAAATTCATTTAAGTACCATTGTTGATAACTCCAAGAACAGTTCTTCAATCCCTTCGTTCATTTTGGCTGATGTTTCAAAGTGTTTCGCTCCAACACTTTGTGCATAGCTGAAAAAAATATTTATAAAATTTACAAAATAAATCAAGATTCATTTGGTGATAATTCGTAAATTTGGTAGCTACGGTTTGATGAGTAACTACAAAATAGATATTTAGATAGATGATCTTTTGTTGTTCAGATTTCGCATTAGAGTCGTTTACTGGAGCCTGATTTAATAAATAGCACGCTTAGTACCGAAAATGGTTTGGTTTCAGTGAGAAACAATAAGTTTAACGCTGAGACTTGATTGCATCTAATGTATTAGGTTAGAGTAGACTCAATCAAGGTGGGACTGAGCTAAATAAATTCATTACAATCAGTCAAGCAGCCTTGCAAGTATGAATGGGGATATTTGATTTATAGGTCTGTCACAATTTAAAACTTCAAGTTCTCCTTTGAGCACGAATCGATTCACCCATCTAGATGATTTATGTAGAGGGCATAAGAAATAATTTCGCTAGTGAAAGAACAATTAAAAATAAAAAATATTACGACCTAAATAAAACAAGTAAGAGGTTAGAGCACTCATCAGTCTGGAAAGAGAAAGCAATCTCTTAAAATAAAGTATGAGATTAAACTCCTGATATAGATAAAGGAAAGACTACGAATTAAAGCCAACAGATTATTAAACGAGCTAGGTCATCACATGTATATTTTATTTTTGCATTTCACGAAAGAAAATCTTTTCGTTTTGCAGGTTATTGGCTTTAATTAGGTAGGAAACTTTTTTATGAAATTGTCAGAAATAATGTTGATAAATTGTTTCTCATGGCAAGGCAGATATATGCCCACCAAAATAACATTTTAAAGTAATACATTTATCACTGATTCATGAATGAAGTTTTCATATTTTACATATCTATATATAATCGGATAGTATAGGGTGGGCCTGGGATCGGATAGTACAAGGTGGATCTAGCGTTTTAAATTTGAACTATCTATATTTCGACATTGGAAACGTCAAATACCATTCGGGAAGTGACAGATATTCAGTAAAAAGTATAAAATTTGCGAAATGGGTCGCTATTCGCTAGAAGAAAACTGGGAAATATTGAAAACTTTTTTCCAAAGTGTAGAGTCTTCAACCCAAACTGTGAGAAATTTGGCAAAAAATGTACAGACAAAAAGTGCCATCAGTTTAATTTGTGCAACAATTTGTCAAGCGTGTACGTGAAACTGGCTTGTTGGTGGATAAACCACCACGTCAACGTTCATTTCCCGCGCGTTCAACCGAAAATATTGCGACTGTGGCTGAAAGTGTTAGTGAGAGTCCATCCACCTCAACTCGCCGTCGATCGCAAGAATTGAACATTCCACGAACAACTTTGCGACGAATTTTGCAACAAGACTTCGCTATGAAGCCATATAAAGTTCAATTGGTGCAGCAGCTGAAGCCACATGACCATCCGAGCCTACTACAGTTCGGTAGAACTGTGAACTTTTACAGTTCATTGGGTGGAAGATCGTTTGACCGAGGATGGTCAATTTTACCGAAAAATCATCTTTTCGGACGAGGCTCATTTCCACCTCGGTGGTTACGTTAACAAGCAGAATCGTCGCATTTGGGGCACAGAAAACCCACACGTAAATGCCGAGAAGCCAATGCACCCAGCACGAGTCACTGTATGGTGCGGATTTTGGTCTGGTGGAATCATCGGCCCATTTTTCTTCGAAAATGAAGAAGGAGCCGCCGTAATCATCAATGGTGAGCGATCTCGCGCAATGTTATTCGAATTTTTTATTCGAAGAAAATTGAAGAGGAAGACTTGGACAACATTTGGTTTCAGTAGGACGGCGCTACGTGCCATACAGCAAACGCTACACTCAATCTTTCGCGCCCTATCTTCGAAAATCACATAATCAGCAAAAGATGTGATGTGAATTGGCTTCCCAGAAGCTGCGATTTAACGCCGTTGGACTATTTTCTTTGGGGAACTGTTAAAGATAAATGACGCCAACCATCCAAAAACAATTCAAGATCTAAAGTACGAGATTCAAGCTGCTGTTGCTGCCATAAGGCCTGAAACCATCGAGAAAGTACTCAAAAATTGGGTAGATCGGATGAGCTACTGTAAACTCAGCCGTGGTGGTCATTTGTCCGAAATTGTTTTCCACAAATAAAGTTCATAAAATAACCTTTCTAATAAATGTTCAACCTTTGACAATTATCAAGCGGTTTTTTTTATTGACATCTTTAAATTTAAAATTTTATATGGCCTACCCTGTACATTGTGTATATTAATCATAATTGGACAGTCTATATAGTGTCTATAATTGGACAGAGAATGAATATTATCCTGTTATACATTTATTAATCTGATGAGTTGGATTTTTATTAACCTGTTATCTGTTGCATATGTCTGTAATTAAGGCATCAATCAAGCCAAACATATGAACAGCTGATGAGAAAAAAAAAGAAAAGTCTAACTCTTCGTACGCTCATGTTCACTCTCCATATCTCACACATCTATGGTTCAGGTACAAGCTCACATAATTCACTCTTTTTATAAAATTAATATTTAGAATGAGACTGCTGGAAACAGCAATTCAACTGATGCGAGTGCAAATCTGTGCAAATCTAAAGCAAAAGTATGGGTGAAAATGAACTGAAAATGGAGAACCCAGATCAACCAAGCGATCGTCGTTGATGTGAGGGGCATTGAACATTGTTATTCCTGGAAAATTAACGATGATCACAAAGCAAAAACTAAGCGAGTATTTTACGTGTTGTTTTTTAAAGTTGATTTTCAAGGTTTCAAATCACTATTACACAATGTGCACAAAAACTGTACAGAAATGTGTACACAAACGGTTGCATGAAGGAAAATTTTTTACGGGCTATATTGCAAAATGTGAGATGCAAAATGCAGTCTAACAACTGTTGATAGTCAGTTGTAAAATAAATGTAAATAATTAGAGCTTTAGAGTATTAATTATATATGATTTAGACGAAAATTTGGTTTTAAAAACATTGATTAAATTCTTACAAAGTCTTGGGAACTATAACGATAGATACACTGCTATTAGTTTATTAAACAAAATTAAATCAGTGATAGATGAATGGAGCTATTGTGACTTTCCTGAAAATTGCTTTTATACTTTTTGACAATTCTACAAATATTAAATAAGTAAATTTTTGATGTTTTTGGTGGATCAATTTATCCATTTTCACTTAGAACTTATAAGTGATTTATACCCCTGCTAGCTAACTAAGCGAAGACTCTTGGGTGTTCGAAACCAGCTTGAGCTCTTTCCACCTTTCTTTATTAAATAAGTACTTTAAAATTATGTAGGCTGGCAGACAACATCAATGTGATGATGAAAGCTGGCCGGCCTTAAAATGCTGACAATGATATTTGACAAATTCCGTAAAGTTCTGCAATTCAAAAGAAAAACAGCTTCGGATGAAAAATTTTTGCAGTGCCATCAAAATGCAGGAAATTAAGCCAAAAAATTGTTCTAATTGATTCAACTCAATGGAATTCCGAAGGATGCTTGTCAAAATCGAAGCAGTCAAAGTCACAATAGCTCTCATCGACAAATACTTTCTGAGTTTGTCTGTCGATGATTGGGCAATTATAACTAAGAATATAAAGCCCTAAAACAATTTGAGGCGAAATGCGTTAATACTAGCGTTGAAAATTATTTGACATCACTCGTGATGGTACTGGTCACTGGTGAGAAAAATATGATAGACCAAATTTCAAAAATGAACTTCCATCCGAGCGTTGTATCATTAGTTTTTTCGTAATCTTGAATTAAATAACACGTTTTGTAGAGCAACATTTTTAAGACCCAAAATTAAAGAACATTGCTTTCAAAGGAGAGTTCAAGAACATGAATTGAGAATGAGAATTCTCATTGTCCATGTGGTGAAATGGAGAGATTATTAGTAGAAGTTACCATTCCGAAAAATGAAGATACTTTAAAATGTATACAAGTAAATAATACCCATATCAACTAACTAGGAGAAAATCTGTGGACGAAAGCAATGAGCGCAAACCTATCACATAAATTTGAGAAAATATATTTTGAAACCAAAATTTTCGCCTTTTAAAAGTGAATGCTATTTTTTCCGGAGATTTCAAAATGTCATATTAACTTTAACTGGAACGTGAAAAGAAGATTTTGATTGAATGCTTTTTTAATTTTTTCGCAATGTGTGAATATTTATATTGTTTACATTTAGGATAAGACTAAGACTAGAATTAAGGTATTATAATTTTTTTTTATATTTACGTATTGATCTTTGTAAATTCAACTTAGTTTTTTCATACAATTAGCAAAGCAGGGTTTTTTTCCATATAGAAAAGAATAGAATTGAAAATCTGCTCAATCTCTCAAAGCCATTATAATTGCAGAATGATCAACACGAAATGATTTTGAGATTTTTTTCCATACGTCTTCTATAAATTGCATACAATTACACATTTCTTCTAAGATTTTGTAATGTTTGATTTATGCAATACAATTGCATAAATCAAATATAATGCATAGCGATAGATCAGATAGATCAATTGTCACCGAAAATACATTACAAGAATGACAAATGTTCGACGCAAACATCCGTCCTTGGAGAGGGAAACTGGACTTACGGGCGCGGATGAGTTTTGACCATGGCAGACAATAGAACATTATTTAGGTCAGGCAATAATTAGGACATTGTGGGCCCTGTGAATACAGCAAAATACTTTGGTTGAACTGAAGAAGGCTGCAAGTCCCACTGGAAATATATAACCTAAAAGCTCGACACAAAAAGACCAGAAATTTTTTTTGATTGATGAGTGAAAAGATAGCATTAAAAGCGAATTCGTTTTATTCGAACTATATCCAATTTATGTACTACAAACTGTGTACTGTAATTATGCGATATTAGGCATATTTATGTTCAGAATAATGGGAAAATACTGTTGAATTCAATTTATAAATTTGTAGGAACTAGAAATAAGCGATTGAGGAATAAAAGTACAAGTAAAGTTAAAAGTAAATATTTATGTAATTAATAATTTTTATTTAAATTAATAAATGTTTTTTTATTTAATATTGCTAGTTTATTTGGATGCTCGCCTGAGTTAAACATAGTTGTAGCGTATGAGTTTGAGTAACTGTCAACTTCGGTTATAACGCACCGGTTTATAACGAACTCTGACATATAACGAAATAACTTAACAGTCTTATCAAATTTTCTCAGAATTAGTACTTGTTTTAATGAATTCGGCTATAACGAACATTCGTATATAGTGCAAGTAATGTTCGCATGGGTCATGATCTTCGGATATTACGAAGTTCTGGACCATTTTCATCGGGTAAAACCAATTTCTGGTCAAACTATTAGCGAAATAGTCACACATCAATAATTCAACTCTAGCTCATATGCTTGCTAGACTTGGGATTTCCCATTATGTATAGTTGGAATTCAGATTTCAGATGGCTATCAGATATTTTCGCATTCCTGAATGAATATAGCATCTCGCAGTTGATACCGCCGACGTTTTACTGTTATTTCTTCACCATCGCTTGTTGTTTTTTAACATGGGAGAAAAAATACATATAATTGAAAAGAGAAAACTGTTTTCCCTAAAGGAAAAAGTTGACATAATTAGCGATATTCAAAGTGAAAAAAATAAAGCGATATTTGTCGTGAGATAAATATAAGCAAGTCGTCAACTACGACGATATGGAAAAAGAAGGACGAATTGCTTCTTGCCTTGGAAAGGGTCATCGTTGTAAAGAGTAAACCGTTGCATGAGAAATGACTCCTAAAATGGTTTACACAACAAAGATTGTGTAATATTCCAATTAGTGGGACTGTCTTAAGGAAGGGTAGAAGCAGAAAAATTTGGTCGGCTAATTAATGACGTATTTCTCGGCAGTGAAGGTATAATCGAACTTGGATAACATCCGCAATTTTCATCGATTATGTCAGAAAATGGAACCAAGAGCTAACGAAGAAACGAAAAATTGCACTTATATCTAATCGTCTAATATCATGCGCATCCAAAAATTGAGCAGCTGAATTCCATGATGCTTGTGCTTATGCCACCGAACATCAGTTCAACTTTACAACCCATGGATCAGGGTGTCATGCATTCGTTGAAAAGTTATTTTCGAAGGGCACTTTCGTTGAACATTGTTCGAAGCATTGTTACTGGTACATGCCTAAATGTCAGATTACTTGATGCGACCAATCTTGACGGGACCAATCGAAAGTATTTACTGAAACAATAAAACATGCATATAAACATGCAGGACTAATGGCGACCAAAAGAAACGATGAATTTGATCAGAAAGATTCGTTACCAATTAATCAATAGCTTTTAAGAAGTATTCCAAGCAGTAGTACAAATGAACAACCTCAAGATTTCCATGTCCCTTTAGATTACCTCATTGCGGATGATAGCCTTTTCACATATACATTTTTAACGGATGACAAGCTATTTGCTGATTTTGAAGCTATGGAGAATAGTGGGGTCTCTGATAGTGAAACGAGTTAACGAAAGGTCCGGATGCCACTACTACATGAATAATACAAAAACTAAAAGAAATCCGTCGCTTTTTCCAGGCTCATGCTGTACAACAAAACATTTTATATAATTTGCAGAAATTGAAACTTATTCAAACACGCTGGTAATTAAAAGCTTCAAACAAACAGGACATACTATATCAAGTAAAGAATTTACGTACACATGGACATTTGATCTTATAATTCGGATTCATTCGAAACTGAATATGCGTTTTGGTACGTTTTGTTCATTCATGAAAATATTATTATTTTGCTTTAAATAAACTTACGAATAGTTCATGGTATTTAGTTTTATATTTGGTTATAACCAACCTCGGTGATAACAAACCAATTCCTACGGTCCCTACAGCTTCGTTGTAACCGAGGTTGACAAACTTATTAAATTTGTTAATCGGAGTGTCCCTAACCCGTACATAAATTTCCAAATTCTGGCTTATCAGCTAGTAAGAATTCGGATATGTATGTATACGTCTAATGGCTTAAAAATTCACATTTTGTTAATATCATCTTGTGAAAATGTCTTGAAATAAAGCTTTTATTATCATTACTGTAAAAAAAAAGATTTTCAAATTATGTGTATATTTAATAATTCTAACTACTAACTAACTTCGAGTATAATTTTTAAGTTTTGTTTGTAAAATTTTGAATAATTCCTAAAAACATAATTCCCAATTAAAAACTAATGAAATTACAACAACGAGATACAGTTGCCATTGATAAGATATAAAGTTTCGATAACTTGATAAGAATTGCATCTGAGGTATATTATCAGCAACGCATATGTATTTCATTTTCCTTGTTGCTTATTATCATCGTGATACCGTCATTTCTTCTTATTCTATTGTTTACATCAAGGAAGATTTACCATTTGAAGATCTAACTTTTTACTTTACCTCGCTATTTGCGAATTTGTTAGTCATCTCATTATCAATAAGACGAATTTTCCAAAATTCTTATCTTGATACGTGTTTAAAAACCACTTACCTCTCTGCCTCGTCTGCTGGTACATGACGGTCTTTTTCTAAATCCGTCTTGTTGCCTACAATGGCTATCACAATATCAGATCCAAGCATTTTCTTCAACTCTTTGACCCAGTTCTTGACTTTTTGAAAGGAGTCCTCGTCAGTGATATCGTAAACTAAGATAGCCCCGTCTGACCCACGATAGTAAATCGGGCCTAACGCGTGGAATCTATAAATATTTCATGTTAATCCAAATGTTACAACCACATGCATTACATCTCTATCACCTTTCCTGGCCAGCCGTGTCCCAAATATTTAAATGGACTCGTTGTCCGTTGAAGGTGAGTTTCTTAGTAACGAATGATGCCTGGAATCCGAGACGGAAAGAAGTTCATTAGCCAATAAATGTACTAAAGGACAAAGAAGCCTAATAAGTTTTCGAAGAAAGTTAGCAGAAACCACACAACCGCAGACGACATTGGCTTCGCTCGAGCGGATCGATGGTGTTGATTTAACCCAGGCCTTGACTGCTGGCTGTTCCCGGTCAAATGACCCTATCAATGAACACCCGATCAGCTCAAGCTGCCGCCGTCAAGTTGTTTTTTGAGCCAATATTATCCGAAGCGTTATCTTAAATACTCAACCTGAAGCGTAGTAAAGTGTTTGGGATTGAATTTATCCTCGACGTAGCGCAGCACAATCGATGTTTTCCCGACACAGCCTTCACCGAGAAGGACTACTTTGAAATTGTAGCCGTTAGATGTTATTAAAGACATTTTAACACGTTTCGCTCACTAGACTTTTCTTCACTGTTAGTTCGTAGCATAGAAAGTCACCACTCGCACAACAAAACCTTAGACGAACTATCTTTTACCAGATTAGCTGTCGAGTCTTTCGTCTTTTCTTCGACACTACGTACGTCAGATGTTGAATGAGGAACTGACATTGACAATCTCCAGTGTTTCGGAGTGATTCGGAGTTTTGCCTATCAGCTGAGCAAGTTTTATGACATTTCTCTCTATGTTTGTGATATTTTCTCATGGTTGCGAGCGAAGTACTTCTCGTTAATTTTACTCCATACTTTAACCCAATTGTGGTCACGTTTTCAAAATGTAAGCAAAACTGTAAATATTGTATTAAAATATTGTAGGACACTGGTGCCAATGAATATTAACCTTGAAAATGATTAAAATTCTGTTTCAACGCAATAAATATAATAATCATGACCAAAGAGTTTCAATATTGAGTTAAATTAAAGAATAGAGAAATGTCTCGCTTTCAATTCGGTCTATTTTTATCATTATTTAATGAAAATCTTACAGAATAAATTTTGGATGTTACCGTTCAGTTTTCATCAGCAATTTTAAAATCTGCTATACCGTCGATTATGGTGCACCGCATTTTATTCTCTCATTGAATTTCTTACAAAAGCTTTCAAAAGTAATAATTGTTCTTGAGGTCTCCGGGCGCAAAAATGGCACTAGAAAGACTAAAATTTATGAAATAACACTCTGTTAATTTTTTGCGAGTTATAAGATTATCAAGAGTCACAGGATTGATACTTTTTAGTTAGGAAAAATAATGCCCAAAAAGTACTAAGATGTGAAAAATGTCTGCGTACACTTCGGGAAAACTAGTAAACTTCCTACAAACCGTTCTGTATCTCAATATTTGAACCGCTACTTTCGCGTTCTTGCCTAGTTTCCAAAGACCTTATTAATTCGCAATGCTGTATGTATATTTCGCTTTATCGTTTCCAAACAACCATATTGATCCATTGTATTTTTGATGAATTCAAACACTAGACACGATAATACTTTCCCGAACCATTATTCAACCCACAATTTACCAAACAATGTACCATCCGGTAAGATGAAATATAAAAATTTATTTTCATCGGTGAAATGGACTTGATGCCGAGATGAATCAGGCATATTCACATGCTCCTTTACGTAAGCGTAAACCCGAATACTGCACAACGAAGATCTTTCCTATTTGGCGTAGGCAGTTTTCTTCATTTCATTTTTTTTTTTATCAGTTCACAAACTCCTTTCTATTGCTATCTATTCCTATTTAACCTGCGTTAACTTTAACCTTCGAAACATAACAATATGAAAATATGCATAAAAGGTAACCACATGCTTCAGAAGAAATAATTAAGAAAAATCAACCATGCTCTGCTAAAAGCAATACATGTATGTATGTACGATGTGATACGAATACGATAAAACGAATAGGACCGATGAAAATGTTTTTAAATAAAAAATAAAGAAATAGAAATCCAAGTATCACGGACATTTCTTCGTGTGGTTTTTCTTATTCTTCATTGAAACCATTGCAATCGTGTGCATCAGTCATTTGTGAAATGATTTATTGCAGAAATTTCTGAATTCTTTGTGTAAATTTGTTTCTTTTTTGTTGCATTTCTCACAATTGGTTTGCTTTATTAAGGTTTTAAATAAAACTATAGAAACCAAAATAAACCAATATGCAAACTTTTAGTACAAAAAATTGAAAAGAATATTTATGCAACCAAACGGAATAGTGTAGATTGAGTTTAGTATAGAAAGAGAATCAAAAATAAGACATGTGGAATGTAGAATCGACGAGGTTAAATTTAAAATCTACTAACGCAAAATAGAAAAATGAACGTTAATAAAAAGTATAAAGAGCGTTTTTTAAGAGATATAGATTATTAAGTTGTCAATACTTTTTAATGCTACTAAAAGTTTCTATCATGCATTTTATGGTTAGTTTGGTTTGCCATTTTATCATGAATAGGTTGACGCCTGACCAATATCCTCAAATGGTGCGGATTTATTAAAAAAAAACGGTTCTTTTCGACAAACGTGTCGCGCCCTCCGACAAGTTTATGGCCAACATAATCGTTCATCAAACCAATTAATTCGATTAAATATGGCCCGTTTCCGCACCACGTTTACTCGAACCACGTTTACTCGCATCCACTCGATGTTGCACATTGCATAATGAAGAATCCATAGCAGATGTAGTACGTAGTATCGATGCAGATCCAAATGAGTCCATTCGCCATGGTGCTAAACAATTAAACCTGCACTCACTCATATTATGAATTATTTTACAGAAGGATGTTGGTTTGGGGGCTTACAAAATCCAACTGTTGCAGGAATTGAAGCCGTACGATCCTCGGGCGCAGCATACAGTCGGTGTATGGGCCCAAGAACAAATTGCTGCAGATCACGAATTTCACAAGAAAAGTTTACCTAGCGATGAGGCTCATATATGCTGGATTGACTGCATAGTTACATCTGACGAATGTCACTGTTTGGTGTGATTTATTGGGCGGTGGAATCATTGGTCCATATGTCTTCAAAAATGTTGGTGGAAACAACGTTACAGACACCGTTGACCGATATAGAACCGAATGACTTTCTCATTCCGGTATTGACTTGTCGTAATACAGAGGAACTCTGATTTCAACAGACTGGCGCAACATGCCTAACAGCTCGTACAATCATAGACTTATTTAAAGAAGCATTTGGTGAGCGCATAATTTCTCGTTTTGGATTTGTGAACTAGCCTGTAAGATCACACCTACGTATGTCAATATGGCCCCTTTCAATGTTTGGATTGGTCAATCGGCAAGGAAACGTTTTTTTTTTGTTTTTTCTTGTATTATGTAATGATTTTTGCGACTCTATATTTTTTCTATCCGTTACTGTTAAGTATTTTGTGAAGATCCTTTTTCGTTAAAATGATTGCTGGAGCCCATTAAAATTGGTTGGGAAACTAGAGATATTCCTGCAGAAAATAAGAGTTCCTTAACAAATACAGGCAAGTAAGTAAGAACTCCATAAATTCGTACCAAGCGGTCGTTCGTACTCCCATTACATAGACATAGCCTTTGGTCGTCACAAAGTATATGTGAAATACCTCAGATCCTTCAACCTCACTTCTCAAAGCGCAATCACAGATTTGGTTTCCCCAGAAGCAGTGATGATGAGCTCAGTAATTATCGATGCTCTCTTTCGTTGCTTGGACTCTATTCTGGCATTGTGTTTCGTCACTCTCATGGCACCATTCTAGATAAAGGCACCATACAGGCATATCGAGTTTGTCGTTTCTATTTATAATCGCGCCTTGTTTCTCCGGACCCCAAAATTTTCACCAGTATACGAGGAAATTTGACTGGACAGGTTGCTTTCTTACATGATGAGTAGATGTCACAGATGAGAGTATCTCTTTCTCACAGATGAGTATCATGGATTACATTGATTACAGGGTATCCGTTGCTCGCCTAACGTGCTGGTTTCGATTTCAATTGAAATTCACTCTGCTCTCCTCATGACTAACTTAAGTCCGAATTGAAGGGACTGTTCTCAATGATGACGTTACCAGGTAATCAGCGAAATACAGCAAAAGGGCTTCCATAGGCAGTCCCAAACGCAACAAATCGTCGTAGATAATGTAGCAGATACCAAGTGTTAAGGTTGGCTCATGCCTGTGCCGGACGTAACTGTTTTCTATTCTATTACTCGTTCATGTAAATTTCACTTCAACCATCGCTTCTTACGATAGAAGGCATCATCATAAGGTCCGATCGTTAGGACTACTAACAATAAGCCCAGAATACGAAAGCTACCTGTTGACAAAGTTTGTAACCTGAACTTTGTGTAACCATTCTCATACCACCATATATCAAGTGTCACCAACGTTTGATACAGCCTGACGATTCATCAGGCTGTATCATAGTGGTTGATTGCTAATATCCGTAACTATTATTTATAGAACTGCTACTAATACTTCAACTAGCATTTCTGTTACGTTTCTACTGCTCATATCTAGTATTAAATTTAAAAGGTAGTTGAAATGAATATTGAAATATTTGCTAATAATAAATTAGTAATAGCTTTGCACGAATATCGTGCTGTGTAGGCTGGTTGTGCTAGAAATTAATCATTCATTAAAAAAATTGGTTTGTAAAAGTAATTTTATTCTACAAATAGCATATCAAAACATTGGTATATCATTTACACTGGAAATTTAAATAGGATGTTTAATACACTTAGGGCCAATTCAAATATATTAAAAAACTGTAGTAGGAATTGTTTATAATCATACAAGAGCTTGGATGACTTCATTACATTAAGTCATGTGAAAAGCATATATGAAAATATATTGGGTATTATTTGGTATAAAACAATCAAATTCATTAAAATTGTACAAAAGTAATGTAAAATTGGGTAAGGTTTTGAAACAACAACAAGAAGCCATTACAAAGTGCTTGAACGACCAATCAAGAAACAAAATAATACTCTTTTTTTATCATTATTCTGGCAAATAAGCATTAAAATAAGTGGCTTCATCTGGAATGTTAGTTTTAAAATACGACATAGAAAATTACTTCTTAATGTTAATTATAATTTTAATTTAAATAATATCAATTTTGTTCACGATAAGGCACATTCTGGACAATATAAAGAATAATATCGTATGTAGTTTGATGATATAAATAAATCAAAAGTTTGTATTATCTATGGTTCCATCATAAGGACCCATTTCATCGCCATAGTCTAGATCGTCAATCGGAATTTCATCGAGTATGTCATCTTCCTCCGGACAAGCAGAGCATCTACTTTCATTGATTCCATAATTGATGCATTTCGAACCAACGCACTCGCAACAGCCATCATGGAACCACCTATGAAAATTTATTATTTTAACCTATGTATTTGTTTTAAATAACTTCATCTTGAATATTGCGTGAATATTAGTATTATTTGTATAATTTCCATAACTTTTTGTTTTTTTTTATTCAATCATTTTGCGCAAATTTAATTGACTTGGTATTTAATATATAATATTGGATTCCTAGTATCAATTTTTTAAAATTAAATATATTCAATTCTAAATTTTTAAATGAATTACCTGACACTGTTTGCACCCATACTTTGGCAGTTTTGTCGACATTTGTTCCAGGACAAGCACTGTGTAATATACACAACTGTACAATTGTAGGTTACTATGTCCTCCCGCTCCTTGATAGCCAAGTCTTCATCTTGTTCATTAGTATCTACAAGCAGCCAAAAAAAAACATGTTATATTGGCATACACTTTACGCCTTGCATACTTACGTAAATAGTACTTAAGATCTTTCTCAACTTTAGATCCTGTTAGCATCGAATCAAAATCTACTGGAAATGTAAACGTGCTCCATTTGCCTTCTTCAGTACCAGCTGCCAATGCATCAAATAGTCCAGGAATTCCTTCAAACTCATCCAAATGAGATTTTTTGGGACTTTTTGTTTCATTTGGTTTCGGACATAGGTCTTGAGGGAAAAATGCAATGGTTATTAACTAGCATGATTCAGCTTCAGGTTGCATTTAATAAAGTTACCTAAACAACTGCAACATTCACTGTAAAGATGACTCAAACAATTGAAACAATCCTTACAGCATGTGCAATTTTTCAAATCACACTTGCAACTTTGTGTTAGCAGACATTTTGAAACAATCGAAGCGCAAACATATTCATTGCATGAGTCAACATGTGAAACAATGAGCAGTACTCCAAAAGTTGAAAATACAAGCAAGCATACTAGCTTTATCCCGTCCATATCTGAAAGAGAAAAACGTATTTCAATACTTATATATTGTCACTCTCTAATCAGCTTCCTTTTTTCCAGAATATTGTTGACAAGAACTTAAAGCTCGACGAGAATTTGCGAGGATCAAAACTGCAAACACATAGTCACAGTGTATTTTGTATATTTAAGTAAATTCCTTCGAATATTTAACCATTTCGCAGAATCGATTCTGGATATCCACCCACAAAATTAGTATCGAGTCCAGGATGCCATGTTCGTTCATATTAACACGGGGCTTTTCACCCTTCTATTAGTATCTAATGCACATTTAACCCTAGACATGGCCGCAGAATTGTGAGAAAATGGAAACTGTGACGAAGGGAAATGAACTAATCAACTCGTTCTAAAATGAGTCTCGATAAATAATCTTAATATAGTGATTGATTGGAGTGTAAACAAACAAAGAGTATGGATTTCGGAGTAGAATTTTAAAATTTTCACTTTATTTAAACATCTCGTAACTGGCTTGAAATCGATCTATATTTAAACATCTTATACCTGGCTTCATTCTCTCGATCGTAGTTTTTCTTATCCGCATTAAAATGAATTGTTCTTCTGTCCGGCTGGTTGCTCACGATATTGCATGCTTAATCGAAAAAAAGGAACCACCAAAAGTGAATTCTATCATGTTCTAGAAAGGACCTAAGATTCACTACCAACAAATGATATGGTAAAATTCAACTAGGAAAATTCAACGCCTGAAATGGATGAGAAAAAAACTTTCTAAGGAACATCCATTACTGTCAACAACAATGATCGGTAACTAATTGTGTTCACTACTAGTAACAACATGGTTATAATCTTTAGTCACCCTACCGCGACTTCTGTAAGGGACATAATTTTGTCAAGCATACTCATCAGGGAATATTACAGACTCATATATCTCTTCTAAATCTTGTACTTTTTCCATGTTAAGTACTAAAAACGTTTTTTTTTTTGACATTATACACTTATACTTTTTGTAATGTTTTTATTAATTGCTAAGATATTCAAATAAAAATTCTTCTTCGTTAAACCTCGTTCTGTTGGCTCCTTTATGGTCACTAATGTTACAAGCGTTCTTATGTTACTTGCCGTCTTGAGAATAGTCACATTTGCCCAATCTATTCTGTGTGTATCCGGCTACTGGAGAAAGTATGTTATTATATATATAAAAAGGAAGATGAAAGAAAGAAGATGATGAAATTCACTGTAACGTCAACAGAGGCGTTTCAATCTTGCGTATGTGAAAAGTATCGATTAGAACCTTAATCGGCACTTTCTAGAAAATTTTGACACCATAGACATGTAAAATAATTGACCAATAGCAACTTGGATTCAGATTTGGCAAAATGACTATAAACCAGATATTCTCTGAACAGACTAGAAAACCTGGGAAAATAATGACATACACAAGTTTTCGTAGATTTTCAAGAAGCAAACAATATTTATTTTCTTTAGGGTTTTTTTCCTCTTTTTTAGAGACACCTTCATTCGCATTAACGACAACAAAAGTTAGTTTACAATTTAATCATTATCACTTAACTATTACAATCATAAGTTTTTCTGGAGAAGAACTTTGACTTTGATTCTGACTTTCAAGTGGTAATTCGGACCTGCCTTGTTTCTAGTTAAAATCAATTTGGGACTGAAAAATTGCAATTCTTAAGGATGTAGATTAATCCTTGTGCTATAAGTCTGTCTTGTTAAAATTTTTCTAAAATCATACATTTAGAGATGTTGTATGAAACGTCAAACGTATGCTCATTTTGGTACACCCAATTTCAACATAATTGTTGCCACAAACAGGGTGGTTAATCTATGATTCTGGTCCGGTATGATTCACTCTGAATATGTGTGAAGGCTTGAATGCTTGTAATAAATAATTTTCTAAAAAATAATCAACAAAGTGAAACCAATTATGGTTAAAATGGAAAATTCCACGAATAAACACATTAAGATCTGAACTTCATTCGGGTCTAAAGGCCGTCGTCGTTTGGAATTTCTTCAAATTCAATTTCAGGAAGAAATTCCAAACGACGACGGCCTTTAGACCCGAATGAAGACAACACCAGTTCATCAACTGGCCGCGAAAGCCTCAACGAATTCACATTAAGATCTATTAAAATGTAGGCATTTTATAAGTTTGATTTGTTTCATTTGTTTCCTATTTACTTTCTGTGTAGATTATTCAACGTTAAATTTGGTAAAAACAGCTATAATCCACAAAATTAATACCGCACATTTTCAAAATATTTTAAGTTATTCATCTTTGCCATTGTCTCGGCCGATACCACCACAAGCACAAACACATAAATAAAAATGCGAGAAAGTGTCCTTCACTAATTTTTTTAAACAAACGAGAATTCTCCCAGCTGACGTGAAATCTTTTATAATAATTGGGCAATTTCAACTATCATTGCCATTTGCAACATTCCCTGCATAGACCAAAAGGAAAATCGTATAACTGCGTAAAACCTTCCCATTCTATTCCTCCTTTGGGTAACCAGAGATGTGAAAAAATCCAGACATCTTGAATGATCTCAAACAAATGCCACGAACTAAGCGACCTTCAATAAAGGATAGTGCACGTTACAAGTAATTCTGTGTCCGGAGCATTTTGTAGCCAAAACCTTGAAGACCTGCAACCATGCCCTAATAATCAGAACATTTTCTGGAGAAGTGCATTAAATTTAAAAAGGGAGTTAGTGATTGTTACTCTTCGAATTTTCCCTAACAAACATTATCCCGTAAATCTCCTCTCTGTCCGTAGTTAGGTTTTTTGCGTTATTGAATACCTTATCATAAACATTAAGAATCACATTCTCCATTCAATCATTTTACTCTCATTCTCTCCCATTCTCTCACTTTGCTCTGTATACGGAAAATTTAATTTTTATATATTCATACAAATCTGGCATCTTCTAGAATTCTTAACAACCTTGATTTACAATTCAATATTTTATATAGTGACTTGGAGCAAACCTTTCTTAATGTAGAGCCTCCCAACTTCTTAGCTTCCAAAAACATAATTTTAGTGATGCTGTTTCCTCGATCAACAGTGCAACGTTTAACATAGCAATACTTATAAACCATCGACCCCATATTTAATAAAAAATTTTCATTTTATAACACATAACGGCTCTTTGTAAAGCTTTTAGTCCTAGATCATAGTCCTTATTTAGAAATACTTAAAAAGCCGTAATCTATCCAATAGCACTAAGAAGTATACTTAAAAGCGTTATGTCATCTAAAATGCACCACAGCCTATCAATATATTAATATCAAATCCTATATCAAAAATTTTCAACAAGGAAATTACTTCAAAAGTGAACTCTATCTGCCTCTATTTCTAATGCCAGAACATGGGTTAATTAAAGCACCAAATTCTTCAACTATAAAATAGTTGTATAATATTAATATAAAATTATTGCTTGAAAAATTTGACTTGTTGAAGGATAGAATGAAAAACTCCTGGTCAACTGTATCACAAAAATGTACACATGGGAAAATCGCAGGAAAAGGATTTGACTTCTCTTATATCTCGAAAGATTGGACCCTAGAGAACGAGGTGTCTGAAGTTTAAATCGTTGAATCGTTGTCAAATTTTTTCGGCATTTTTTTTTTCAGTGGATGGTAAAACTGAAATGAAAACCTAGTTGAATGAACAAAATTTAAAATGTGAATAAAATTTCCAAAACTTTAAGTCAAATCATCCAAAAAACTTTCAAAAAGTGAAAAAACTGGAGACTATTGCGTTCGATAACGCTGCAACCTGAGACACCTAGATTAAATTCTTTTAAGTCATATTAATACAAATAGTTATCGGATTATTATTTTTTCTATAAATGAAGCGACAAAATCAAACCCCGATTGAAAGCTAATTTCATAAGAAGTTTTTTAACAGTCTATCTATTCTTCGACTATTAAAAGCCTCTACCGTCGTTATCCTATTACCGGCCAAGATTCCTTCATTTTGCAAAAAAGCTCTGAATGCGACAATGCAACATCTAATTCAGTATTCTTCTCAAAAAAAAAAAAAAATTTAGCAAATCAGTATTGCACTACATTACCAATTTTTCTACAGCAGAATTACAAGGAATTTATGGTATATAATATGGTATACTTCACGCAATCCATCCTTTGCTCGGTGGCTAAATAAAAGTAACCGTCGAGCTTCTTGTTTAGAAGAACAACGAAAGCTCCCCTGCGATAACACGGCTCCAAACTACGTGGTTTTTGAATAATTATTTTGAAGAGAAGGGCTATTATTCACATAAAATTAATAAGAATGATGAAAAAATGTATGTGTAAATATTATGAAAACTAAGCAACACCTGAATATCAAAATATACGTATGGAAAAGAGAATATTTGAAGTGGCAATTGTTATGCATCAGGTGATTTAGAATTTTTATTACAAGAAAATAGTGTTTTTTGTGTAACAATTGAATGAATACATTATTCAAAGTGTTAGCCATTGAAACCCACGGTAGTTCATCATTTTCCTGTTTTCAGGCAGAATATAAATTAAGCTAATCTTTGTTACCCTGTCCGGAAGTAAAGCGTATTCCAGTAAGAGCGTTCTACATCGGTCTGAAAAAGAGGAGTCATTCTTATTCACTATTTTCCCTGTAGTTTTTGACCGGCTTAGCAACATGTCGCTTAGCGTTTTCACGATGAGACATTGTAGAAACGTGTCTTATTGCATATGCTTAACATTTTTTTGCCCATTGTCTCTTCAGATGAATCGATTGTTGTCTCTTTATGTTTCCAGTGATCGTCATACCAAATTTTAGCAGCTCAAAATGGATCACATCCTTTTCTTCCTAGCAAAAGCAGAGCAATATTTTGGTACCGTAAATATTTTGCTTCGCCGTTGATTTCTCTTATCGCTAGTACTTTATTAGTTTTATTTTAGCACTAAGGGTCGTCTTTTTACTAATGATGACGATATTGGAACATAACTTTTTTTTTATAAGAAAGAAACTTAAATTCGTTTAACCTCAATTTGTTTGGTAACCAATTATCTTTCTTTTGAATGAATCCTAAGGCTATTACGCCAATGACAATGGAAATTCCTATTACGTTTGGGGCCTCATTGAATAATGCCTTTAATATTTCATTTTCGCCATTTTCCCGCTCTAAAAGTCAACGCCCATTCAAGTCTAATCAAAATAACAGCTATTACATCGCGCAAAAACACAACTGACACCCTTCGTCTGATAGAGCATACTCACGAAAGTTTTTGGCAAGGAGTATAAATTTAAGCAAGACTTAACAACAAATACAATCCTTCTGTTTTTTCAAACGTGACATAAAATGCAAAAAGACATATAATACACTGTGACCGAATGATTCATGACAATTCGAATTGTACTTTGACAATACTTCGACCCTTTCATGAAATCAGTATGCGTAAAGTAAAATGTATGTCTTCTAGTAAAACAAACATATTTTTAAGTCATACATCAAGCACAAACAAATCGATAAATCCTAGCTCATTAACAAGCAAAGATCGGTTTATTGAAGAACTAGCAATAAAATAATTAAATGCCTTCATTCACATTTGCAGAGAAGTTTCTGCTAACAATGCTTTAAGCCTGATGTTTCAATTTGAGTTTCAAATAGAGATTTTACTACAAGACAATGCTGATGGAAATCCAAGAAGTTAGAAGAAACAAATGCAAATACAATATTTCTCTAGGCACTGAAGAATATTGTTAGTATTGAAAGATTGTTACAAACAAAAGTATTGCTAAACCTTTTTGGATATTTAGATGATGCCTTAAATACCCAAGATGAAAACTTATCTAATTTTGAATACCAAAAATAAACATGGAATACATTAATACCAATTTTTCAAATTTCGATATAATCAAATCGAATAGTTAAATAATGTTACAATTTCTCTATGTATTAGAGGGTTTCATAGCTTTTCTGCTGAAGACGTTGATGAACTATTAAAAAAAAAACTTTGAATGAAGTGGAATGGTATGGCTTCCAAAAGTTTCCAATTTCAAATCCAGTAACTACAGTTGATGCAGAAAATTATGAAATTACCGAACTAATTTTTTCGATTGATGATGTACAATCAGTACAGGTAAAGGTGGTAATATGGACCCTGTATTTAATATGAGCCCTATACATATCGTTTAAAGTAAGGTGCCCAGACTAATGGCAACAGTCGAAATCTATAATGACAGCTCTTGGGTTGCGCTCTTTAGCGATTTGATTCAGTTCATATGTGGATGTTGTGTGATATACATTGTTTTTGTTTTACGCTGTGAAGGAAAGTTTTTAAGGTTAGATACTCACCTTACAAACATTTTTTTAGACTTTCTATTCACAAAGTTAATTTATAGTAAATAGATGCTAATCAGCAGTACTTAAGAATAACAACTGTGGTTGAGGTTAAACTTTGCTCCAGAGAACAGCACGGATTGCTTATTTATCTCCAAAAACAGTGAGCGTTCTAATAAAGGCCCCTAAGCGTGTTCGGTATATGAGCCCACCAATAAAAAGGGCTCATATAATGTACGTTACATATTGCTTTCCCTTGATTTTCGCAGATACCAACAAAAGTGCTCAACGTATAGAAGGTGTACAAAATGGAGTCAAAGCAGTATGGCAAATGCTATCTCGGCCGTAAGACATAATGAAATGGGACTAAAACGAGCAGCAGAACAATTTAACGTACCACACGCTACTCTTCAGAGACCAGCTCGTGGAGATGAATCGTCATCAAAAGCAGCAGGACTTAAATTAGGACGTAAGCCGAACATGGATGACGCACTTGAAAATAAATCAGTTGAAGATATAGTTACTCGCATTATGGTAAGCAAGTTCCACGGACTTACCAGGCAAGATGTTCATCGTATATCTCACGAGCTCTGAGAAAAAAAATATGGAATACGGCATCCATTCACCCAAGTACCAGCAGGTAGAGCGTGGTTTGAAAATTTAATGAATCGCCATAAAGATGTTTTGTCATTGCTGAAGCCAACAGCTACATGATTTTCCAGAGCAATTGGATTCAGTAAGGTAGCTGTCTATGCCTTTTTTGATCTTCTGACTGGAATTTCTGTTTTTCAGTCGAAAATTCCACGTGCCATTGGACTCAAAGGGAAAATGACAGGTTGGCGCAATAAGTTCAGCTGGAAGAGGATCTTTAGTGACTGTGGTATGTTGTATGAGGCTGGAGGAACATTTGTTCCGCCACCATTAATCTTCCCTTGCAAAAATATGACCGGTGCTCTCATGAAGACTGCTCCGCCAGGTTCCGTTGCCAGATGCCAAAACACCCAAACCAACCAAGGAAACCGGGTGCTTTTAGTTCTCGATGGTCACAATTTCCATCACAAAAATATCGAAGTTATTGACTTAACCCGAAAAAATCATGTGGTTATACTCAGTTTACCACTCAACACGTCCCATAAGTTTCAGTCACTAGAGAAAAAATTTATTAGTGCTTTGCAATTTCACTACAGTGAAGCCATTCGACAGTGAATGCTCCGCAGCAGAAGACCTGTTGAGCCATATGACATTTATAAGTTATTTGGGAAAGCATATTTAATTTGTCAGACTTGAACAATAAATATTAAATATTAAAAAAAAGGTAAGGGATAAAGTCAATGAGTGAAGAAAAAGATTTGGGCACAATTTGTACTCCACAACGTTCTAAAGTAAAATGTGCTAAATCAGGTCCATCCATCATTTGAGATACAGGCTCTGAGATTCAAGGCATGCAGCCAGTTGCAAAAGATTTAGCGGAAGCAAGGCTTTCTGTTGTATGCAAATCTCATCCTGTGAAAAATGTTATCTCTCCAAACGATACTTGGGCTGTGCGTAAGCCTAAGAAGAAAATGGCAAATAAGGGAGCATAACCTTGCAAAGGTGCATTCATAACATCGTCGTCATACAAAGAAATCCTAAAAATAAAATAAGATTTACAAAACAGAAAGAAAAGAAGAAGAAAAAAGACTCGGACCAGCGGAAGGATGCTAAAGAGCATAAAGTAAATAAAAAAAATGTGGACACTCCAAAAAACGATCCGGTAAAAGAAATCTTAAGCCTGATGGCTTGGAGCTATCTGACACAGATCCAGATCGTATAAAGTCTATTGACTCATGTCTTTCAGAGAAGGTAGAGAAGATGACGTTGCATGCTTGTTTTGCGAATCAGTATTTCAACGAGACAAACGAGGCGAAATTTAGGTGTAGTGCCTTGTCTGCGAAATGTGGGCACATAATGAGTGCTCAGGATGTGAAAAAGAAAACTATGTGTGTGATTTTGGCAAATAAATATAATTCAAAACAAAAAATACAGTTTTTAATATTCAAATAATACTCCTTTTTCTTTATTGGAAATTCCTGTTTTATTCCTTTCAAGGTATTACTATATTGTTACTATGGGGCTCATATTGCCGTCACACATTAAATTTTCGGAATTGTGTATTAATATGAAATTTCTGTTTAAATTGATAAATCTTAATTTGACTGGACAAAATTCATATAAGGCATGTAAACAACTTATTACGCTGTGCTTTGCTGTTAAAGGAATGGGTGAAGTTATATTTTTTTCTGAGCTTATTCATGAAAAAATCCAAATTGGGGCCCATAATACCACCTTTCCCTATACAAATATTGGCAGTCAAATGGGAAAAATTCTTAACAAAAAGATCCTATCAAGGTACCTCAAACAATGTTTGTAGGGAAATCGGAAAATAGGAACGCGGGAAGAAGACATTACGAAACTGGCGTGGATATTCGGCATCTTACAAACACATATCGCACAATCACAACATTCCAAGATGTCTCCGCTGGTGAGGACTGTAATATAATAATGTCGTTTTTATCTCACCAACAACCTTTCATAATCGGAAGTTGTCGATGATGAGTACATTCTCGGTTATTCGTTCCGCACCTCTACTTTTATTCGATTTAAAAATACAATGAATTGATTACTTAATGGATTAACAAGAAAGTATATCTTCACTGAAAATTTAATATTTTCTCTATTTATTATATATTTTCACTTTTCAACTTTAGTCGATGATCCGACTGCAATCAAGTGTGAATCAGTTGCAGTGTGTCAATAGAGTCAAAATTGCTAAGAAAAATCCATGAACATGTGAGTCGCATCTTCTACAAAATTCAAAAATTGATAAAATTGAGAACCATTGCGCTTGCAACGATGAAAACTTCATGACAAGAATGGTTTGGCTCTGGCTTTCGAACATTTTATTCTGCAGAATTCTGCAAGTTTAATTTATGCTTAAATTTTTACTTAATCCGGTTGCCTACCCATCAAACACCCTGTATTGCCGTAAGTTATTTGCTTTCAATTGAATTTTATTGCAATTAGTGAAGTCATATAAGGTTTCTGAAGTTTGCAATGTTACAAACGCAATGGTCTCGAATTTTTTTAACTTTTTGATTTTTCTTTACTATTTGCATTATACTTGTTGTTAATTTCAATCATCAAAGAAATATACCTTGTGAATCTATCCTAATCTTACATCTAACATCACAGCCTTTTGATATTCTTTTGGTTTTATTCGTGAGGTGTTTTTTTCATCCCGCGCGAACGGGTAATATACAAAAATATATAAAAATATACATACATATGGATGGCGGTTGAGGAAAAAATACATGAATTCGAAAGGAATGGTCCTTAAAAATTTTGGAGATACTATTTGTGGTACTTAAAGTAACTCCAATTCTAATAAACAATTATCTAATGAAATGTGTTTGCAGCGAAAATGCGGGGAATGCGAAATAGACAGGATTGGTTTTGTCAATCAAAAATAATCACTCAATGCATAGAGGACTGAAAAATCGTCGTGAAACAAAAATTCCAGACTGAAACTCGTCTATCTGTTAACTTATGCAAAATACAAATTGGAATACAATTCACATAGTTTTGTAAACAGCATTTAAATGAATACCAGCTGCAAGCAACCAACTTTTTTTTATATACATATACGTATACGTTTTAATGAGAACCATAAATCTACAACTATCCGGTATATGCACTGTTGGAAGCCATAATATTGAAATCTGATACTATTATTTCTCTGACATTTTCTTGTGTCTAACAAATATGTTAATCAGCACTCATGTAAATTGTTGAATTGAAAAATACTTACGATAAGTCGACAAAGAAAAAATCTTTAGTTTGATGGAATCAAGGTATAGGGACTTGAATGACGGCAAATAACAAACATGGTTTGATTTCTATTGCTTTTTCCCTGAATGTTTATCTATTGAATCGTTTCAGAAATCTGCTTTTGCCGTCGAATTCAGTTGCTTTTCATCTCTAAATTCTAACCAGAAGAAACACCGAAACCATTACACATCCTTTTTGGCGCCATTCACGTGTGTGGTCTGGAATTTCTCAACCTGTCTAGACACTCACAGTAACACTCGGTCTTTAAAGAACTTCCGGGACGTTCCTGGCGCTGGCGCAAAGACACAAAAACAACAATTTTAAGGTGTTGACGCATGCGCTATGCAAGCGCCCTTTTACATTTCACTAATCAACCGAGAGTCTTTCTAAGATGCATTTAAAGAAATGCTGCTCCGCTTACCTAAAACTCAAAATGCTGCACTTCACCTGAACAATTTCGCAGCCGAAACAACCACTTCAAACCGGAAAATTTTGCACAAGGATTCGATTCCGAATTAGAAAAAAATCCGCTCGTGTGTTATCATATACTTTCGGGAGTATGATGTATCTACGACTCGCAACAATCTGTCAACGGACTGAAGGCTTGTTTCTTGGGTTGGCTTCAAGTTAGACGATGAAACTTCAACAAGATTCAAGAAAAGATAGAAACATCTTAAGATGGGATTATCTCACTCTTTCATGAAGTCAATTAGGGTTACCGATTGTGCGCATTGAATTTCATGATGAATTGAGAGAGTTCTTTCGGAATATATATTATGATTTGTATAATTCTGGTATGTATCGTTTTCAATGATATTCATATGCTGCACCGCTTGAATAATATGGCTTCAAGGAGATTAAAAATACAAAATACAAAATATTAAAATTATTTATGAATTAATTATGTCAGTTATTTCATTTTACATCGCTATTAGCATTAAAAAACTTTGTGGCAAAACCTATGACATTTTTCTTATAATATAAATATAAACTGGCTTTTTAAAATTTATTACAATTAGACATTTAAAATGAAGCGATTGATTGATTGCCATTAGAAATTCTTTTGACCGTTGTCCAGTTTTTCCCGATCCTTACAGCGAATTTTGGAAATGAAGCTTCTTTCAGAACATTTTTAAGCTGCTTCTTACTCCCAACGAATTTTCAAAATATTTTGAAACCATTAGTTTACGGATACTACTGTAATCATTAAAAGATTCTATATTGATCTATTATAAATCCAAGACACATTTATTGGCGAAAATCATTATTCTTCGGAAAATTTTGTCAAATTTTTTGGCATTTGTCCGTATGGTCGTTAAGGGTTACATTTCGCCAATGTTATTTGATTTGAATTTTATAATACGTGTACATTACTACACGAAATGTTAAAAAAATTCGCATTTATGAGTAATAATGATTTTATGTTCATTACATTAATTTGTTACATGAAAGTCTCTGATGATAATTAGCAAAACAGTTCCATTTTTTGTTTACCAAAAGTAAACTAGCAACATGTACATTTTTTATGTACAAAAGGTAAAAGTAACAGATAATTGTCTTTTGAGAGAACTTGGTTTTTGAATCAGTTTCTGAAGATGGAATGCTTCTTCTATGGTAAAAGAATCTATCATATTCAGAGCTTTGACTTGGAACTGTAAACTGGTCAAGAAATTACGTTCAATAATATTTTAAGCATATGATTTAGTGTAGATGATTCCGGTGGTAATTATAGAAATGTCGAAAGTCGAAAATATCCTTTATTTTAGATCTCCTTTGTATTTCGTAGTACACTTAACGTAACGTAACTTAAAAGTAACGTTTATCCGTAAAGACGACCCCCTTTTCATTATTGTTTAAATACAGAAATCTAAATACGGGGTCGTTTTGTCGTTTTTCGTTTTTAAATTTTGGCATGTTTCTTTTGTTGGATAGGCTATTCGGTGCTATTAAAAATCTGTTTCTACACGCGAAAAGAAATCGATCAACATATAAACTATTTAATCCATTCAACATATGTTATGGCTTTGAGACTTGTGGAATACGTATCTATAGGATTCATTTCTTTTCATTATGTGAAGCTTTTGAGAGTTTGGATTGAACAGTTCCAAATCTCTTGATATTTTCATTAATCGGCTTTTAATGAAAAATACTGCATTGATAAAGAAAGCAATAGAATATTCTCCTTTAGAAGTTTTTGCTGAAGGTCCAGAACTTTTGATTCGCACAGCATATGTTCAATCGCAGAAATTCGTTTACCTGTATTTAGGTTGAAAGCGAATGAGCAACTGGTTGTTGCATCCCATTACCACCACAATTTGATACTCCATTTGGCAGATTTACTTTTCCCAAATTGATTTATGATGATCTGGCTTTAAATGTTAAAAAAGATTCATCAAAAGACTACTATTGACTGATTTAGCACCGAATTTATTTTGTAACGAATAAATATGATGTTCAATCATTGCCCAATTTCATACGCTCTGTCGTAATCATTTCTAATCATGTCTCTGATTTCCTGTTTGCAGAAAGTAAGGATCTTTTCAGTTTTTTCTAACAAGATCTTGGTATAATATTTGTTACTATAGAAACGTCCACGTCCTGCTTTGTAGACCATTTATCTCTTATTAATTGTAAGAAATCTTAACGCACATCGAAATTCTTCCAAAGTAAAGCTTTTAATCATATATATTTCCATAGTATTTAAAGAGTCTACATTCAATCTCAAAGATGCCGTCAATGTTCGTTGTATCGATGGGTGTCTCAAAACTAAGATACTAGTTTTTAAAAGTACGTATTTTAAGATAATGTTGATGCGCATCTCGCCGAACCTTCAAGTTAATTTGCTGAATGAATGAATGAATGGCAGTACGTTTTATTCACAATCTTCTTAGAATAAGACAACAAGTACCTACAGACTATTTGAAATTAAATTAAAACTAACTTAACCTATGAGTTGCGCCTTTGAGGCCATGTTGCTCATGTTCGTCTCGATATAATCTTAAAAAAATTTCATGATTGAATTACAAGTTTAAAAATTTCAGATTATAAACTAGTGTTGATTACAATTCTTTGCTTAATGCTCATGTATGTTGATTGATGATTTATTGATTTTGTTGATTGTTGAATTCGATGTGTGTTGCTTGTTGATTTCGTGATGAGTTGTTGAGACCAGTTGTGTCGTCATCTGTTAGTGTTGTTGAATATTTTCGACACGTTCGGATTACCGTGATTTCTTCCTGGTTTGAGTTTCGCGGAGTTTCCCAATATGCTGTGTAAGGGGCACAAGTTTAATTGGTTTATAGAGTGTTGACTTGGGGTAGAAGTAATCATTTTCTCTTCGGCCGGTGACCAAATCAGAATGGCGTAAGTAAGGATGGGCCTTATGAGCTGCTTGTAGATAATCGACTTTACTCTGCTATTCACGGGAGAGTTGGCTTTAAAGAAGCAGCTGAGCCTATGGTAAGCAAAAGTTGCAGATTGGAGACAAGACTTGGCTTGAGAAGAGAATTTACTGAAAGGGTCAAAAATCACACACAGATATTTAACCGATTTAGAAGGCATGATACGTGTGCCATTTATAATGACGCTAGCGTTTGAAACTATCATTATTGCCTCTAAAGAAAATAAGCTCATTTTTCTTTGGGTTGACAGAAAGTCTACTTTTGGAGTAGTAGCTGATTAGCTCTGACAGAAAGCGCTGTAGCTGTAATGCGGCATATTTAGGGTTGTGCTGTGAACACTAAACTAGCAGATTGTCCGCATAAAGATTTACCTTGAGGTTAGAGGTTCCTTCGTCGATTATATTTGGGATACCTGCGGTAAAAATATTGAACAGTATAGGTCCCAAAATCGATCCTTCTGGAGCACCACGCTCAATTTTGAAGACTTTAGAAGAGGCTCCGTTTAGGCCGACAAAAGCGCGTCTGTTTTGCAAAAAGCTCTCAATGAGACGAATAAAATGTACAGAGATACCAAGGTTGATCAACTTGAAGATTAGGCCATCGATCCAAAGAGAATCGAAACCCTTCCTTACATCAATCAAGCAGGCTCCGAGGACCTTGTTGTCACCCACTACAGTCTCAATAGCATCCTTAAAGACGGAAAGTGCGTCAACCGTTGAATGCTTGGCTTTGAAACCAAATTGTCTGAGCGGAATGATGTTCAGTTCATTGATCACTTCTGACAATTGGGATAGAATTACTTTTTCAAGTAGCTTTCCTACATTCGAGAGCATGGAAATGAGGCGAGTCTTTCTTATCTCACACGTGCCAGAACTTTTTGGTAAAGGGTAAATTTTTAGCCTCTTCCATGCAATCGGAAAGTAGCCTGTATTGAGACTATTGAAAAGAGAGTTGGAAGTTTCTTCAGGAGGAAATTTGAGACACTGTCTTCACCTGAAGCTTTTTTTCCGGGGCAGGGTATTGACTAGGCCTACTAAGGTGCCGGGAGTGATCATGAGAGAGAGAGAGCAGTGTTTTTATGGCTGAAGGTTGCCAGACAGAGGCCTTTGTTATTGCGACGGAAAGTCGACACAACTATTTTACTTCGTTAGTGAATGATGAATCAAAGCTTTCGTTTCTTTCACTGAAAACCGCCGAATAAGCTTCGGCTACAGCATTGACAATACTATAATCGTCACAAAGGGAAATACCATCAGATGTGAAGTTGCCGTTCACTCTTTTGCGGCCAGTGATTCGGTTGATTTCTCTGTACATATCATATTATTCAGGCGTTCTTCAAACTTTTTGTTCATGTGTGTTGCTGTGTGAAACCGATTCGCCGATACTCAGGGGTTACTTTAATAAGATGTCGATGTTATACACGATTTAGGCGTCTTTTCAAGGTCCTACGTTTGTTGTGGAGGTTAATATATCCTGGGGGAGGTCTCTAAAGGCATAATTTCGGGATCTTTTCGGAATAGACACATTTTCTATGGCTGAATTAAGGACACTATTGAGTGAGTTGATATAGACGTCGATCTCTTCTGGCGAGAGATTTCGCCTATCATCCAGGTCAAGGTATTTCAGTTTTCCTTCTAACTCATTGGAGACATTTTCCAAGTTAACTCTATTGTACGGAATATACAGTTCTCCTTCTGAGGCCAAGAAGCCATGCCCATTCTTTCTTAGCAAGCTTAGTTGCAGAAGTCGATGGTCAGATTCTGCGTCGAAGACGTCACACGACCAAGATCCAAACTGAGGTGGAATGCAAATGAGACTGCGGGATACAAGGAAGAAGTCGATAATGCTCGAGGACCTGCGAAATGTGGGCTCCAAAGGAGCAACGACCTTCAAATTAAGTGGATTGTTTGAAAGCCATGCTTCTAAACTGCTTCCGAAAGTATTCGCTTGCTGGTTACCCCAAACTGGGTGTCGGGAGTTGAAGTCTCCTCCCATTATTACCATACCAATCTGAGAAGCAGCAGCATAAATTTTTTCTATGTCAGTATTGAACTCTGAGTGATGAAAACCATGATGAACGTAAACGCCCAAGAACACGATTCTATCTCCACTAAGTTGTGCACTAACGCAAATGGCTTCTATGAAGTCGCAAAACGCAAATGGCTTCTATTAAGTGACGTTGAGTCCTTATCCACTCTTTTATCATAAGTACAGTTCCTAATCTACCGTCCCCCGAATCGTCAGAGGTGTCTTCCCGAACGGTACGATAACCATCCATGGGTACCCGGTGTCGGGATTTGAGTCGTGTCTCAGAGTGGAAAACAAAGTTGAGGTTTTCAGCTTTTTAAAATTCTTGAAAGGAGTTCCTTTTGCACGCTGGAACAAAAGAATTATTACGGCGAATTTAATGGGTCGCATTGAATCCGGAAAGGTTTAAAGCAAGTGACAGATATGCCTCTCTCTTCTTACTGGTTGGTTTCATTTTACCCAGGCGCGGCACGAAGTCTTTGACTTTGATTAACCAAAGTGAAAAGGTTAAAGCCAAAAATACTCTGGCAATCTGAGAAGAGGACTGAGTTCAGGGTGGTCTGAATGCTCTGGGGACTCGCCAAACTTGGAACTCGGATTTTTTCGCGTGCGAATCAGTTTTAGTTGATTGGAAATAACTCGTGTTTGCAAAAGCCTTGCTGATTTCATCTTGCCGGCGCTGCTTATGCAACTTGTTGGCAAGTCTTCTTTCTTCTAAGGGTTTAGCCGCAGGGCACCCGCGAAAACTGGCGGGGTGACCAGCGGACTCGCAGTTTACAAAGTAAACTTTATCCTTACCGGAATTCTTGGGAAGAGAACACTCTTGCATACCGTGGCATTTTTACACTTCACGCAGCGCGTCAGGAGAGCACAGTTCGAAGCAATGTGGCCAAAGTTTTGGCAATGAAAGCATTGCTTTATATTCCATTGAATTTTGTGGTAAAGAAGGTGCTTTACCTGAAGAACGACTTTCTGGTCGGTGCCAGGAGTAAGCTGGACCAGAAATAGCCCTAGATTAATTCCGTCCGCTCTGGACTTGGCTATGGAGAATCGCTTGACTTGGGCGACCTGATCACCTAGAACTTTCTTCAATTTCTCAAAGACCTCCTCGTAGTAGTAAGACGAATGGCCGACCTTCAGAACAGTGCACAGTTGCACTCTTGTGTGCCGGGGGAGTGAAAGTAAAGCATAGTACTACGGATTTCCTGAATGCTTTTACGTCTAGCTTATAGCAGACAATTGGAGGGATTTTAGATTTCCTCGATTGGTGAGGAGCCGCAGGAGAAGCCTTAGTGACGGCTTGACGCCGTGGAGAGGGTTTGCGTGGTGGCGGCGCACTTGCACTCGCTTTCCTGACGAGTTGATCTAGCTTTGGGTAGTCTTCATTACCTGAAATCTGAGAGGAGTTGAAGGGCTTTTTAGCGGGTTGGGGAGATAGGGGATTTGCCCGATTCCTGTAATTAATGGTGGTTAACTCACTTGAGCCCAACTCGGTTCCAGCTGTTGAGTCCTCCTCTCGATGCAGATGCTCTACTTTCCCTAGGGTTGATACTGCTGGTTGTTCATCTTCGGAATCTGAAGATGATTCGCCACAGTCATCTGTCTGCTCGTTGCCAATTCGACGTGGATTCGGCTCCTTGTCGTCATGATCGTTGGAATGCATTAATTCCTCTTCCTCATAAAGCGCATTCGCTGACGTTCCCATTACTTGGACCTTGCATTGGCCAAGTAGCTCCATCAAAATGTCTTCTTTCAGGTCAGTGCCGAACTTCTTGCATAGCCTTCTAAGCTTTTTTTTCGTTTTCATAACGAAAATACGCTGCTCCTCCAGGAACGTATCGTCCTCCTCGCCATCAGACACCATCGACATTTTTTTAACAGTATTATTAGAGTTAATTTCCTGTCTTCAACTAGTTTTATTTATAAATATAACGCTGATATAACGATCAATTTTAACCCTTCAGTTTTAAACGTTTTAGCCCGAAATTTTCCAGATACATTGTTATTTTTATGGAAAACCCGTTGGAAAAAGGACATAAAGACGAAGATATAACGAGATGCGCATATATATTCTCTGAAATTTAGAATTCATACACAATGACTCACATATACTTTTACACCGGAAACTATATTTTCACGCACATTTACGCTCGATTAATTTACAAGCTCCCTATCCTGCAAAAGCTCAATTAGTTGGTATATGAGGTATTCGTTTAAACAGGTAGGTACATCGCACCTCTGAAGTATGAGCACTTTAGTAGTTAGTTTAGTAGTTCAATTTTATGAAATTTAAATACAGGGGTTCGTATAACAACTATGTAAGGTGGATGTTAGGAGAAGTGCTGTGGAGAAAATGGCAAAAAGGAAATGACATCAACGACGCACCGTTGATCGCAACAAACATGTTGTAGAGGTGTTACATGCCTAGAAGAATCGTAGCATCTGGTATATCTAATGAACGAGATAATAGTTCTAACGCACCTCACGACCCAAGTCTGGCAAGAAATATTTTACATTCATTTATGAGTTTGCGTACCAGAAAGTGGAGATTTCTATTGCTCCAAACACATTTGCGCCACAAATACCTGTTCTAAAGCGTTAGTTTCAAGAGCTTTTCTCAAGGCTGAGCTGGAGAAAATTCGCCTAAAAAATTGGAGGGACTAAGAGGGCCTTGAAAAACGAAATCATCTTGCATTGGCCGAACAGCAATCAATTCAAAATAATAGTGATTTCGGAAACAAATGAATTTCTTAAGATCTGATATCTACTAGGAGTGAAAAATGATTTTTGAATATGTATAAGTTAACTACTGAAGTGCGTTTAAAGATGATATTAGCAGCTGCCAGAATATTTGGCTAAATTAATTTCATTTATATTGTCTGCTGGACAATATTGTCACAAAGTTACAAAAAATTGTTTGGAAAATTATTATTCATTTCTATTTATGATTTATTTCCATTTAATCTATCCTTATCCAATAAAAAAAGCGGAGAAAAGGAGAACATATAGAAAGTTCGGAACCATCTTTTTGTATTGTATCTATTTGTAGCAATGTATTTATATATAATAAATTGAGAAAAATTCGGTAGCCGGTGTGAGGCAGAGGGGTTACGCACCTAAAGAACGGCCAGTGGGAATTTAGCGATATGGTGTTGTTCACCGGAGCACAACGCGATCTGCGTACGTGCGTATAACGAAAATAATGCGCTCATTACTACATACGGCATAAAATTGAAGCTCCATCCTTTCAACTGATTAACAAATAGGTGCAAAAGTTGGAGTAGACGGAATAATAAATTTAACCCCGATCCGTCCCGATCGAGATCAAGGATTGCGATATTTAGAACATGGAAGGGCGTCTGTTTGCGAACAACCTGGACTCTCTACTCGAAAACGGTCTAGTATCTTAAAGTGTCTAGTGAAAGCGGTCTAGTTGGTCCTGAACATTCGTAAGTTGTATTCATCACAAAGACTTACACTCACATCAGTACGAAATTCAACTTGTGCATGAAGCAAAGCCTCAAAATCATGCTCACAGGTTGTAGTTTGCTATTGAAAAGTTCACCAGCTTCATTTTCTTAGACAAAACGCACTTCCATCTAAATGCGTATGTAAACAGGCAAAATTGCGGGTATTTGAGTGACACTAATCCGCAGTGGAAGCATCAAAAAACTCTGCATTCACTCAATGTTACTGTATGGTCAGCTTTTTGAACAAGAATAATCACTGTTCCATACTATTTATGAAGACTAAAGAGAAAACCCTGTTACATTGAAAACAGAGTGGTATATTGTTATGCTACAAAACTTCTTTGCTCCAGTGTAACAGAATTTCAATGATTTTAATCAACGTGCTTTCAACACCTTCAACGATTCATTGAATGAAGTTCAGGAAATTTTCGGGAAAAAGTTATATCCTAAACAGATGACATTAACTGACCAACTCGTAGCCCACACATATCTCCAGTGGACTATTTCATTTGGGTGTCTTGAAGAATTAAAATCAAATCTCCATGAGGAAATTCAAAACGTTTCCCAAAATACTTGTGATGCTTTGTAATTGAAAATTTCCAGTCAAGGTTGCAGCAGTGTCAAAATAATCAAGGGTCACACCTGGATTATATTATTTTTGAGAAATAAAGTCCGATTTTGTGCACTTATATCATAAATAAATAGTTTACATCTCATGAGTACCTATATTTTTTTGTCATCGTTTGAAACGTAAAAAGACTTTTGGTCAATACTGTATTAGTTTTAATTTGAATACATCATAAAAACAGGGAAAAGGTTCCAATTGTAACAAGTGTTTTCGTGAAATACGAAGAAAGGGTGAATGAAAGAACACTTCAGTCCGAGAATACAGAATCGATATACATTTTTCCTGCAGGCAACCTAAGTGAACCATACACGTGAACGTAGGATACTATAAGATATTGAAGAAGAAATTTCGACTTAAAGGGAATCTGTTATCATCACATCTGCTACACAACAAGCGTACAAATAAAAGAACATTGTAAGTGTATTTCAAAATTATTTAGAAAAGCAGGAATCTCAAAAAAAAAGCTCGTAGTAGAAGATCCAATTGTAATCTTTCATAAAGTAGAGGAGTTAAAAATGTTACACCGTCTCAATAAGCATTTGTCAAAAGAAGTGTATTCCAGATAATAAAAGATTATTTTTATTTCTACTCGCTTCAAATTCTGGAGGACCAAGTGATTACTATTAAGAGTTCTACATTCTCCACTGCAAATAGTGTTAATGTTTTATTTGGTTCCTTTAGGTATATGCTGCGTTAAAATCTTGCATCTTGAATGACTTATAAAATACTTAATACTAGAAGCTTATTGTACTTTCCAGGCGACATTCATAAAATTGTATAGTTACTGTTCGTTAGTCACTGTTCGTCCAGTATTTTTTGTTTGAATAAGTCTGTACTTGACCTTCTCTTTGTATGGTTCGTTTAATTTGATGATTGAAGGAATCTGAAATCTCATACCTTTTTGTCATTTCAAATTTTCTTTGTATTCAAAGAAGAAGAGAAAATATTAAACGATTATCATCTAGTAGTAAAAAACGAGGACTAAATGGAGTGTAATTTTATTAACATAACCTTCATATACATCTGAAAGTTGCGGCAGAAAATCGTGAATGCATGTAATAGAATACTTTGAACGGTATCATATAAAATGTATAATTATTTCGTTTAGTACTTTAGTTTTACCGAATTCAGTACTGTCGCAGACCGATTCAGTGCATACTGATCATTTAATTTATTATTGATCGTGCATCGCGTGTATTGCAGGGTTTGTCTTACACTGATGTCAACTCGATCTATACTATCGCGGCTTACATATATGTTCCAGCCGTGGAAGATATAGAGAGGCCCTACCCGTGTACATTAGCGTACGTGGACGTCTGAAGAACTAAACTTATCTTTTTCATCCATCAGCAATTAAATGTTCGGCTTCATTCGTGCCTAAAGTAGAGTTATATTCAAAATGATATCCCAAATTCAATCGAAATCTAAATGAATTCCGAGCAGTAAGAAATGCATACACACATAACGGTTAATATTCACAATGTACTTTAAAAGATGAAAATTACATTCATAAGTGTTACCTTTAAATGCCTTGAAATTGGAAATAATCCATCAATATTGGCAAATACAATTTCCCATAAAAGATTCCTAACTAATGAGAACAGCTAATCTGCAAAACTAAAATATTTTCGTTCATGAAAGGCAAAACTAATATCAATATTTACATTTTCCATTAACTTCCGCCTCCTTCGGTTTTAAATTTGACAGTCAGTCACATTACAGTTAGAAAAGAAATTTCTGTAAAGGAATGATCACATTGTTTATTTGAATGTTGAAATTATCATGAAATTTCTTGCTGAATCATGCACTATACTATGTCTACGTTAATTTAACATATGAAAAACGCGAATATTCAGCATTTGCTAGTTCACATTAATTATACAGACATTTTCATTAATTACATCAACAACGGCATTATTGATTTGAACTTATTTGATTTGCTTAGTGTAGACGTGATATAAGCTGAAGACTGTATTCTCCCCATGCTCATTCGGCTACAACAAATTAAATCCGAAGTCGAACTTCTGTCAAAATTATATGGAATAGGCAGAACTTGGTTCTTCGGGAAATGATGTTCGCGTGGAATTAACACGCCGGTAAAGCTGATTCTCCTGTATCCATGGGCAGCACAAATATATTTTCGTAACTCTATTAATTTTCATAAATAACGAAATCAAGTTTATGAGTATTTCAATGCATCTTGCGGAGCAAAACAAAACAGACTTGGATTCTAGCAAGCAAACATTGTAATGTTTGTGGTAATTGTTCGAATCACGAAATTTTTGGCCATTCATTTATAATACCTCTAGTTATTTTTTAAGTAGAGTGAATTTCCGTTGACTGAAGACTGAAATGAAATATGGGTCTTGAAATCTGAATCAAGCAGTAGAACGTGAAGGATATTAGAAGCGAATCAAGTACGATTACGAGCAGTATGAGGTTCTTGACGAGCCGAGGGTCTCCAAGATTTTAAAAATTACCAAAGCTACAACGGGCTGGATGTACTTTACAAAAAAACTTGGATACAAAGCTTAGGGACGAAAACCCAAGAAACGCTTATCTGATTCGATTTATCTGATTCGAGCCGAGATTCTTTAATATTATAAAGCTACGAAAGCTGCAAAGGCTGTAGCCAAACCCTTTAACGATATTTGCATGTAAGGCTGGGTGACGGAGATGACTTTTGTAAGTTTGACCTATGAGAAATGTACGCCCGAAAGGGACTGTAATGCTATGAATATAACGACAAATAGCAGTATTATAACATGGTTTGAACCAAGTGCTCTCATATAGAAAATATCCCAACCTAACAGAATACAACAGATCGAATTCTAGATGTATTATAAATTGGAAATAAAACTGAACGGGAATTGGGTTTAAAGACGAACTTTTGGTAAGAAGCATATTACCACTCTTGCAAATTTTGTATCCAAACACAACCAACAATATATCCTATGCTATTAATCTTCCTCGCAATTCTTAAATCCAGTCATCACGTTCTCTCGACATACCTAAGTAGCTTAATTTTCACGTTTTGTCATGTATGAGTTCACTTTATTTGCTACGTCGGATAATCTTATCTTACTTCGTGCGTTTTCATAAATACTCTTTCCTTTTCCTCTTTCTTATTCATATCCTTTTCGGATCATGGATTGAACCAAACGTTAAAAGTAGAAAGGAACCTCGGCACGTTATTTAACGGCAAGTTTGATTCTCTCAGAAGGACCATAAGTCAAAAGACTCATTAAAAGTGTCCCGAAAAATCGGTTCGTTTTCCTTTTTTTTGCGAAATAGAAGAATTTAATTTCAACACGCAAACCAGGCATAACTAATTCACGATTTATTGTAACTTTATTGAAGTTCGTTTTGGTGTTGCCACAGGCCAAAGTTAACTCTGGGTAGCTTGGGTCCGCCGGGCCTTGCTTTGTGGGTCTCGAGGACGCGTTTCGGCTGCATACAGCCATCTTCAGCTCGTTCTCTTTAACTTTATTATTTGCAATTTTCACTAGAAGTGAGTGGTTATGTGTAATTATAATTCTAATCTAATTAAAAGTCGGCTACTTGATAAATTAAATTAAGGCTTGCCAAAGAACTTTCTAATTAGGACAATCTAGTGGTGAAAACTCAACGGATCATGACAGTATTTCATACAAATGTTGGGGTAAAATTGAGTTCATTAAATAATATTTTCACTCTTCGTATAATAGTCAACACCTTCATCGATTTTAGAAACTTCTAATGCCTAGGATTGCATCGTTTTCAATACAAAATAATAATAAAAATGCACAAAAAGTGTACGCAAAATTTGAATTCCAATAATTTTATTTGATTATTTGTGAGCACAAACATTTTTAATGGCCTTATTCGCTTTCACTAGTAGTTGGCTGGAATGTTATTACTGTGCTGTTCTTTTTAGTAACATAATAAACATAGAAATTCAAACAAAATGCAGGTTAAACCAAAAAAGACAGCAGTAGAAAGAATTGTATGAACGGTTAAAAGACTGAAATGAAGGAAAATGCTTTAAAAAAATAGGAAAGTTGGTAGAATACAACACCAACTCCACAGGATCTATTGGTAGATCTAGTGGAGTTGGTGGAATATATTTCATAGAAGTACCATGTATATGTCAACTTGGATGTCCTAAAAAGTAGCTTCCCGTGCAAACTTGATAAAAAATGCACGAAAATCCGACCAGAATTCACTGCGTAATTATTGGGTTCGATGCCATAAAGCTTGCAAGTTGTTAGAGATTCCAAGGGAGGTCCAACAAGATACTGAGATACATACAATTCCAAAATGAACCAGTCGTACGTAGATTTTAGTTGTAATTCCTTTTTGATTTTTTTTTTTTCGTTTATTGAATTTAAATGTCAATTAAGTGAAAATATTTTCTTTTTATTAGAACTTTGTTAATTTTACACAATTTTCTGTTGTTTTCATTCGAGTTTTATATATCCTTTGGGGGCTCGTTGACTTTTGACAATTTTTTTTCTAGAGCTTATCTACAAATTCATCCGTACGTTGTTTTAATGAGATCATAAATTATGTCCAAAGTTAAATGGTACGAAACGGACAAGCTACTGATTAGCTCAGCTCGCATTGGTTTGTACGGAATTCCGAATCACCGCGGATCGCAAAGGGTTAATACCATAAATGGTTCACTTGTTCACTTCGGTAGGTTGTTATCAATTTCGATTCAATTCACAATTGACTCCTCTAAATCAAATGCAATAAAAGAAACGGAATCAGAACCTACTCAATTTACGCAAATAACGCATCAGGTGGCGCTTAAAAAACACCGAAGCTCCACACCAAACATTAGCTATCTGAACTATAGGCTGAGATATAATAACATTGTCAAACAATCTATTACCGGTTGTCAAAATCAGCTGGAAAAATGTCATTTTAACGACGAAGAAAGTGTTTTCTTAGATGTCCTTTGCATAATTATTTTAACTGAACAATCAGTTTCTTTGTAAATGTAATTTATTATATCGTACGCCGCTAAATAGTTGAAAATTATTATATTTCCAATGCGAAAAACATTCAAACCAAGATAATCAATAGACTAGTTCAAGATGATTCGACTGTCGAGATACGGAACTAATATGCGAAAGTTCTTCCAACATTTCGCCAAAAACACCGAAAACAAAAACCCCATTTCATTGTTAACAAATTTTACGAACGCTTCAGCTATCCATTTGAACCGGAAGCAGGTATCTATTTCATTTATATTTTGTAAACGTTAAAAATTAAGCTTAACAAAAATGTAAGAAATCTAAAGGTGATTGCAGCGATGAGAGTTCGGAAGTCTATCTTGAAAACAAATTCGCACTTTGAATCCGTCCCTTCAGTCACCATTTAAATAATTTATTTACGAACAAAGCGTATATTTAGAAATTAATCATCAACTTTTTCATCACCAATAAAAAGATGTATTTCACAATTTTTTCAAAGATTTCAATAGCATCAACTTTGTATTGTTAGTTGTCTTGTTAGTTACAATATTTAGGGTTTATTGCTGCAAATTGTCCGGTTTCATTGGATAAAATTCAAAATTTTTGGCTGGTAGTAAAAAATAGTCGGAAATGTAAAAATGTTATCAAATTTCTATTGAGTTGTGAAATGTTAGTGTTATGTGTTGTATAAAACTATAACAAATGTTATATAACTACATAACAAAATAACTATTCCACATTGACAAGAAATACATTCTGATACAAGTCTGTTTCGAGCAGTATAGTCTATCAAATTTCTGGTTCAAATACGCAAATTCATTGCGTCTTTGGCGCTGAATAACTTAACTCCACTTACGTATCCTCTATTCTGTATACAGGATGCAAAAGCGACTTTGTTTGAACCTCCAGCTGAGAAATAAATAGTAAAGTCAATAGGTCAATAAATGATTGACGCCGTCTACAAACAAGACACAGTCTATTACCGATGATCGATGTATGGAAGCATTCAAGTTAATGCTATGGAAACACTTTCGGGAAAGCATTTTGAACAGGGTTTGGACACTACGTTTTACAGGCCCACGAGGCCCAGAAATTAACAACGTTTCTGGACAAAAATATCCTTACTTGATCGAAAATATTAACAAAAATTTCCATTTCGTGACAAACAAACATTTTTCACCCCAAATAACCGCCAATGAAATTTTAATGAAACTCGAGGCAAGACTAGTAGGGCTACAAACCAATGAAAAGAAAACAAAGTTCATGCCGCGGTTGAGAAAAATATCTCAAATGCCAAAAATATCGCAGTTGCTGTACAGTATTAGAAATGTTCTAAAATTTGTGTACCTTGACGCCAAACAAACGAGAACCGCTAATGAAAGACTTCAAATACGCCGAAGACTACAGCTCACAAATAAAACCTTTCATTCAGTTCTGATGATTATAACCACGGGCTGCATACACAGGAAAACAATGCTCCAAGTATACAAATCTGTGATCAGACCTGTGCTATGCAATGAGTGTGAAACATGGATCATAGCCCAAGCATCCGGAAATATATCAAACACCTTTGAGCGACGGGTCTTGAGGTGGATAATTGTTAACGAAGTTAGACGGGGACCAATAGCGAATTGGTTACAATCAAGGGCTATATGTAATTTTTGACGAGTCGGAGATTTCAAGGAATGTAAGACTGCGGAAGCTGCAGTGGGCTGGCCGTGTTAACCGTGTAGACGAACAACGGATACGCAAAAGGTATTCGTTGGGAGAACTGAAAGGCGAAGACCAGTGGGCCCAGTGTTGCAGGACGCGAAGGTCCGAGAGTGGTTGTAGTGCTAAGCAGAAGAAGCAGAAAACAAACAAAAATTTCCGATTTCGAGATAATTGATTAAATTATTAATTAGAATATTCAGGCGGCGCTTAGAAAAAGCGCCATATTCATCTTTTATTGTCAACCTTTTGTTGCATCTGTTTCGTTATTATCTCTTATAAAAACGCCTATTCTCACAACAGAAGGGAATCCCTTGGCTCGTCATTTCTGAAGTATTTAGCAACTTCATACATCTGCCGTGTGAAGATTGAATTGTCTCAAAGAACAGTTTCTCCATTGTGTTCGGGATAAGTGTCATATTCGATGGCAATATCAAGAACGTCCCCTCCTCATGGTTTTCCAATTTCAAATTTTTTGCCTTCTTGCAAGAGGTCTACAATGGCCGGATGTACTTTTTTTTCATATGAAGGAAGAATTTACTGATCTGAACATCCAAGTCAACCTCCTTGTTCTATTTATATAAAAAGTCACATGACTTTTTATTTAATTACGGAGCCATAATTTATGCAACAATTTAATACACCGTTGTTATTTTACTGATATCTTTTATAATCTTTTTTTCACTTACCAAATCATTTATGGCGTGTCGACGGATTATATTTGACAACATATAACATTCTCCGATGCTATGGTTGGAGCGGAAGTAATTCGTATCCGAAATAATCATTTGTCTAACTCTTTTGTATTAATTTGCGCTGCCCGTACGTTTTCAAGATGTCGAATAATCCACCTTATGTTGTATGTTTGAACACAATTTTTTCTTGCTCTTAGTATTCACCCTGATATACAATCCGACTCCTGGGAATATAAGCTGAAAACGGTTCTTTTCATTACTCAGCTCAATAACAAGACCCCGATAGTATTTTCTTTTTGTTAAGAACTTCTCATCCATCTAGATCGATTCAAATTTATCACCCAGTACCAAATCACTGTGCAGTGAGGTAACTTCTTCCCGGTACTAGCTCTAATAATTATTAAAAGTGCTCCAATTAAACTCGGGGGCATCTCGATGGTTTCGCTAAGCTCTATAGTAATTATTCAAATCTGTGTCTGGCAGCTAAACTTGCAAGCTGATTTTCAATTTTTTTCGGTGGGCAATCAACGCAAACCAATCAAAACTGATTTCAATCTCAGCTTGTCACACTCGACATTTTTTAAAATTTCCAAATACTCGTAGGAAATCTTTATACATACATGGATTTTTTGTTTTAATTGATTTAAATGGACTGTGCAAAATGATACTTCTACGAACATAGCTTTTAAGGTTAAAGTAATAAACTGGTGATTATTTAAAATAATCAGTTTATTATGAATAAAAACATATTCATAATAAATGTAATATGTTTTCGAAAATCTACCGAATTAACCTTATTTTTGCAAAATTCCTAACTCGTAATGGTTAATGTGAAAAGAAATGCCTAATCAGGCCAGTAGAATTGAGTGCAGTTTTTCTGTGAAGTCATTACTTAGAAAGGCATTTTTTCGTTGGATCAAACGTAGGAACTATGGGTGAAAAATTGTGTGAAACTGTGCGAAATCCTTCGTGAAGCAAACACAGTTGTAGTTTTCGATCGATTCTTTCAATACCCTCATGACCACTCCAGGGGGCTCGTGACTATTTGTATTGGATGGGCACGATTTAAGGAACACTCTTTGTCAGTAAGAGTACTCAACTGAAGCACTCTACTAACAGCGAGAACCAACGTGAAGGTCTATCGCTCTCTCGCAACGGAAAGAACGGAGTTAAAGGAATAGTTAAGGTTGGAATTGGAAATCTAGAAATACGTGCTTGATTTAGTAAAAAAAATAAGGAAGCAAGAGTAAATATTCAATCGAAAATGATTAATTTATAATTATTTAAAATGTAATTCAATTCTACGATTATTTAATTCAGCAAAATGATCTAGAACGTTATCATAAAACTAAGTGTCCGGATTTTTTATTAGTTTCATTAGTTCCTTTTCGATAGTAATTAAGGAAAATTTGCTCAAACGTATTTGACTCATAGAGTTTCTACTGTAACTTTTGATAAGAGCAGAAAAACTTCGCTACTGATGCTGAAGCAGCCGGTAGCCATGCACAAGATCTTATAAATCTCAAAAACATCTTGTTTTAAATTATTTGTTGAAATAAATTTTAAAGTTTCATCGTTATCTGTTGCAGCTTTTGTTTTTCGAATATTTTAAGGCAATGTAAAAAAAGATAAATATAATAAATCTCTAATAAATCAACTGGAAATTGGTTTTTATATTCTGAGATTTTTTCGAGTTTAAATAGGTTTAAGAAATTCAATTTATTTAAATCATGAAATCTTATTTCCAATTGATTAATCACCAAATCTATAATTACAGCAGCATAAAGACGCTTGACATATAATTATGGTTCAGAAATACCATCATGTTTTTTTTCTTTTCCCACGGGTTGACCCACTGAGGTTCAAACATCGAAAATATTTTCCAAATATGCATCCTGCTCTCAATACCGTTTAAGGGTGGTGATCAAATTATTAATTCTACTTTTGCAATAATTAACAACTAAATCCTTTGACTGTAAGAGATTGAAAATGACATCCGTTTGCTCATAGATCAAGTGAATCTTTTAAACCCCATCGACTCTCGCAAAGTTTCTCGATCGCGGCCAAAATCGTCGCTCCCTAAAATTTCTTCAAATACAAACAGGTCACATCGGTTATTTAGCAAAATATCTATAACACGCCTCATAAAATTCCAACGAATATTACTAGCAATAATTCGTATTTATTCGTTGTAGTAATTCGAGTATTACTAGCACGAAATTCTCTTATTTTACAAGCAGCATCTTGCAGAACCAAATTTAGCCTATGCGCAAAACAATGAATAAACAATGCTTGTGGATCAATTTCTTTAACTTTCTTTTGCAAACCGTTTAAGTCGCCTGACATTACAGCTGTTTCATCGTACGTTTGGGCAACTAACTTTTCATTTATATTGAAGCTAGTAATATTATCCTTTAAAATTTGAAGTAAATTTCGTGCAGTTTTGCCCGCAGAAACAACAAAAAATCCCATAAATCTTTCGACAAATGTACCTTCCTTTGGAACATATCGAAAAATCACAGAGAGTTGCGAAAAACTGGCAACATCAGTTGTTTCATCGATTTGCCATGAAAAACAACGTGTTTCATTTATTTCAGAAGTTATAAAATTTTGAATTACAGAGCCGATACAATTAATTAAATTATTTTGGATAGTTTTGGAAACTCCACTGAAAACGGATGATGTGTCCAAGAAGCTTTTCAAATCATTGTCGTATTTGGCAATTAAATCCGCAAGTTCCCGAACATTGCCCCGGTTGGAAAAACTAGATGACTCATGACTCGCTTCTGGGATGCCGAGTAAACTACCATATCGATACAACGTATAATTATTGACCGATTTTTTTCAACGAGTTTATTATGTCTCATGTTATTTTCGCGATAAACCTAATCAACATATTGGAATTTGCTGTTTCCCAAATAATTTAAATTTCAACGAAGCATATACGTGGTCGCTAGAATTTCCCCGTTTTTGAATTGACTCACTGATATGTTTCAAATCACCAGATCCAGTAGAATTGCACGGAGTTGTTGATTTGTCATTGAATAAAAGAGAATTCCAGCAAAATACTTTATTCAATGTTTCACTACCAGTGAGCCAATCACATTTCGCGTACCAAGCACAATTAAAAACTCGAGATTTGTTATTCTCCCAAAAGACTAAATTTTTTCACACGATCGTAATTTTATGATAAATAATTTATTGTCCAACGATAAGGAACCAAATTTGTTTTTAAAAAGGTAAAACACTATATCTTCCTTATTTTTAGCTTTCACCTGAATGTCCTGTTCCTGCATGCTAAAATTAATTTTTTCCACTTCACTGTGTCTTACTCAAAGATTACCACTCTACTGAAAAGTTTCCGAAAATTTTAAAAAAGTCGTTAATGGCTCTTTGGAAATTTGGCGTATCATCCTGCCAATACATAAATGGAACAATACTTATCCCTGTGTGATTTTCTATCCCCCATTGATTGCCACTGGGAGAAGAGACACAAGTGTCTTCGAAACAATTTTTTTTAAATTTTCTGAGGTTGGGTTTACCCATCAGAGCAACGAAGAAAACGTATGAAAGAGAATCGAAATTTGCCAGCGAAGATTTGCCCACCCTGGGACCGAGCGGCATATCGTTCCGATCGGATGCGTAAAGTTTTGTTTACATTACGCACTCTGCTTTGGCTAACGTAGAGGACGGGCTCGCCTAGTGCCATAGTTTATGAATGAATTTAACATTGATGTGTGAATTTGTATGCGTTGTAATGTGTTTCAAAGAAAAATGTTTTGCTTTTATTTGTATGCAATTATGAATGAATGACGATACCCATGGGAAAATACTGGGAAAGTGTGACAAGATCAATTTTAGAATTGAAAGTTCAAGCTTAACTTAGGAGTATTGAAACATTCTTTTAAATTTTTCTAAATTTGAATAAAATATATTAACATCCGTATCTTTGATTTTTTCTTTAATAAGTTGAAAATTGATGGGTGGGCAAGGCCCACCCTGATGAGCCGCCACTGGGCCACTCTCTCTTATGCTTGCGCCGGCACATGTGTGCAAAACAGTAAAAAAAAATGTCCATGCGTGCAGATCGAGGGAAGGATTCGCGAGTTCTTATGCTTTTGACTAACTGCCAACATCCTAACAACACGACTGTATCGAGAACGCAGAAAGACGGAAGTCGATTTCGCGATAATTGTCCGCAAGCATTGGCGTTTTATAACGAAATGATGGGAGGTGTACATCTACTCGATCAAAAATTGCATATTTATGATTTGAATGGATAATCAACTAATGGTGGCGAAAACTTTTCTTCGAGCTTTTGATGACGGCAGTTTGAACGCTCATGTTCTGTACAAGGAAATTATGCATAAGAAAACACAGATAAAAACCTTTTAATACCGCTAGCAGAACAAATGATTGCAGAAGGAAAGTCAAGATCGAAAGTAAAATGGAAACTAGCTGGGAGTGGTCCGAGGTCCAAAAGAGCAAAGATGCTGCTAAATGTTGAAATTACACGCCGGAAAAGCAGGGAAAACTAATTCGCTGTAAATTATGTCCATCTATTAATAAAGAGAAGCGAAAAGTATTCGAATATTCAATGTACAAAACTCCGTTACGCTATAAATGTTTTGGTAAATTTCACCCATTAAATAAAATACAACTAAGTACATACAAAAAACTCCGATTTAATGAATTTATATATATAAATGTATAAATACATGAATTATAAATGTAAATCTACGTATTCATTTTGAATCGAACTGGTGCGATAAAAATTTCCAAACAACACTGCTTATAGGATACATTATCCCAGGATAACGCTGCGTTATTGATAGGGGTAAAATTTGTGGGAGGTACATTTGCGGTTTTGAATGTACCATCTTTATAAACATTCACCTGGCGCCGTTCAAACTTTATTGTTTACAGTTCGATAGTAAAGTGGTGCAGATCCTGTTCTTACTACCATAGCCTATTGATAAATGTACCTCATGACTTATGGTGAAAAGTTCTTCAAAGTAAACGTAAACTCTAACATTAGAGCCGCCTTTACTTACGGGAGAGATTAGTTTTTCAAGATTAGCGTTCATTACATCGCATATTTTTAGTGTCTATGATAATCTCCCAGTTTTTTCCATTAGTTTTGCTTTTACTGTTATTCACTTTCGTCAACAAATCATCATATCATTCTTTCGTCAGCGAATAACTGTTTGCTGTGTTAGTACTCATAATATTTAAATTAAAACGCGCAAGCAAACCAGCCATTATTCAATAGTTCATAAAGTACGAAAGGTTGGCGAAAAAAAACGTCTAGATCCAATGAAATGAGAACTACTTCTGAAATCAAGAATTTGTCACGTATTGATATAATGCCAAGAAGTTGCGCCAACGGAACGAGTTTTCGTAAATTTAGGGACTTTTATCACATTCATCATTACGAGTTGAGAATTATGATAACCAACCGGTCGATTTAATAAATTTCCAAAGTTTATAATATCAACCGTTATTATTTACAATCACTGGATTATCCCCGTTTATCGTAACAAAGTCATTCAATTAATATCACTTTCTACAAGTATTGACCTTTCAGTTTTTGAATATACCATCATTCTCAATGAATGTTGATACTTCCTAGAAAAAATTACTCCGCGCCGAATACAATGCAGTGCTTCTCCTCTTGGATCGATCATTTGGATTCAAAGGCTCAACGATTAGAAACTTCCATTCGACGACAGGTTTGTGTTCGACCTCCGATAAAGATAAAAATTCTCCAAATGTAGACAAGAAACAAAACGTATCACAACCATCAAAACCATCATCGTCAGGAAATGATAATGACAAAAAACAAAACAATAACAACAATGACGAAAAACTGATGTCCTTACTGACAAAAGCTGTGCTATGGATGATTACTGTTTATTTATTTGTAATGTTTGCGTCAATCTTGTTCCCAAGTAGAACCAATCCTGAGGTAAATACTGAATTGAATCTAACAAACTCTTTTCGTAAGCGTGCGTCATAAATTGCAGACAACTACAAAATATGTATCATGGAATGAATTCGTTCATCAAATGCTAGCAACTGGTGAAGTAAAGGAACTAATCATAAGACCTGATATGGAAATGGTTACGATTATTTTGCATGAAGGTGCCGTCATTAAAGGAAGAAGGGTGATGAATGCTTAGTTATGCATGACGAATCAAGAATTACTTTGATTTCTTATGTTCACTAACAGGTAGAATCCAATATTTTTCATATGGCTGTGGCTGATCCAGCGAAATTCGAGGAGAAACTACGCGATGCAGAAAAACGTCTGGGTGTATCAGAAGGTTGAGATATTAAAAATAAGAAGAAAATCTTTTTACAATTATATTTTCTAACTTAGGCGTTTCTGTAACGTACGATAGAAATAGCGACATTACTGGGCGTCTGTTAGTTTTATTAATACTATTCGCTTTATTTATGGGCCTCATGTCACGGGTGCGTGGAATCAAGAGTCCAATCAGTATGGATACTTTTGTAAGTAAAACAAGAAACTAGTTTATAATTTTCATTCTTACCGTTGTTTTTAACATAGACACAAATGGGTCGTGCGAAATTCACTTTGGTGGATCCGTTCGATGGTGGCCGGGGAGTATTATTTAAAGACGTAGCTGGTCTACAAGAAGCCAAACAAGAAGTTATGGAATTTGTAGACTACTTAAAAAATCCAGATAAGTATCAGAGACTTGGAGCTAAAGTACCGAAAGGAGCGATTTTGCTTGGGCCACCAGGCTGTGGCAAAACACTGCTTGCCAAGGCAGTTGCTACAGAAGCTCAAGTACCATTTTTGAGCATGAATGGCTCTGAATTCATTGAAATGATTGGTGGACTTGGAGCTGCACGAGTTCGTGATTTATTTAAAGAAGGCCGCAAAAGGTCACCATGTATTATTTATATAGATGAAATTGATGCTATTGGCAGACAACGCTCAGGTACAGGAAGTGTGGAACAATCAAGTTCAGGTGAGTCTGAGCAAACGTTAAATCAGCTTCTTGTGGAGCTTGACGGTATGGCATCAAAAGAAGGAGTTCTTATGCTTGCAAGTACAAATAGGGCCGATATTTTGGATAAGGTAATACAAGTTCTAAGTATAGTCGCAAAGCATCAAACAGTATGTTTCAGGCATTATTACGGCCAGGTCGATTTGACCGCCATATTCTCATCGATCTTCCAAATTTGCAAGAAAGACGTGAAATATTCGAGAAGCATTTGTCAACTATATCTCTAGAAAAGGAACCAAAAGTATATTCAGCCAGACTTGCTAGGCTGACTCCTGGATTTTCTGGTGCGGATATAGCAAATGTTTGTAATGAAGCGGCCTTACACGCTGCACGCAATGTGCAAAAACACGTTACAGAAGCAAATTTAGAATACGCAGTGGAAAGATTTGTAGGTAAGTATATTTCCCATTGCAACGTTTTTTACGTTTAATATCCAAACAAAAATCAACGATAAATAAATATTCTAGGTGGCACTGAGAAACGATCTCACGCTCTTTCACCGGAAGAGCGTCGAATTATTGCTTTTCACGAATCAGGACATGCTCTAGTCGGTTGGCTTTTACCGAGCTCTGATGTATTACTCAAGGTGACAATTGTTCCTAGAACCAGTTTAGCTTTAGGATTCGCTCAATATACTCCCAGCGAGCAGAAGCTTTTTACCAAGGAAGAGCTGTTCGATAAAATGTGCATGGCTCTCGGAGGTAGGGCAGCTGAATCGCTAATGTTCGAACGAATAACAACGGGAGCGCAAAACGACTTGGAGAAAGTTACGAAAATAGCATATGCCCAGGTTAAAATGATTTTTTCGCCGCCATCTTATTTGGTATTCTAGATCACATAGTTTGGTATTTTTTGTAGATTAAGAAGTTTGGAATGAATTCTAAACTTGGTCCAGTCTACATTTCCGACGGCAATGAATCCGAAATGGCAGGTGACAAGCCATTCTCCAAAGTTTTGGGTAACATCATAGATAACGAAGCGCGTCAGCTTATTTGCGAAGCCTATGAAAAAACTGAAAAAATTCTACGCGATAACAAAGATAAGCTTACAAAGGTGAGGCACAATCTAGCTAATACAATTTCAATAGATTTTTTCCACCCACAGCTAGCTGAAGCCCTACTGGAGCGTGAAACATTAAACTATGATGAAGTTGTTCAATTAATTGGTAAACCATCTCATGAGGCAGCGAGGCGTAAAATTGAGCCTGTAGATTTTGAAGATTCACTTAAAAATCTCGCGAAATCGGATTTAGGATAGAAGATAGTTGTTATGATTTTAATTTGTTAGTAATAAAATAGGATGTCTTTCAAAAATGGTAACGTTTATTTCTTAAATTTCATGATTCAAAGACCAATATTACTACATGTGCACGATGTTATATGTGTTAACACTTTTTATGTGGTAACTCACTTAAGTGATCAAAACAACAATAATGGTGTAAAAAATTATCATAAATGGAGTGTACAAACAACGTCTGGTGTCTTACCGTGCTATGGCTTACAGTGGAAAACCATTCTTCTCACAAACAGTTATACCGAAATAACAAAACGTGCTTCAGTACGGTGTGCGTCTAACAAGATATTGACAATTAAGAAGAAATTTGAATCGACAATCTGCATGGAAGATAAAAGCCTTTAAATGTTTGTTTACTAAATGTGATTGTGAAATCCAGGGAGTTCACTTACTCCCAGCTTAACTTTAGTGTAAAGTAACATTGATTTAAAATACTGCATCAAATAATACTTCACTTTGGTGTTCCATCAAAATAAGTCCATATTAAAAAGTAAGACATTTACTTTCTTTAATAACTAATAATTTATCCACATGAAAAGTCCTACGATAAATTTCCAAAGAAGTTCTACGTTAAATCGACAAGCAAGTGGATCATAAATCAGTAGAACTTGTACAAAAATTATAATCTAAACATGAAAAATTCACTGAAAGGACAAATTTTATAACTTAACAGGTATGATATACCAAAGCAGAGCTTTCAGGCGCAATAGCACAAAATATAGTAACAAATATAAAGAATATAAGGGAATGTTCTGGTTGGTTACTAGGCATTCACCTTTAACGACCCTAAAGCCTGCCAGCCTATACAAAAAATCAAAGCTGCTAAATACGACTCAGCGACAGTCGCTAAAGAGATCCAAAAGATTAGAAATGTAATAAACCCAAATTAAGCGAATTTCTTTTATTTTTCTAGCCGGAATCGATTTTGCGAACATGAAATCAATCACAAATTTCAATAAAAATGTCTGTGGTATGCTGCACGTGATAAGTTGGGTTTGTACGACAAACAATAACAAAAAGATAAAACGCTGTGGAGTGGCGGCGTTTTAAAAGAGCAGCAGCATAATTGGAGCCGGAAAAACGGAAAACGTCAGGAACAAGAAAAAGGATAATTTGTAAATGTTTTCATATCATTCCGTGCACAGAGAAAAAGGGGCGAAGTTTGATTTGTAATAAGTGCGAATGCGAGTCACAATAAGTCTGGAGGCAGCAAGTATTACCCGAAAAGTTTTACATACGTCGTAGACCTAGCTCTATGCAGCGCTAAATGAGTATCGATTTGGACCTGTGCTTATACCTAATGATTCTATCTTGCAATACAAAATATTAGACGTCCTGGGCACAGCTAAAGTTTGTAGGAGATGAATTCCTGAACTCAACTGCAAAGTCCGATCGTCCATGGCAAACCGTGGTAACAAAGTTCTTATCGGATTGAATTTTATTTGATTCAATGAATATTCACATCCAATAATCAATATCAATGAATTTCAGTACAAAAAATAACGATTTCGCACAAGACACTGTTGGTTTTTTAAAACTAAAGTGTAGTTTTCACACATTCGGCCTGCAGCCGTTTTACAGATACAGTTCTATTACTGAAACTTCTGTTTCGCAGTGTAGTATAGAGATGGCACAGAGTTAAGACGCGTTCTGCACAGTTCAGAAAATATGAAAACCAAATTGAATATAAAAATTGTGTTTTTTATTATTCAAAGTATCCTTTTTCAAATAAGTTTCTCTGAGAAAAATTTTCAGTATGTCTTTATACTCCAGGCATTGATGACACTTACTTTTACTAAGATACATGGAATCGGTGTTATTCCACTGTTAATAAGCCCTTTTTAATGCAGAAGGAGCTATGATGTATTCAATTCACTTAGTTTGACGTCAGGACACAATTTTATAGGTTAAACTTTAATATTGACTTTTTCATGCGACCTTTGAATTCTAATTTAAATTTGAATTGGGTCTTATTTAGACCCAAGGAATTCCTGACCTGTTTCAGAAATTTGCAGTATCCTCAAACATTAAAAATGGAAGAAAGTATTTCGTAATCAATTGCTTTCAAGCAAGTTCCCATCCACCTTTGAATAATCACAAATGCACATAAACAGTGTGAATGTATCAAACATCCGAACAAATTAGATTAGATTAAGATATCCAAGCGTTGGGGATAACGAATCAAAAGATTGAATATCTTGACAACATTCTTTCGCCGAAAATAGTTCACGCAATAGTTCGCGCTTTTGGGATCTCAGAGGGTTTTCAGTTCCAGGAGCCAATTTTCCATAGATAGAGAAGCAAGCAACCTCTTAAGGCCAGTGATTAGAATGTGCGGCAAAATTATTACGAGTTAATATTGAAATGATTTCGAGTTTTAACACAAATCTTTGGAATTGTGAAAATCATTTTATTTAAACGAGAACGTTACCAAGAAGAACTTCGTTGCCCGGCAATTACAGTAATTGATGGAAATGATAAAAAGCATCCGACGAGATGGCTCAAACCCAAAAGCCTGAAGGCAAAGCTCGAAACCGATGAGCGAATTCAATCCATGAAGACAGTGTGAACAAAAGATTTAGACAGTTGGAGGGGAAATATCCTGATTAGTAGTCAGGATGCACGACAAATTGGCAAATGTAGATAGCGACAAATCGATGCGCGTTTCGCCGCAGACGTCTTCTGGGTGTTAATATCGACGAATATCAGGGTTTTTTCAAGAGGAACATGTTGAAGATAACGTTCATTTGATTTTATAAATCAAATAAATTTTTCCTTACTAAAAGAGAATATTGCTGAAGAAATAAATCACATTAAATTATCACTTATCCATTGAATTCAATGGAATGCAACCAAATGATTCCAGAGTTTATACAATGGAATTAAGAAAATATTTATAGAATATTTATCTTTAATCTTTATAAAATCAAAATCTTTATAGAATATTTGAGTATGCAAATACGAATTAATGGTATTTAATCCTCACTTTATTTCGATCGATACATAAAGTAGATTCTTTTAGATTTGATATTTAAATACTAATCGAGCTACCGGAAAAGAACCTGAACCATTCATACGAATGGTTTGACGAACTTTAGATATCCACAATCTGAATAAAACCGTAGAAGCTGCATCGAACTGGTGGGATATAAATAAGAACGATTGGACGAAAATCGAGAGCTTGAAAATCAATGCGAATGAAATCAAGTAAAAAATACTCAGCAGTGTTGACTTAACAAGACTTAAGTACGTACTTTAGTAAGACTAAAAATCGGTTTTCGAATTTCTTGAATGAGGATATGACTTGTAATCGAGACAATTATGAGCGATATTTACATGAATTCAGGCTTCAAAATTAATTTCATTATTTAATCTAAGTTAAAAAGAAGAAAATATGCATTCAGTATGAGTCGTGCAAATCTTTTTGAATGCATCCAAATTTATGCGACTATGTAAAATTTTGACTGTTTTTATTTTATAAATTAACAAAGAGGCGAGAATTTCATCTCTTTTCCGCCACGTAACCTAACGTATTTTGGCGCCAATTTAAAGCAGCCAAAACGTACTAGAAGACTGAAATCCCGCGCTCATAATTTCGTATCAGACTTTTATTGACAGCTGACTATTACAAACTATGCACTTGTCAAATTCATTACGAGTTTACGTTCGCGCCCAATTTCGATGTAATGGCGAACATTTCATCGTAGGCCGTAGTTATTATCTTTTACAAGACAAAAGCTCATAAGTACGTTTTCCGATATCGCAATTGATAAAGTGTTGATTGCGCGAAGTTTGTGTACTTTCAATTTGGGATAGTGTGACATTCGATATCGGAATAATGACAAATATGTCGGCAGCCCAGACAAATGAACCGAGGATCGAAGAAATCGAGGCTAACTATTTGGAAATATGTCGTCAATTGAATATGGACAAAGATACAGAGAAGGCTGCTTGGCAGAGTTATATGGAGGTTTCACAGAATTCTGGTTTGCAGGTGTGTTATTAGTTAGTAACATGAAATAATGCCCAAACGTCCCCATCTGTTCATGCCCTAGTTTTCGAGCATTCACCTGCAATGTATTATTGCTACCAAATATTTAATTGTAATAATTTGATTGAAGTATCATTGCATAGATTCGAATACAAAATCAATAGCTCAAACCCACTCATGTATGAGATATTCTTCAGAAATTTGGAAAAATACAATTTTGCGCCAATTTGGTGCTTGGTTGTGGATTTCGCTTGGGCTATAGAAGAGAATCGCGACTGAAAGGTCTATATTTTATTCATTATTTTTTGAAATGGCAGGACACATATCTTGGAGAGCCAAACATAAGTATAAACAATATATGAACCAATTTTCAAGAAGTCGGGCCTGCGTAATTTTATTTAAAATAAACGTAGACCAATTAGAACTTCCGACTTCTACGTTTACTTCTCCAGATTCTTTTTACTAATAGAGTCTGCTCAGGTCACCACATTTTAAAATCTTGCAACTGTTTGACATAATAAACCACACGAAAAATATATGAGGGAAGCTAACATATGTGTAACAAAGAAAATGAATTTTTTTTAATTTTGGTTTGGAATTCAAAGGCTGAAATAATTCAATAGACTCCCGACGCGAAAAATGCGCCGGAACCTTTTGAGTTGCCGCAATCGATTTAATTCATATGTTCAAAATAAAGGCAAATGTTATTTAACCGATTGAAACAAAGCAAACGAAGCAAAACGAAAGCAAACGTTCTTGCTCAAAAGCATTTAACTGATAATCTTGATACAAAGAATCTAACGGAAATGACTAGCGAGCTATTTCCCAAATTAATTATAAAATACTGTACACATAGTGTAGTAAGGCACTCATCTACCATGCAGAAGGTCTGAAGATCAAATGATGGTAACGGTGTTTTATATTACTAATTTGTGTTTTCATTACTTATTTGTAATGTACGTGAAAAGTAACAACACAGAAAACTTTTATAGATAAGAATGATTCTGTGAAATGATGCCTTATTGTCACATCTTTATGTCTAAACTATCTATAAATATCTGCGAAACTTAGTATTTATTTACATCTATTTATTTTGTTTATTTTATGTATTGTTTGCAGAAAATTTGAATATTCCTAAATAACTAACATAACAAAACTTAAAATGCAGTAAAAGACAAAAAAATTCTGAGACATTTTCTGTCTTAAGTTTTGTCCCTTCGTTCTAAACAATAAACCGACCTCAACTTTCAAAACCAGGACTTTATGTCAAAAAAACTTATATCCCGTCCTTGATATTATATCCTCGAACTTAAATTGAAGTATATTCTATTTTATAAGTTTGTGGCGTCAAAGTATATGTACATATAGTATATAAGTATTTGTATTCTTCCGTTGTGAGGTAACCTATTTGTAGATTCCTTTCTGCCCTGCTCTGGTGCTGAATTTAAATGTGGTGAGATGTTGACCTGGGAATAATGCTCATTCTCTCGACAAGTTTAAACTGTTAGCCTAGTCATGATGGCACCTGTAGGTCATTAGCTAAAGTTTTGCAGTTGTTGTTTTATAAAGTGATGATCAGCCTACCAATGCTTTCTAAATGATCATTGGTGTCACTACTATTGTGTATATTCAATAGGAAATTTTCTTTTGGCTTTTGGGCTCAAGTTTTTCCCACTTTTTTTTTCTTTGAAAAGGGCGCGGTTATGACTCTTCGTGACTCCTGATATGTGTAGTGAAAGTAAGCTTTTTTTAGCTAAGGATTAGCCTCTATATTTTAATTTTTCCAGTCGTGCGTGGAAATGCTTCCGTTGCCGCTGTTGACAAAGATTACTTCCTGGTAGATTAGTTTTCTATTGCATCACAATTACCAAAGAAAAACGGGCTCTAGCTCTTTCAGGACTGAAGCGTGTCTTAAAGAAACCCTCGAACATTATTATTATTATTATTATAGTTTTTTTCTATTAATCATATTAACAATAGCTCCCACACTCCGCAACTGCCAGTAAACATAGTTTGGAAAGCTTTGATTTAGTTTTTCTCAAGTTTGTGCTAAATGCGGACTTACAGATTGTAATGAGGCAAGTGATAATTTTAAAAACTGAATTTTAAAAAGACTTGCTGACACTGTACACCGAGGATGTAACTAGAAAAAGAATCTACCAAAGCTGTTATCACAACACTTAAAGCGACAAAAAAGAAGTCCATATTTATCTGGTAGTGTCAACCAATGTGTAACGGAAAGAAATTGGCTCCTGGTTCAAATTGGAAACCAACTTGAATTATTTCATGCATGCATCCATGCTTTTCACTCATTTGTATTTGTACTCATTTCACTCATCCTTTGTATGTCTGAAGTACGAAACCATTGATGAGTACATACGAGACAGAGCATTGACACTTTTTAATGCGATTAATGATCTTCTTAATAGTTCCTTGGCAATTCGAAGGCTCGCGGCAAGAGGAACCGGTGAAATATATCAAAATCTACAACGAATATGAAAAAGCATTGTAAAAATAATGTAAAGGAGCGAATCTTTAATGGTCACAGCTAGTGGTGGGTTAAAAGTGCTAACTCGCAATGACTTCGACTTCGACATACTCAATATGCATCCTCATAATTTTCGAAATTATACCTCAAATTAACGAAATTGGTACCTGATCAAAAAGATAAAACGCTTTCCTTCGCTTTTGATTCTTTTATTTATGAAATCGATTTTCGACCGTAATCGTTGAGTCTTCTTCAGTGATCGATTTCGTAAATCACAAAACTAAAAGGAAGCATTTTATCTTTTTGATCAGTTTGAGAATGTCGTGAAATGAAAACTATTACAAATATTAAAATCAGTAATTCAAATCAACATTTGGATTTGTTCATTCGTAAAGCTATTACAAATTTTCTAATTTCCAACGTATTTAGCATGTATCTCATAAAACTGGCTATGATGTACACGCGTTGGAAATACTTTATCAGGGAGTATTGTTTATTGTTTTTCTTATGAAAATTCACTGCGTGCATAAATAAACGATGAACTTCAACATGTTGGTGACTAAAATAAAAGCTCAATTCACCATACTGGCTAAATGTCCACCTTCTGGTGACAATTGCTTAATGGCAATGACGATAAACATTTTTTTGCCGTAATTTGATAAGCTCACATTGAATACTATTGGGAAAACCTAATCGATTGAGCTTGGAAAAACTTACGCAGTGTTAAATTCATTCTAAACAATTTATTTTACTCATTTATATATTTAGTTTTAATTTCGGTTAAATAAATCGGTTCGTAGTGCGTAAAAACTAGAAATCTGATTAATCTTCCAACCAATATAAGCAACATTTGTATTAAATTGAGAAAAAAGAGTTAGTATACTCATAAGTAATTTTTATGTATAACCCAGGCTCGCTAAAAAAGAGTAAATACTGAATGAAAAAGAATGAATATGAAAAGTTGGTCTGGAAAATCTCTGGACTAATTCCTAAGGCCCTTTCGGCAACTATTTCATTGATTTTTACCTAACAAAATGACAATTCATATTAAATAACGACATTTAGTTTATCTTTACGCATATCAAGATTTAGAAGAGAGCGATAGTAGTGTGAATATCATATTTGTTAGGCATTCATTTCTACGTTAGTTATACTGTGAATTAAAATACGACAAGCTATATTTAACGAAATAATGTTCAAGCTGCGTTATACCTTTAACAGATTATTTCCGCGTAGAATTTATTTTTTTCAGCTGTTTTTATGAAAACAATAAAATTTAACTGAATCATTTGTGTGCAGCGAACTTTCATAGCGTAAAAACAATTTTATAATGCAGTTGAGTTTCAGCAAACGACGACTGCATGTTTAAATAACTTTTAAATGAGTACCTCTCAGTATTTTTTCACATAATCTCAATTAATAGAAAAAAGACACTTTTTTAAAGCTCGTTACAAAGTAACTAAAAAGATATTTAAGAACATGCAGGAACAAAGGCAGTTGAGAGTTTTTTTATTTGCATAGTTTATTCGTTACAGAACTATTGAAAATGTAAGAAGCTGTAGTGAAACATTTAAGATTTGAACTGATAAATTTGATCAGTGAAACGTCGTATTGCATGACTGATAACATAAGTTTTCTTTAAACTTTGCATTCTTTTCTATTGAAGTTTATAATGCATATCTTGAATGTAGTTGAGTACTTCTCGTAACGTGAAGTTCTATTTATATCCAAAAGCCAACTGCAAAAGCTTATTATACAGAGTACATGTTTGAAAAAAAAAGTGAAATGCACTGAATATTTTATGTATGCAATGAGTGAATGTATACTGTGTTTTAATAGAAAAATTTTAACGAGTAAGGTGTTATTATTTATTGGTGATTTGTATATGATTACTCTATTAAAGATATTATGGTTTGTGACACTTTTAAATGGTTGAAATAATTTGTTGGTGAACTAATTGGTGTACCAAGTATATGGTCAATTATTTATAATCCGATAAACATTGGTTCAGTTCAATGAAAAAACAAGCGCATAATACTTCTACTAAGTATGCGTAGGAAGCTTTCTCTGCGATTTCACTAAGCAAATGTGATCTTGTCAAGAAAAGTTAAAATTTCATAGATGGCATAGGGGGCAGACTGATAACAAAATTGATTCGTTAGTTATGCTTTTCAGGAAAAATGTTTAAAAATGATAATTCGCGTCGGTGTTGTGTGATGTTTTTCTCTAAGCGTGCAATAAGTGAATTTCAATTCAAATCAATTATTTTTCTGCCGCAGCGCGACATTTTCATTTTGCATTTGTCGGGCTTTGCTTTCATTGCACCTTAGCCAATTTCACGCACTCTAGAGATTAAGTGGTAGGTAGCATCTTCTTATAGATGTACGTGTATTGTATCAGTGGGGATGCAAGAACAAGACAGGTCCGAACGAGCTCATGCTCATCTAGGCAAATCGGAACGTGTCTTGAAAGCAAGGCCGAAAATAACAAGAAAACATTATTTGATGGATTTTTTACAAAACTAGACTAAACAAATGATGTCACTATACAGAGCAGGGAGGCTTAGCATGGGTCTTGTAACTTTTCTTAGACTAAACCTTTACTAAAATACTAAATAAAATTAAAAGACCTATATATATAAAATACAATAAAAAAAAATAAGAAAAACGAACAATTAAAAGCGAAATTGTTATTAGAAATGCAAAATGAATTTCTCTGGTAAAATATGAAAAGGCCGCTGACCGTAATCTCTGTTGCATTCAGATGATGAGTGGATTATCTTTCCAACTGCTGCTTAATAGTAAAAAACCATTGCAATAAAATATACTATTATGATGATAAGAATTGGCGATTCACTAAAACGCCGTTTCAATTAAATAGAACAAAAATGTTGAATCAAAAGAGCTTTTAGAAGGAATATTTTGATTAAAAATACTAAATTAATTTTGCTCGCAAAGAAATTAAAATGCCAATGACCCTCTTTCACGCTGCAGTAAAATGTTCAATACTATATCGGCACAAAATCTGGCTTCATATTAAAAACAAATAAAATGAAAGCTAAGAATTTTAAACTTTGTTTGAATTATAAATAAATGAACAAATGGAATTTAAGCTCGTTGGGATAGATTTTGCAGTCCGATAAAGTTGAAACGGAAAATCAATGTTGAATACGTGTAGATTTCCAAACATAGATCAACACATTTTTATGAAAAAGATTTTCAGGGTTTTATTTAACAGGACAAAGCTGATTTACGCAGCACTTATACGTAAACTGTTTGAACCCAGCGACTCGATATCAATTTTTTACTATTTGAAGCGTTTGACATGAAAGATCAAAGATAAAAACGTTCTTCAGGTCATTCTATCAGTTTATAAAAGAAACCTGCAGGAAAATACGTGACGTGGATGCAACTGTCCACAAAGTTAAGACCAAAAAGTTAAAAATACAGTTTAAAACGTCAATTTCTATAGAAATATATATATATATATATATATATATATATATATATATATATATATATATATATATATATATATATTTGACACTATATTATTGATTAGCTGAAGTGCTTGCAGCGACATCATGTACACACATTCAAAGTTTCTTGAAATCACATATTCGAGCATTGGCTTATTCCAAAAACAGCCGTTTCCATTTCAAGTATTTTATTATAGTGGCTCTAGCTCCTTTTCGTAAAGAAGACTGATTTAACTTCAAACTTTTGGTGTGGAAAATCAAAACAACTGCGTTAGAACATATCAAATAATTAAACATGAAATCATATTTTTCGACGGTTCTTGAAGGTTAAAAATATGCAGATACAAAATCATCGCAATGTTTAAATGGAAAATCCAAAATTCATTGTAATTAATCCATAAATGATTGAGGTTACCGAAAATGAATTTATCCTTTATCAATTTATTGAAGTACTTTAACTATTTATGAAGTTTATTCTACCAATAACTGACAAAACACACGAATGATGATTTGGATTGCCTAGAAATTCACTGCTATGGAATAGATTCAAAATATTCAAAGATGGATATGGTTCATTAGGTCTGATCCAGAAATTTCCTTTCGTCCTTATAATTTGGAGGACCAGTTAAATTTGATGACTCATTAAGTCAGCAGTAGAACCCAAGATTGAATGTGCAAGAATTATCAAATATAAACGATATTAACGAGCCTTTATGAAATCTGAAAAAAGAGACAATGAAAACGTGTGATTATGATGATAAGAATTGGCGATTCACTAAAACGCCGTTTCAATTAAATAGAACAAAAATGTTGAATCAAAAGAGCTTTTAGAAGGAATATTTTGATTAAAAATACTAAATTAATTTTGCTCGCAAAGAAATTAAAATGCCAATGACCCTCTTTCACGCTGCAGTAAAATGTTCAATACTATATCGGCACAAAATCTGGCTTCATATTAAAAACAAATAAAATGAAAGCTAAGAATTTTAAACTTTGTTTGAATTATAAATAAATGAACAAATGGAATTTAAGCTCGTTGGGATAGATTTTGCAGTCCGATAAAGTTGAAACGGAAAATCAATGTTGAATACGTGTAGATTTCCAAACATAGATCAACACATTTTTATGAAAAAGATTTTCAGGGTTTTATTTAACAGGACAAAGCTGATTTACGCAGCACTTATACGTAAACTGTTTGAACCCAGCGACTCGATATCAATTTTTTACTATTTGAAGCGTTTGACATGAAAGATCAAAGATAAAAACGTTCTTCAGGTCATTCTATCAGTTTATAAAAGAAACCTGCAGGAAAATACGTGACGTGGATGCAACTGTCCACAAAGTTAAGACCAAAAAGTTAAAAATACAGTTTAAAACGTCAATTTCTATAGAAATATATATATATATATATATATATATATATATATATATATATATATATATATATATATATATATATATTTGACACTATATTATTGATTAGCTGAAGTGCTTGCAGCGACATCATGTACACACATTCAAAGTTTCTTGAAATCACATATTCGAGCATTGGCTTATTCCAAAAACAGCCGTTTCCATTTCAAGTATTTTATTATAGTGGCTCTAGCTCCTTTTCGTAAAGAAGACTGATTTAACTTCAAACTTTTGGTGTGGAAAATCAAAACAACTGCGTTAGAACATATCAAATAATTAAACATGAAATCATATTTTTCGACGGTTCTTGAAGGTTAAAAATATGCAGATACAAAATCATCGCAATGTTTAAATGGAAAATCCAAAATTCATTGTAATTAATCCATAAATGATTGAGGTTACCGAAAATGAATTTATCCTTTATCAATTTATTGAAGTACTTTAACTATTTATGAAGTTTATTCTACCAATAACTGACAAAACACACGAATGATGATTTGGATTGCCTAGAAATTCACTGCTATGGAATAGATTCAAAATATTCAAAGATGGATATGGTTCATTAGGTCTGATCCAGAAATTTCCTTTCGTCCTTATAATTTGGAGGACCAGTTAAATTTGATGACTCATTAAGTCAGCAGTAGAACCCAAGATTGAATGTGCAAGAATTATCAAATATAAACGATATTAACGAGCCTTTATGAAATCTGAAAAAAGAGACAATGAAAACGTGTGCCGCACGGATTAACCGATATCAAGAAGATTGTCCGTCAACCAATTGGCATACATATTGATTAGCTAAGTGAAAATGCAAAAAAAAAAAAATATTAAGTTTCTAGGGAACTCGGCACCGCAAGTTTTTTTGTGTCACACTTTATTCGACTAACATTAGCCATATAACGCAAATTGCAATCCTATGACGATTGTCTTAATGATAGCAAGTTGCATAATCCGTCTGCGTTTATAAATGCTTATTCAACTTTGCACATGCATAAACTGACAATTACGAGCATTATCATGAATTAAAACTTAAAATATTCAGGTTTAATCTTATTCTTATCAGAAATCCATCCGTATTTCCTTTGTTTTCCATCGCATCTTGCCTTGATAACCAAGAGACCACTGAACTAAGGATAAGGTGAATCGGTGACTTTGAAACGCATCCCCAAAGCCATCAACGCAAGATCTAATGGAACGAATCGATAGCGATTGTTTACGATGTTTCAAAATGAATAATTTTAATTTTGCAGGGTGATCCAAATCATTGGCTATGTTGTGCCGTATATGCTGCTTGTCGAGAATCATATACACCTACCGTCGGAAATTCAAATGCCGTTGTTGCAGGCAATTGTGTATCACTCACTAAATTGCTGAGGAATTGTAATATCAGGTAATAACGATTAGATTTTAAAATGTTCGTTATTAATAATCATCAATTGTTGTAATTATGTTTTCTACTCATTCTACGTCTTTTTCCATTCTAGTATCAATGAATTCTGCAATAAAATCAAAATTTGGGCTAATTTAAAAAATATATCGAAAAGTTTACGTTCACAAATTGAGCGGCTCGAACAAAGTGTTCACGTTTCACTCTGTGTCTATCAAAAGTATGAAGAAATATTTCCAAAGCTATTTGTGATCTCATCTACTGAACGAAAGAAGAAAAAGGCTAAGTAAGTTTTTGACAGAGAACACATGCGAGGTGTGTATTCGCTGATATGCTTTCATAACTCCGCGTTGTCATCATTCGTGAGCTGGCTCAAAGCGTCCTATATACTTATACTCCTTCGTCTCAATCAGTTTTCCGGACATAATTCAACTGAAGTTATTCTAAAACGCAGTTCACTTCGAACTTCTTTGAATATCTACCTGAGCACACACCTCGTGAAAATGATTTTAAACTTAAATCAAAATTTGGAGTCGTTAAAAAGTTCCCACAATTTCTTACATTCGTTTTAATTTACAGGCCGGGACGATGTTCAGCGAACAAACTCTACGACTTTTGTTGGTGTTTGTTTATTGCAGCGAAAGGAGAAGAACCTAATCGTAGAACTGATCTCGTTCTGTCTTTACATTTACTATTGTGTTGTATAGATTTAATATTTGTTAATGCCGTTCTTGACGACCGGAGAGATATAATTAGACCTGATTTTGCCGGTTTACCAAGTAACTGGAACAGTGATGACTTTGATATATCATCTGTCAAAAACTATTGTATTATAAGTCACCTATGCGAGTTGGTGTCAGCTGATTATCTGGAAGTAACAAACTTAAAACGATCATCGTGGAAGAATATAGTGACAAAATTTATCAAACATAAAGTAGGTGCAAATTATATCATTGAACTATAATTTATGATTGATTTTTGTATTTATTCTCTTTAGACTCTGCTGTGTAATTCTTCCTCAGATATTATTTCAAATATCTACTTTGAGCCTAATTTGAAATCATTAAATAATACATATGAACAATTTATACTCAGTGTTGGCGAGTTCGACGAAAGGATATTTTTAAGTAAGTTCATGAATTTTTTTTTTTTTTAAATATTTTTTATATTTTGAAATATTTCGTATCTTCTCAAGTTTTAGTCTAATAACTAAAGGTAGCATAAATAGGATAATAACAAATAAAAATCCATTTATTGGTATTCCATCTGAAACTACATTGATTTTCTAAAGTGGTATGATTAGTAAGAAGTAATTCTGTGAATAATAATTCTTTTACTTGCATTATACAACAAAACTTGAATCCATATTACGTTACGTTTTCATTACGTTACGTTACCTTTTTCATATATTAGGTTTTCCTTCTAAATTTTAAATTGTAGTTAACTGGCGAAAAATCGCAAATTTTTTATGCTTTAATTTCTTTTGTGTCATCAGACACTTCACTTTCTGAATAAAAATAAAAAGTGTTGTATGGTAGAAAACGAGCTGATACCGAAGCGCGTCTCAAAAAAAATAACACACAGCCCAGCGAATCCAGAAATTCCAGTCAAATTAAGTTGTTTGATGCACTGATGCTCATCGTAGCATGAGTTATAACAATTTTGCGAGAAAGATGAACTTTTAAGTCATTGTGAAATAGAACAATAGGACACGTCCATAAATAATTTGTGTGTGAGTATATGCTAAAATGTGTCAAATTTGCAAAGTTCAAATATGAACTTGTCGTGGAACTATGAAAGCTGCTCATTCGGAAATATAAACTATAGTCGGAAATGTAAATGATCGCCACGCATATAAATTGCAGTTTAAAATGTTACCATATACAACGTCGAATTATTGACCAAATAACTTCTTGGAGGGAATCATACATTAACTATATGATTCACTACGATGCGAAATTCTATTTATCTAGAAAACAATTTGTTTTTTCTGTTTTGTATAAAATTTCGAAAATTTTTACTATGCAACTCATGTCTTATGATGAAATGGAATTAAAATAAAAATCAAGTCGTTCTTACGTGTATAATTATCGTTACATGGATGTGTCAATGGTGTAATCTTCATATATTTTACCCGAACGAAAATGATGTAACTCCAAAACATTAACTATCATACACTACTGTACTAAAGGTACCTTAACTTTGCTTGATGCATTGGGATGGTCCCTACTATTCTGTTTTGGCTCTAGTTCTAGCAAACACTTGGGTAAAATCAACTGAAATATGTACTTTACGTGCTATATTAATTGCTCAAATATACCCCTCAGAAAACTTATTCCTCAAACAATTTTACACCAACATTCATTAGTTCACTACTAACCAATCTGCTGTTAAAATAAAAAAATTAGATTAAACATGAGGAATGCAAATGCACAAGCATTCGTCAATGGGAAGAAATATATGCAAAGTCCCAAACGTTCGGCCGTCCAGGTTGCGTCTTGTGGGGAAAATAAAAAAATTGACTCTCCCGTTCGTTGCCTTCAATATCGTTTTGACCCCCTTCTCTGCACTTAAGGCTTTTGTCTAGATTTCTATAAAAGCCCCCGTTTTTAAGCTCGTGTCATTGGACTGATTTTTTTCTCCCTTTACTCATTTCCACTTTATAGTGAAATACCTTTTAGTTGTAATTGTTCTTAGAGACTCATGAACTTGTCGAATCTAACGTCCAGGAAAACAGCAATTAAAAGACTGATTTGTGCGTTAAATTAGGGAATTAGCGTATTCACCCAGCGCAATTAAAACCGCTGAACATTAGATCGTGGAAAAACAGCTCACACTACGAGACTAAACTCTGCTTACAAGCATGGGCAGAGTCTCATGCAAATAACTGGCATCATAAAGGTGAAAATAAAGGGTCAGAATCCGAAGATCCGAAGAAGACAACAGAACCGATTTAATGTTTTCTATGAAATAAAAGTTGCTTCATGTTCTCTTTCTTTTTTCAATAACTGCAACTATACACGTTAAAACATGTTCTTAGATGTTTGAATTTATCAAAACTTTATTATTGAAAACAATTTATGTTTTATTTTAACAGATTCAGAAAAAGAAAAATCACTCCATATGAATTCGGTAAGTTGCAATTATACTAATGTCAATTTATATTACTTATTCATGGATTGCTTTTTAGGGTTCCCGTGGAGTTCCTGGTACACCAGTATCAAGTGCGGCTACAAAACAATATTTAGAGAATATTGTTACGAAAGATATTTCGAAAGAGTTTGTTTCGTGAGTAAAATTACTTGTAATAATTATTTATTTGGGATTAAACAAAAAATTTCACAACAGGCTTATTGGCGCTGAGCATATAAAAATGTTAGATGCAAGATTAGAACGATTAAAAGCAACTTTCTTTGAAAAATATCCGAAAACGGAAACCACATCCGCAGAAATAATATTTAAATATACAAAAGCATTGTATTATGAATTTCTTAACAAAATCATCCCCACCGAGCTGAGAATTAAACCCCAGCTAGATCGTAAGGTATGTGATATGTTTAATATGCCATTTTGAATTTGCACGATTATTGCAATTTAGCATTATTCATCAATTATTCCTGTATTAGAACAATTTCTTATTGCTAATTTTGAATTTTGTTTCATTTGTGTATTAACAGGTAATCTTAGAAAACGAAACACTTCAAGTAACGCTGATTGTATGCTGTGTGGAAATTGTGATGTTTCTGCACGACGTGAAACTGGAATTTCCATGGGTATTGAAATGTTTTGCACTGGATCCGTATTACTTTTACAGAATAATTGAAATTGTTGTACAAAATAATGAAAATATTTTGACTCGACCTGCAATAAGTCATCTAAATAAAATCGAAAGTAAATGTCTTGACAACCTGGCTTGGTTGAGTGATTCATCGTTATGGACTGCTATAAAAAATCATGGTCCAACTCTGCCATCTTATGAGCAAGTTGATCATCGAAACAAAAATTCAAATGGATCAGGTTGTAGAAAAACAGAAGAATCGAGACTTCATGGTAGTTGTAAGTATTTTTGTTTTTAAATCCGCTACTACATCTCATCATTTTATTTGACATAATTTGGACATGATTTGTTTGGTTATCGGTGATTCGTGTAGATATGCTAATTTTAATGAATGGTTATCAGAAATGCTAGCGATCTGTTTTATTTATTTAAAAAAGAGTGCTATGTTAATTTTGTTATTTAACGAATAATTTGATTGCAGTTTTTCAATCACCATGTACTGGAGCGCCATATATTAAAAATGCTGCAGGAGCAGAATCAGCTCGACGTGATCTCTTTAACGCAGGAACAAGTAAGAAGACTTTATGAATTCTGAAAATATCTGAACTAACATTTAACTTCTAAAAAGGTATAAAAGCAAGTGTTGATATCGACAGAACGAAAGAGGTTAGCCCACCTAAGCCAAGAGCTGGATCTCTATCACTCTTCTTTAGAAAAGTGAGTACGCAATTTAGTAGAATTGTTGTTTCAGATAAGAGAGGAGAAGATGTTTTGAAAATAAAGATCCTCAATGGTTTTTTAAATTTAGCTTTCGTCCATTCAAAAAATTAACACTAACATCTTGTATCCCATTTTTAACTATCTGTCCATCTGTATGTATCTGTCATCATATTGGCAACTAAGTACATAAAGCAACTTATCATCTAGTCAATATTAAATAAATCCTAGTTAGATCCTTTGATTTACTTGAATTCAAGTCGTTGGAAAGTATTTGTCTAGTCAAGAAACATTTAAAAGTACTTGAAACTTTTATAAGGTTCATAACGAAAGCGCGATTGAAAATTTGTAAGGATTAAAACTAATATTAATAAAGTACATAACTAACGCCGTAATAGTTTACTTTTCATGAGAAAATGTTATTTCTGAATCGCTTTGTTCTCTTAACTTTCAGTTCTATGAATTAGCTTTTGGAAGAATGTCACAATTGTGCGAAGGCTTACAAATGAAAAACAGTGATCATTTAAAATTAATTTGGACCATATTTGAACATTGCATTATAAGTAAGACGGAAATCATGCAAGACAGACATCTAGATCAAATTATAATGTGTACTATTTATGTCTTAATCAAGGTAATTTTCAAAAAAAAAATATATTTCATAAAATATCTAAAAATCGTCATCGTTGATTTACATTTATTTCTATTGCAGGTGAAAGATGTACCAAAAAAGAACTTCACAGAGATTATGTCTGTGTGCAGACAAGTGTTAAAATCCACAAGTTCAATATATCGTCAAGTTCGATTAAACTCTGTTGATGGCCAAACGTGCTACGGTGATATCATAAAATTTTACAATGAAATTTATGTACAGAGTGTTTCTCCATTTGCGCTGAATTTTGCTGATAAGACAAAACAGGTATATTGAATAGCAACTAATTAAAGAAATCAGCTTTTGTTTGCAGTCTAAATACACATTAAGTATATCATCTTATGTTTTTGCCTTCGTTGACTGAACCTCTGCTTTTTTCAGTTCTGACAAAAAAAACACAAACTATCAAAATTGGCCTGTGAAACTGTGTAGCAGGTTAAACTATAAAAAGTATTCTTGTTATATAGACGGATATGAGCGAGTTGAAAACCCAAGTCTTTTTACCCGAATTGGGGTCCGTCCTGTCGTTTCATATCTTAGCGCTATCATTAATCACGCCAACGTCCTGCGATTCTGTCTTGAAATTTTAGTACCAGTGCTTGTTCCAACGGTATCCTCGTGCTTTTCAGCAGAAATTCAGGCAATTGATGTTACCGTCACTCCTCTGGAGTCACTGACTCGAATTTGTTTAAAGTTTGGGTTCTCTCCACCTTCCGTTTTCGTTTCAGTTTGGCCAATGGGGCAGTCTATATAACGCCCCGCAACATCTCAAATTAGCTCCACTCCCAACACCTGCAGTAGTCACCCCACGATGTGACTGTGTGATGCTTTGTGATTACGGGGAGTTTTGGTGCTCTCAAAACCGTCTCTAGCAATCAAGTTTTTGTTCTCGTCTATCATGAGGTATTGAGGCTTCGCTTACATCTATCCGTAGTAAAAAACAGTAGGCGTATTGCAGTAAAGAGGCTGATTATAATCTGCTCTTACAGCAGATTGGACTTCCAACTGTTTGTTGGAAGTGAAACCCTGTAAGTTTCCATTCTTTCCAGGAAGAATCGTGTTCATCACCTCATCACAGCCACTATACGGTTCGCACTCGTCTCTAGATCTGTGGTTGACAAGTGTTGCTTGATTCCACCATTGCCCTTTCTAGCGCTTGTAAGTCAGAATTGGACCGCTCAGAAGAGGAATTTATGTATTAATGACTAACGTTTTTACTTTCTTTCATTTCAATTTCTTCGCACTAGCTGTGCGGCCTTCTTGTTAATCGTAAATGGATTATGAAATCGAACGAGTCGTGAAAGCAACATTGCAGAAATTAATCGCAACTGTTGAAAATATGCTTAAGGTAGCGAAAGTAGACTCCATGCGAATGATATTATTGTTTTTAGTTGAGCAGAAATATGCATATGCTTAAAAAAAGCAATTAAATAAAACGCAATACAGACCATAGTGTGTTTATTTCCTTTGGAAACTCATAAGCCTTCAAAATTCCCTTATTTCCACAGTTTTTTGTATCATCGTAACTGTTTAAAAAGGCAGTAAAAGGGAAAAAACAGGCTCAAATCCAACCAAACCAATGTTTAGCCTAAAGTTGAAATAAACACATCGCAAATCTTACTAATCTTACTAAGAGTTATTCAAAACAAAGTTTTATTGCAATTTGTTTATTTTTCCTGATATCTGTTCTATTCTATGCTATATATTGTACTATCTGGGCCGATCGCTACTATAGGACGTCGTTAAATTTTACACTCTTATGTATTTTGTAAAACTAAGACGGTTGTATGAGGATTATTTAGCCCACATCTGCGCAATTCCACATTAAATGAAGAATCTGAACGAAGAGTCAAGAAGCCCTTTAAAATAAAGAGAAAGCAGAGAACAAATTCAGTCTTTAAATTCCTCTAAAACACTTTCTAGATTGCTAGATCGATTTTTCCAGATTGCTAGAAAATCATCAAATATACCATGAGTTTTGTTTCAAATTATGTATAGCAAGCATTAAATAATAACCGATCTAAATCATTCTGATGATAAACGTTCAATAAAGCAATCACCAATTGTACAAATCTTCATGTACTGTCGGAATATGTTTGCAGATGATCCTGACTGACCTTGATTCTGCTTTAAAGTTAAACCCATATTTTGTTTAGTCAGTAGCATAATAACTTGTCATTGATCTATTGTCAACACAACTATAGATGGTTGGTGTTTATTTAATAACTTGCATCTGACTATTCCTAACGGTTTTATCATTATTCTATATGTTCCATATATTCTTTACCCGGAGATAATGTCCCTTTTAATTCGATTATTTTATTAGTAACCCATTGTGATTCAGGAACTATTTTCAACAAATAAAAAATCTAAAGTGTCTGGCTTCATATTGCGTGTTTTTGCGGCATTTCATAACAGCCATGCGTCAGTACGCCTATTTGTGACTCCACTTAATCCTGCTCTCTACATTTTTGGACGCTTTTTTTGTGAAATCGAATGAGTATGGAAGCCGATTAGGAACATTTTGTTAATCAAGATCAATCTTTACTGTTCCCACTTACTCGATTTCAAACTTTGATTATTCCTACTTCTCCCTTGCACGTATTTAGATAAGTTTTTTTACTTTCAAGCTAAACCATGACCACATAGACTCTCATTTAGTTGAAAGCAGTTTGATTCGTTATGTAGATCAAGGCGTTAACCAGAAATTAGTTAATTCAGAAAATTATCTTTCAGTCAGTGTTCGCTCAATGAAAAAACTTCCTAAAGCTTCGACTTATTCCTCATTCAAACTTTCAAAATTTGCGAAAATTGTTAAAGTTTGTTAAAATCTAAACTTAGTTGTTGGTCGTTGATTATTCTGCATAATTAATTTTTTTCACACTTCATCATTTTTGCATAATTGATTTCTTAATTTTGAATGCAATGAACGAATCAATGCAGTTGCCCGTAAATCCAAAAATCGCCATGTTTTTCCTTTCTAGCCATGATTGTTTTCGGCGAGAGTAGGCTTCCCTAAATCGAAGAAGTCATATTTATGCAAAGAATGTTCCAATTAATTCACAATTCCACATTGAGAATTACGATATTCGTGATGAAACTGAATTCTGTTAACCTAGCAATGGAGAACAATGCTCACTTTAATGAGACACCTTTTAAAAATGTGTATAGTTGGGAACTGCAATAATTGACAAACGGAAAATTATTTAGGGCATATATAGGTAATGAAGGATTGCAGGATATTAATACGGGTTGTTGTTATAGATGAAAGAATAAATATTCTATTTTAAATTTCTTTAAATGCATTTCAAGCGAAATATGGGTTTATAGTGGCCCCAATACCATTGTCTGTATTGAACTGAAATAGAATGTTACTGTCAATTTTATTTCTAATATTAAAATTTTTGGTTAATTGCATTAACCGCAGTTGAAATGTTAACGAACTAACTTTGCTTTTAAAAGTGACAAACTTAACAAACTGATTTTTTCTTCAGGAAAATAATTTGCTTTCACCGCATCCTCCAGACAGATTGCAATCGCCCGTGAAGCTCGCTAATTGCCAAATCTATGTTCAATCATTGAATCCAAGCGGTATTCCAAAATCGCCGAGTGGCATAACTTATGAATTTAATAAGAGCCCAGCTAAGGTAGAAAAAAAGCACACTACAGTTGCAAAATTGGTTTTTATACATTTCTTTCCACACATAGGATCTGAAGAAGATCAACGAAAAAGTCAATGGTAAACGAGTTGGAGATGATGAGACACCAGTTTTAGTGACAGCACCAACTGGAAACAGTTTCGGTAAACGATTGAAAAAAGTGATAGAAGATAGATCAACAGTTGGATAAGCAGCCATTAGTAATAGACATATTTACTAACGTAATTACTTTAATTATTTTGACGTACACGTATCCTCCTTAAATCACTTAATCTATAATGTTCTACCAATATTTTAAATTATTCAATTAAAAAAAAAATATCGGTATACTTTGCAATCGTTAGAATCAAATTATTCTCAAGAAATGTTAAGAGATAGTTACTCCATTATAAAGCTCTTGGAAAAGGGCTGAAGTAGACAATTTAGTGCCCAGAATGATTACTTTACTTTAATTACACACACAATTGCTATCATATTAATAGTGATATGAAACATTAACATTTGATTATGAAATATAACTTTTTATTCTTCCTGTAACACGACCCTATAATTTTTTTACAAATAAGCAAATGATCATTATGAGATTTATATATTGTATTTATAAAGAGCCTTAAATTATGTTTACATCTAAATAAAATTACTGTTCATTTTATTGTTATTTTTTATTCTTTAACAAAATTAGTAGTAATTGATAACTATTTTCCACATAAGAAAACGATACTGCTGATGAATCTGTTAGTTCCATCGCCAATATAATATACTTCCCAATCAAAATTTATTGTTCTATTCTTCACATCCTTCTGCTCTCGTGACATGTTTCAAAAGCGTCAATAACTATTGGTACTCTGAGAGTTATGAGTAGTGCATACTTTGTTAAAACTAGACTGAACCGAGTCAACTACTTTTGCTCTTTGGTATGAAATGCCAAATTAATAAAATTCGAGTCTGCAATTGCCTATCTCAAAAATCCGTTCGCACTAATGTTTCAAGGAGGGTAGCATTGAGTCAACAAGCATAGGATAATCATAACCGATTTAGGAAAGCCGAACCCTTCACAGATGACCAGCACCAGAGTGATTTGGTCGACTTTTCCTGATTTACTTGATCTTTTGAGTACCGGACCTGGATATCAATTCAGACGACCGGAATAGACGAAGTTTCATGACATTGATGAACCGTCTTGACTTTGCTATCATCAATTCAATAAATATCATCAATAAACTCCCCCCCAAAAAAACTCAATAAAGTTCTTCGACTTATTTCGGCGACGAACTTCTAACATTAAGCTGCCTTAATTTGTATGAATTCTTACTCGGAAACCATATTCGAAATAAAATCTTCGGGACACAGAATACAACGTTTCGTTGAAGTAACAGAAAAACTGAAAATATTTTCATTTCGCATGTTCATTCAATTGTCAATCAATCAACATGGAAGATGTCGAGTTTCCTAAAAAATATAAATACCGTTAGATTCAATTCTTCTATGTCAAGCCCTTCCATTCCTTGAAAAATGAATTATCTCGGAACACAACCCTCAATACTGTTCGGACCATGTCTTGAATTCTTCAGGCTACTGCTCATTTTCTTTCCGATAGCATTCATTAGAACGTAGCATTTTAACCTCAGTATACTACTGGATTGTGACACAGGTATAGTTTGTAACAGAGGGCTGTACGGGGCAGTTAAGATATCATCTTCATTCGGGTCGGGTCATTACATTGAGAATCTAGAAAAATATGTAAAATTCTATTAGTCATGTATTCAACATTCACAAATCACGGAGTCTCGTTGTGTTGTGCCGACGCTTTGTCTTTAATACCAGGCAAATAAGCTTAAGTTGATCGAATTGACATATCCAAAATTTCCTTTCGGTTACCGTCAGTAGTTCTGCAGAGAAAATAAAACAGAAATAAAACTTTCTTACTTATCGTCACACGATTAGTTCAGGCCGTTTGCTGCGATTTAGCAAGGGAATTCCAATTAACGGGTTGAGGGCTATCAAGCTCACATAGCGTTAAGCTAGAATTGTCTATTATACGACAAAGTTGATGTGATAAGTCATCCGGTTGCATTCCCTTATATAGAATATGATAATAAATTATCAAGAATGAATGTATCAAACGTTTTGCTGAGATTAACACTCACACAATTTGCAACGCACACGTTATATTTTGTGGCTTGATATCTCACCCGTGGAGGAACTACTGCCGAATCCATTCAATAAAATTATTGTTATTCCAATTGTGTCCCACGATGATCTCAGTTTGACTAACAAACCCGCTCCATTTAGCTCAAATATAGGTATTTTTTGTACCTCAATGGACCTTGCTCCTAAGAGTGTTTCCTCAGTTGAAGATGCTTTTAGTATTTGAAAACTAAAGTTATACCCTAAAACCACGATTCTAGAATTAAAGAGCTGAACGCTATCCACCGTTTTATTTTTAGTTGTTTTCGCAAAAAATTTTGAAGATCAGTCAAAAGTTTTAGAAGATCTCGTAGTTTATTTGATCCTCTTTATACGTTGGAGACGATCGAATTAGTTGCTAATAGTTGAATAGTTGATGAGGGAAGCTTGAGCAAATGAATCATTCTCGTCTCTAGGTGCAGTGTTTGTATCGCAAGATATGTGGCACAACCGTACTGTGATATAGGTGACTGCGCTGAACTGGTAATGATGAATTGGTTCATTTTGGTTGAATTCTCACAGTATTCCTTGAAAACTGTATTCTTTCGCATGGATAACGATCTGCCGATGGTACGTATGTCGCTGTGGAACAACTATATACTGAAGAACTTGTGCCGTGAGATAGGTAAGAAAACAAGAACAAAGGTACACGAAAAAGTAATCCGGCCGGAATCATGCTTTGACATTGATAGTTTTTCCGAAGGTCTGATAATTTGACATCAAAACACAGCAACAAAGTAAACTGCTACCAGCGGATAATAATGTCGATGAAAGGGTCCCGATTATCTTTGAATAGTAAGCTAACAGAATACCTTCTCGTCCTCCCAATACATAGCCTGCATGTATTATGCACCATTTTCTTTCTCTATGTACGGTGTTTAATAACGGGAAATTCTTCGATTTCCCAAATGTGCCACCGCGTTTCTTCCAGATTTTGGTAATAAATGCATATACCGATGACACTGGTTTGCATGGAACTTTTAAGAACAAATTCGAATTTGATCTTTTGAGCTCATGGTTTGCCGAATAGATATCCTGGTAAATAGAGCTGGTCGTATAGATCCATTAAAATGAGATTGTCTGCAGGTAAGTGTACGCTAAATCGGAAGTCCACTGAATCATAAAACTCCTACGTGATGGAGCATTGATGTGAGGATAAGTAGCGTGAATGCAATATCCTCGTTGTACCCAGATTTAGATGCACTTACGGAATTTCGTCACTTTAAATAAAATCACGTTTTCAATGGCTCTCATGCAACTGGTTCTCATGCAAGACTGTTGTAAGTGTAAATGCGTCTTGTTCAAGTTTCTGGTACGGGAAATTCGTTGATTCAACAATATAATCAATACACAAAAATATTGATTGACCGAATCCCATTTGCGACTGCTAATAAAACGCAACGAAATCGAGCCATTTTTGAAGCAAATCATTACGAGCGATGAAAAATGCGTAAGATAATAGAATGTCGTTCGAAAAAGAGCATGGTCACAAAAAGGTGAATCATCACAAACGACTTCAAAGGATTGATAGGATTGATACCAAACGAGGTTATGCTGTGTGTATGGTGGCATTGGAAGGGAATTTTTAGACATGAGGTGCTAGAACCTGGCCAAACACTCAATTCGGCTCGGTACTGTTAGCAATTAACCAGATTGCCACAGGAAATTCAAAAAAACCTGCCAGAATTGATCAATAGAAAGGGCGTTGTCTTCCATCATGACAATGCCAGACCACACACATCTTTGAAGACCCGGCAAAAATTGACATAGCTTGGCTGGAAGGTTTTGATGTATCGACGGTAGAATCCAGCCCTTGCACCATCAGACTACCATTTGTTTCATTCTCTACAAAACTTCCTTAATGAAAAGAAATTCACTTCAAAAAGGGCCTGTGAAAATCACTTGGCAAAGTTTTTTGCCGATAAACTACAGAACTTCTACACAGATCGAATAATGGCTCTACCCAAAAAGTGACAAAAACGGCTCAATACTTTTTAGACTTACCAATATATAAATATATCAATGCTAGTTGACGACTATCCAAGGCCTAGCCGTGTTTGTTCCGACGCAAATGTGGCCGTGCTGTCCGAAAATTTAAATAGTGAAGAACACACATTTTTCCTTGTAGACCATAGTTTTTTTTTGTTTTTTTGGCATTTTTTGGCTTTTTTTGGCATATACTGGTATTTCGAAAGGTAGTTGCTTCCTTCATCAGTGCTAGCTCATTCTAATAATTAGTTAGCACTCAATTCTAGTAAAATCTATGGTCTAAAAGGAAAATTGTGTGTTCTTCACTATTTATTAAAACTAACCATAGCAAAGTATTCCGGAGAACTTAAGATTAGTCACGACAATTTAAGCCAACGGCCGAGAACATTATTTCTTCATGGTGCATCGGAAACGAATATCAGCCGCTTCGATATCGATTCGCTGTGTGGACCTGCGACTAACTTGAAATTGATGAGGATTCTGATCAAAAAATCATCTTTTCGGACGAGGAGCATATCCATCTCGTGTGGTAGGTAAACAAGCGAAAGTCTCACATTTGGGGATTGGAAAACCCACAAGAGTTTCTGGAGAAGCCAATGAAACCATTGCGTGTCACTGTTTCGTGCGGATTGTCACGGGATGATTGAGCTGCATTATGTATAGTGTATAGTAGCACAAAACAGCACATCATCACTCAAGAAGTTTAAGGTGTCTCAGTAGGCTGGAAAAATCAGGGTGACAGTCATATCGGGCTCAGGAGGAATGCTGTTGATGTATTACAAAGATAAAGGCGTCTCTATAACTGGAGTTCGAAAGAATGTATCGAAGAAAGGGAAACAGAAAATTGTCCAAAAAATTGCTTCTTCTACGTTCACAAGTGCCGTGTTGTGTTGGCTGCCCTGTACAAGGTGGACATTGATATTTTCTATTTGTATCACCCACTCTACATTCCTGACCTAGCTTCCAGTGATTATTGTCTATTCCCAAAGTTTAAAATAGAACTTCGTAGCAAGAAGTTTTTAAGCGATCAAAAAGTGAAGGACGCAGTTTTAGCTTATTTTTCGGAAAAGAGAAATAAATTTTTTATGGAAGTTTACCTTAGCTAAGTGAAAGGTCTGAAAATGTATAAGAGCTGCAGGTGAATATATTGAAAAAGAAAAATAATTCGATCCTTTTATTTCTACTTGTTACCCTCGATTTCACGAACTTAAAAATGCCCCTCGCATGACTTGTAATCTAAAATACACAATCCAATTTTGTTAAAACTACAAATTAACTTATTGTATATCGTTATTGTACTAAGTATTTCTGTTTAAGACTTCTTTTTGTATTTATGTTTTATTTTTTTTATTTTTAAAGATACATTTTTTTTGGTACATATTAGGTACCATTTAGGTACCGAATTTTTAAGGTACATATTTTATAAAATTTTTTTAAATATTTTAAGCCTTCAATTTGAAAAAAAGGGGTTTCCGTAAAATATTCTAACTGAGTGACAATCGTTGGGAATGCGACCCGTGTGTTAAATTTGAAAAATTAATAAATAATTATGGAATAACTTAAAATATCGAAAGATTTCATTACATTGACTTACCTTAATAAAATATTACAATCTGTTATACTACATGGAAGTACAACATGTGGACAAAATTTATAGGAAATCCACGAGGATCAGTTCCTGCACCTTCACCGAAATGACGTGGAATAACCTTTTATCAGCTTCTTCTCTTACTCGGTTTGTGATATCCTCGTATTCGTGACAAGTAATAGATAGCTGACCATCATTGGAGCCGAAATTAGGAATCCTATAACATAATTCAATGTCAAATTTACCTTTTCTTGAGTAGTCGAATAAAATGATTTCACTGGAGTCACATTTTACTTTTTTCACATTCCATTTTTAAAAGAGGGAAATTTATCGTCCTGCCATCCTATGAGCCTCCTGAATGTACAGCTGTTAAATTTATGTATAAGTGATTTATAAGTTTGTTCTTCATTTAACAATATGAAAACATTCTTCGTCATCTTCTTAGCGAAACAGCCCCTCACGGGCCTTCACTTCCTGTGACAAGCGCCTCCAACTGTCTCGATCCATTGACTGCGTCCTCCATTTTGAAATCCGAGCAACGCTGAACTGTCTTCTTCAACAGAATTGGATCGGTGTTTCCTCGGTGTTCCCACTGTTCTCCGCCTTTCAGTTCTCCCATCGAATACCTTTTTGGGCATCCGTTGTTCGTCCATACAAATCAGTTAGCCTTCCCATTGCAGGTTTCGCAGTTTTAAATCCATTGAGAATTCCGGCTCGTTAGAAATTTCATACAACTCATAGTTGTATCGAATCCGCTATTGGTCCCCGTCTAGTTCACCCCAATTATCCGCCTTAGCACCCGTGTCTCGATATATTTGCAGATATATGCGTTCAATATATTTGCAGATTAGAGTTAGGACCCATATTTCAACCCCTAGCATAACACAGGTCTAATTGCAGTTTTGTATACTTGGAATCTTGTTTTCCTGTGTATGCAGCCGATTTTCATAACCGTTAGCACGGAATAAAAGGTTTAATTTGTCAGCAGCCCTTTCGCGTATTTCGTCTCTTTCACCCACCGTTCTCGTTATTTTGGTGCCAAGATACACAAACTCGCCAACATTTTTTATACTGTATGTGCCAACTGTGATATTTTGGGGATTTGTGGAGTTTTTCTCGACTGCGTCATGAGCTTAATTTTATGTAGCCCTACTAGTTTTTGCTTCGCGGTAGATTTTTATTAAAGTTTTGTGGCAGTAATTAGCGACCGCGACAAAGTATTGATGTCATCCACATAGATTACTATTTGGCTTGATTTGTATAAAAGTGTGCCCCTTGTATCGACAGGTAGCTTTCTTATAACATATTCCAAAGCAAGATTGAGGGGCCAGCCCATCTCCCTGCTTTGGCCCGGTATTTGTGTCAAAGGCGTCGGTGAGTTGGTTTTTGTTGCGGGCTCGGGAGATTGTCGACGTCACCGTAATTTTGGTAAGACGGAATAATTTGGCTGGGATACCAAAGCGAAGAATTATTTGAATTATTTGCTTACAGTCAACGAAAATCTGGCAAACACCTATGGTGAACTCACAGCATTTTTCACGTATCTGCTTAACAATTCAATGATAGACAACAATTGGTCTATCGTCTATTTACCAGCTCTAAAGTCACCGTGATAATCCCAACAATAGTGTTAGTGTATGACGTGATTTTATTTTCTAAGGCGTTGGAAAATATTTTGTATGACCTACAAAGTAGTGATATGCCTCTATCGTTTCGAACTGTAGCTTGTCCCCTTTTTTGTGGATAGGAAATATAATTGACTGGCTCCACTCTTTTGGCATATGTCCTTCTTGACAGATTTACTGGATGATTTTGTGGATGGCCTTCTGAACACAGCTGTCACCATATTTAACGAGCTCCGCTGGAATCTCATCGATGCCCGGGACTTGAAATATTGATTGATATTTCAGGAAGACTTTCTTTTTTGCACAAAGACAAAAAAATGATACATATCTTTGAATCTAATAGAAATTCGATATAAGATTTTGAAATAAGATTTGCTAAGAAATATTTTTTTTAAGTTTGAAATTATTTTTGTTATTGCAAATACTAATTACAGTTAAATTCTCGATGTGTTTTGTTTCATTTTCTCGACTCTTATATTGTAGACGGTTGCTGAAGCTCATTTTCAAAAGAAATCTTTCTCGGGATAGTGTAAGAAACCTTGGAGAATTAAATAAGTTTAAAAGTGCTTGAACTGTATGAAGAAATTACATATCTAAGAGTTCGCAATGAGTAATTAATAATAGTTAACATAAATACCGTCTACACAGCGAATAAATAATGTTTGAAATTTTTCCAAAAGCAAGGATGACTCACTAAAAGGAACTTAAAGGTCATGTTCTATTAAAACGATAAAATTGATCATCAATTTATCAATACAATAATTATGCTAAGTGTGTTTCTGCGAGCACAAAATACAATTAATCAAATAGGGGAAGCCCCAAGCTAGTCTACTTTACTGGCAGTACCGGCCGGAACCATGCGTTCACTGATCTCACATCACAACCGGTTGTTTCTCTTTCAACACATTTCGCGCATGACCATCCTCTCCCATTGGCCATGCTTGGATTCATTGAAGAGCTGTTCATTCGGGTGTTTGACATTTCACTTAACCAGTTTGTGATTTGACGTTTTCCGTCGAAGAGCTGTGGTCCGTCGAGTTCGTTGGCATGGTTTGCTCCGCGTTCTGAGTGGTTTCAGTTTCTTGTTTGCAAGCATTATTTTATCTTATTGTTGTGGTAATAGTTTCGGGCGGCTTCGTTTCTTCCTGTGAATCCCTTCAAAAGTTTCTAAAAGTGCTAAAATCGAAGTATCATGCGTGTGCAATAGATTGAGTAGCCATAAATTTGCTGAAGGAAAGGATAAATATTCCGTAAGGATGAATTTGTGACATAAGAAAAGGTGAGCAAAAAAGGTCTTAACTAAGCACTTGGGTCGCTCAGCAACAGACAAAGGCCGTAACTTTCACTTTTGCGATGGGTTGTTCAGTGATTCTCTATAATTTGAAATATTTCGTTTTCTGGGCTTTTGTTGGGTGTTAGCCACTTCGAGCAGAATGTGAATTTGATATCAAACGGCAAAATGACTGATAGTGCTTGGACTTTGTTTCTTCTCTGTTCCAATTCGACCTAATCTTTTTCAACCTCGGCCCCACTGAAGTGCACAGCACTTGAGTCCCCACAAGATTTGTATAAATGCACAGAAGTTCGCCCTTCCAATCACTGTCACTGCTCCCTCCGAGTGCACTTGACGATGATGCAGATGTTGGCCTTGGATGCTAGTACGTAAGTCGTGGAAGTGGCGAAACAATTTTTAATTGCTGCCTTTGTGGTCCGCCACTGATTGACCTTTGATAACATATTTCTACATCCAGTTCCTACTTGTTAATTAAAGACAAATTAAACTGCAGACTTCATTAGTTTATACTGCATGACTGATAAGGGTGATTTCTTTCAGTGAGAATTGGCGGAAAATTCAACCAGTCAAGACTTATTGATTTATTTTGTGATTTTCTTTTTTGAGCAAGAGAAAACTCATTGTTTGCTTTTATGAACGGAATAGCAACCATTCGTGTTTATGTTGCAAAGGACGCAGACAGTCGGCTGTATTGCAGGCGAAAATATATTTAGTACCCAATCAAAGACATTCCTTTTGATAAAGTCCCAAATAAAGAGGAACGGCGCCAACAGCACTTCATGGCCTTCTTTCAGATTGCAGAATTCTTATGTGTTAAAGTGCTTATCGCTACCAAGTTACTAGAATACTAGATGATAAGCAAGCGTTCTTCGGGGAAAGCCGGGGTATTTCTGCTATATTTGCCGTCACAAACGTTTGCTTATCTATTAGAACGTTTTATTATTTGTTTTTATAAATATAATAATTTAGTTTCAGTTTTGAATGTTTAGTTTTCACTTATTTAGAAATGTTTGGTATCTTGCAAAACGGGCAAGGCTTAATCGTCATCAGGAATTACTCTTTGAACCATTATTAACTCTCCGTATTTGGTGTGTAAGTGTATTCTCGAGATGTGCTGTTTTGTCGAAAATTCCCAAACAATTGTTACATCAACAAATTTACAAATTTCAAATGTGACATTGGTTTTTCGTTATTTATTTTTTTGTGTACAATATATATGATTTTACTGTACACAATTCCTCCTGTACACAATCACCCTGAAAAAATGTTTTCTCCACCATTTCAGGGATTTTCGCAAAAAATAATATGTTTTTGCAGCATTTTGATATTATTTATTCATATGTTGCATCATATCGGTGGGCCCGATCTACTCCACGCATATTTTTTTGTAATGAATAACAATTTTAGGTTTTTGTATTCTGACAAATTCACCACTGCGTACTCTTCTTATCAACCGATATCAAACCCGCTTCGTTACAAATAATTAACAAACTTACAATCCTTTTGCCCGTCCATGCGAGGACTAGAGTTTTGCCTTTTCGACAAGCCACTATTTTCTTGTCTCTTACAAATTTCGTGTTTTTCATTGCTCTTGGTAAATATTTCCTATTTATTTCTATTTTGCCGGTGGGGAAACAATTAATTTTTAGCAGTTGTTCAGCAAGGCGTATGCTTGTATAATACCTGTCGGTATACATGTGATAATCTTTAGCATCAGGAACATTGTTCAATAGTTCAATAGACATAATCGAGTGGGCCAAAACGCAAATTCTAATATTCTATTTAGTGGGTTTAGCTGGGTAACATGTCATAAAAGATATTTGCCTCTTAAATTTTATAATAGATTCATCAACCCAAATCAACTGATAAGGTATCAAATGTTCGGAAAATTTTGAATTGTTGTATTGTAAAAAGTTATTAGCATTTTGAATGCGATTCCTTAAACATGAATGTTGTAAATAACATCCAAAATATTTGTTGCAATCTATCTCGGGTAAATACGTCTGAGAATAATGTAATTTTACCGGTAAATTTGGTAGACCAATATTCCTGGAGGTCACTCCAATGTAGGCCAGAAATTCTTTCCGATTAACAGCACTCCATCTATTCCATATTGATCTTTTTGACAATTGCATTCCTCGGAGTTTTGAATTTGCGTGATCATTTGTCTCTTTTTTTATGGAATAAATCAATGTAGCCGTAAAGTATAATCGAAAAAAAATCATTGGTTGTTTTATATCGTTGGAATATTGTGGTCCGGCAATTCGAGGTGAAATATCAAAATCCATAGAAGCTGGAAAATTATCCACTTCCGAAACATTTATCCATTCGTCATTTTCAGTTGAATCTGATGGGTCTTCTACATGTTCTCCTGTATCACTTTCAGATCCCTCAATATCACTTTCAAATCTCGTTATGTCTCGTCGTATAACAGGAAATATATGACTTTCATTAGAACCGGATTCATAAGTTAGTTCAAAATTGTCAGCGTTATCACGGCTAAGAGCGTTTAATTTATTTATGTTATGTTCACTATAAACTTCAAATTCTACTTCATCGCTACTACTTTCAATATCACTATAATTTTCACAAATTATTCTTTTTATTTGCCATATCGGAGATAAAAATATGAATTCAAAGTATAAAAACAACAGATAAACTCGAATCTGATACACCTTACTGCTGAATAACAGGACTTAACTCATTTCCATCCAAGTGCGGAATATTGCTTAAACCGCAATTGTCTGCTGTTATCGCGAGCATAATAATCCGCGACTGTCATTTGTCACCAAAAGCGAAACATCCTATAAATAGCTTTTACTATTTGTTTTTGTCCTTATGTTAAAAACTGAAAATTATTTGCCTTGTCTCCGTAGCAGAGCCCTCGAGTTTGAAGACAAATTTTAAATGACACCGCTCCGGAACCCTCTAGTGCAAAGGGTTAATTGAAGGCTTTTGGTTGAAGCATTTCCAACTACGAGCTTGTATGTTATTATACTACTCCGACAGCTCGTTCAAACCTTCACTAATTATTGCCTATATAATAATAATAATTACACTACATTTATTATCATAATTACACTAATGATTGCTGATCCTATACAATTCATATTGACAAATATTTTTTCAGGTATTGTGTTCGGACGGTCTAGATATATTCAATTTTTTTTTACAATTCAGATAATAACCTTTGATATTGGAATAATATTTGTATTCAACTGATTTTTGTTCGATTTGTTATACTAATAATATCCATAAAACTTCTAAGAGAACATAAAATGAATTTGAACGTAAATATATTTAGAAACTTCAAACCTCAGAAGACATTACATCACATATCATACGTATAGCACAAAATAATAGCATCTAATGCTCATTATAATAATGTAGTTATTGTTCAATTAACATTGATTGGAAGAAAAAGAGAAACCAACCATAACTAAATACTATATATATTAGGTGTATAAATATGAAATGCGAATTTTACTTACAGATGTCATAACCATTACATATGGTTTGTGTCGGAGATAACTAATATGGCATTTTGGAGGGTAAAAATCTGTCAAATTCCAGTATGTCATAGGTTATGATAGTACAAACAACATAGGTTTTTCGCTTCAAAAATGTCGAATTACGTGCCAGAAAAAGAGGTTTTGCGGAGAAGTCTAATAACCATCTTTCATTTGAAGAAAACGGCAGCAGAAACTTATTGATTGTCAGTGGAAGCATATGGTGAACATACCTCAAGCCAAGACACTTGTGAACGATGGTTTAAAAGATTTAAAAGCGGCCATTTCGATGTCAGTAATAAAGACCGTGGAAAACCACTAAAATAATTCGAAGATTCAGATTTGCAAGCATTATTGGATGAAGACAACACACAAACTGAAAAACAGTTGGCAGAAGCGTTGGAAGTTATTCAGGCAGCCATTTCACAACGTTTAAAAGCCATAGGAAAGATCCAAAAAGGTGTAAAATTGGTGCCGTATCAATTGAAAGAAAGAGACATCGAAAGGCGAAAAACCTTTTGTGAAATTTTGGTTGCCAGACAGAAAAGAAAAGGTTTTTTTGCATCGGATTGTTACTGGCGATGAAAAGTGGATTCATTTCGACCATCCCAAGCGGAAAAAATCATGGGTAGACCCAGGCCAGCCATCAACATCACAACTAGTCCGAAATATTCATGGAAAGAAGACTTTGCTGTGTATTTGGTGGGATAGTAAGGGACCCTTGTATTACGATCTGCTGAAACCTGGTGAGACTATTACTGGCGAACGTTACCAACAACAACTGATCAAATTGAACCGCGCACTTAAGGAAAAACGACCAGAATTTCACCAAAGACATGATAAAGTCATTTTTCAACATGACAATGCTCGGCCGCATGTTGCAATACCTGTCCAGAACTACTTGGGAAACATTAATTGAGAAGTTCTGCCCCACCCGCCGTATTCACCAGATTTGGCTCAGTTAAATATATTTAACTGGGATCTCAAGAGACGTAGACATATTTATTACTTATAAAGTTTTTTCATTTACCCCCTTTCCGAATTAGACAGGTTACCATGACAGTGGCCACTATTTGAGCGCTATAGGTTTATTTATCATACTAGATCAGAGGTCAGAGGTCACAATTTGAGTAGATATCGCTCACGAAATGCTATAGTGGCGCATCGTATCTTTGCGAAATATCGAGAAAATTGCATTTGATAAAATAGTGACAAATATGTGTCGATATTTCAGCTGGTATTTAAACTAGAATCACTGCTACTTTTGCAACCATAATAGAGATTTTGGGGTAGTTTCTAAGAAAATTTTGGATGTTTTTCAAAAATTTTGCAAGATGTACCACTATTGCAAAAATAAGTAAAATATGTGAAAATCGAAGATGTGCCATTTTAAACTAACCACTCAATCGATTACATTGTTTTTAAGTTTTATTGTTTTTATAAATCGCTTTCACTCTTAGACACAAAAAAACTAATTTCCGTATGTAAAAAAAATTATAAAAACACAAATACTCGTATGAGTTTTAACTTTTTTCAAATATACATAAAAACATAACAAACTTCAGTCTTTTATAAAATGAACGTTAGAACGTAATGAACATAAGGATAGTTTCATATTAACATTTTCAGTATGTTATGTGGGATTGTAATAATGACAATGATCTATGGATGAATTTATTAGAATTAACCAATACATGTGGGATTGATATAGCAATAATATTAGAATGAAGGGAACGGCTCTCCGCGACTGTTTTTCACGACAACTAAAACCCGTCTGTCTCGCTATTCGCCATCACCAACCGCTTGTTCACCCACTCGTCATCTCGTCGGTTTCATCTAACAGGCCACTCGCTCCGGGCTGCCAGCACAGCTCGTTTCCCACATTCGGCCATCCTGAACTTCATCCGTCTCGGATGAAGAACCTTCGTCTTCATAGTCGGCATAACGGCGCCACGGTTTCATGCGGTCAGCACTTGTACTAGTTATCTTCGGACCCTTGGCATCGGCACTGGCCTTGACAACATCGTATGGCCCATTTCTGTTCACCTTTGTAACCTCGTATGGACCCAAAAACTCACTGGCTAGTTTTCTACCGACAACAAACTGCGTTCTTTTGATAGCGACAAGGTCCCCCACCCTATGGAAGTTTTCTGGCTTGCGACTTTTATTATACTGGTGGCGGTTCTCTTCTTGGATTTTCTGGATGTGTTCTCTGGCTTCGTTTCGTCTCTGGTCTCTCTCGGCATTAAAATGTTGCACGTGTAGTTCCTCTGTCGTCTGTCGAATGTCAGTATGCTCTGCACCCCTGCCTCGCACTCCAAAGAGTAGCTCGAACGGCGTAGTTTTAGTAGCTCTATGGAAACTTGTATTCAGCGCGAATTGCAAACGGTCCACATATCTGAACCATTTCTCAGGATGCTCAATAGCCAGCTTCTTCAACGCTTGCACTATATTGGCGTTGACTCGTTCAACCTGCCCATTTCCATGCGGCACTCCGGTGGTTGTTAACACATGATGTATGTCCTACCGGTCACAGAACTCTTTAAAAGCTGCGGACGTAAAGGCAGCCCCATGATCACTGATTAACCGCCTCGGGTTTCCAAAGCTTCTCTGGATCTCGGCGAACTTCCTCAAGACTTCAGCGGTAGACAACGTTTTCGTCGGAAACAGCCAAGTATATTTCGAGAAAGCGTCCACAACGGCGAAAATATAGCGGTATGACTTACTGGTGGCGTCCATCGGCCCCAAATGATCTATGTGAAGAGTGTCTAATGGTTGATCCCCCTTGTCTAGACAATGCAGCAACCCTTCTTGCCTTCCGGCTTTGCGAATTGCTAGAATGCACCGGACACAGTTCTGAATGCAACTCTCCACCTTCTTTCTCAAACTCGAGATGTGGTATTCGTTCTCAATTTGGAACTGCGTCTTTCGTACGCCAAAATGACTCCGTTCGTGCACTGTTCGAATTACTTCTGATTCCATCGCTCTCGGTACGCATAACAGCTCTCTTCCGTCAACTCCTTTGAACAGTAATGATCCCTTTAACACATAACCATCATAATTTGGATTCGATTCCAGCACTTTTTTAACAGCTTCGATATGTGGATCCCTCACTTGCGCTCGCTCCAACCTGACTATAAATTCATCGCGCATCAAATATACCATCGTGGGAAATCGGCTTAAAGCATCAGCGTGCAGTAGGCAACTTCCAGCCCGATGCTCCACTTCAAAGTCGAAATCTTGAATATACATCACCCATCTCGAAGCTGCCAGCGGCAACTCCTTCTTTTCTATCGTCTGCCTAAAAGCACTACAATCGGTGACCAACTTAAAATGGATTCCCAATAGATAGTGTCTGAGTTTTGTGAAAGCCAAATAGACAGCCTTGACCTCCAGATAGTAACTATACGCCCTCTCGTTAGCACTAGTGGTTTTGCTGCTATAATAGTATACAAGGTGCAACTGTTGATCTTCGCTTCGCTGGAACAACACAGCTCCAAATCCTCTAGCTGAAGCGTCCGTTTGCAGCTCTGTTTCGGCTCCTCGTCGATAAATTCGCGTCGATGCAAACTCGCGGTGTACCGTCTTTTTTCCTTACAATGACTACTCTACTAGCGTACGGTGATGTTGATGGTCGAATAACTCCATCTATCAGCCATTGAGAAATCTGTGATTTGAGCGCCTCCTGCTCAATAAAATCTAGCCGACTAGCCCGATGCACGACTGGCATTTTTTCCTTCAGCTCGATATGCATCTTAAACGGTGGCTCCGCTACGACCTGCGGCTTGTATGATTCGACTAACTCTTGCACCTCATTTTGATATTCCCGCGGTACTACTTCTAGCGGTAAACCGTCATCTTCTAATGTTGCAATAGACATAACAACTGCTTCGTCTTCAGCACAACAGCTTTTCAATTCAACCCTGTCCCTTTTAATGATTATATCAGCAACGACAGCAATTCCACGGCCCAGCACGCAATCAACACTCATGGCCCCATCTGGCACGACGTATAACCATAATGACATCTTAATTTCATCCACCATGGCATCAGCCAGAAACTTTCCTTTCGCAGCAACGGAGACTCCTCCGAATCCAAGAAATGAACGAACAGCTGGTTCAATTTGAATATTCGGTAACGTATGCAGTACATTTTCCTTGATTAGGTTCACGTCACTGCCCGTGTCAATAAGTCCTCATACTGAAACTCCTCCAATTGACACCTTTTTCAACATCGGCGAGTTATCGACGGACTTAACTTCAGCAATGTTCAACACTTTAGGAGTTTGGCTTAACGGACACTCTTTGGACATATGTCCCGACTCACGGCACTTGAAGCACTTTGTAGGGAAAGTGCAAGCAGCTCTTATATGATCGGCTGACCCACAATTAAAACAATACTGCAATACCAGCTCTATTGTTCAGTTTTGTGTTATTCAGCTCAATAGTATCGGCTCTTGATCGGCTCCAACTCTTAATCGGCTATCGGCTACAACTCCTAATCGGCTATCGGCTACGGCCATTGCTTTCTCATTTATGTCCTCGTAAACAAACCTTCAGCTTTTTCTTCAACTGCTTTACATCTTCAGCTCCATACAGCATCATTTTGTTAATCTCATTGTCTCGTATCCCTTCAACTATGTACTCAACCAGCGACGCTTCATCTATATTACCACGAGCGGCCATCTCCTGCATTGCTAACACATATTCCACCATTGACTCGGAACTTTCCTTCTTTCGTTCTCTTAACACCCGATGTAGTTTGGCACCACTAATTTTCATCGTAAACTCCTTTTGCAGAAACTTCCGTAGTCCAATCCACGACTGCACTCCTCTTTCAGCTTGTACTGATATTTTGGCATCGCCACGGAGCGATTTTTTAGCAAACAAAAATTTTTCAAGCTCGTTCCAACCAAACATCTCGGCGATTTCTTCGAAATCTGCGATCAAATTCTCAATTAGGTAGTGTCCACTACCATCAAATGTACGAATTGTATCTTCAACGTCTCGAAACGAGAAACTGCACTTTGTCATAGTGCCCGTCCTACGGTCACCATCAGCCCACGCGCCACTTGATTTTTCATCCTCGTCGTTCTCGCTTACCTTCGCCGTTTTACGCGGTTGGGAATTTTTCATGGTACATTTTTTATTTGCGCTTGAACTCATCATTCTCGACTGATGTGGATCGCCCAATTCGTCATCCGACTCCGATTCCTCGTTTATGTGCTACTGTTTAATGCTCATTAGTTTTCGCAGCAACAATAGTTCTTCATGTTCGGCATCAGCTCGACTCCTCTGTTCCTCCCTTACTCCTTGCGATCGTTTGCTGGTGTTGTCGTCGCTGTCGCTACTTGCCTTCACATTTCGGCCCTCGATCTCCCGCCCTTCCATTTCTATGTAGCACCTCAAGATTGTTTAAACATCGACACAGCTGGACAGCTAACTGCTCTTTTGTTTTCTGCTTCGTACTTATCGATAAAATTTCACTTACTGTTTCTAACTGTACTTCGTCGAAGTGATCCCGAATATACTTTTTTTTGTTTTCCCATTCTTCTTCGCCTTCAAATTCAAACCCACCGAACTCACGTAATTGTCTACGATTTTTTCTACCGTCATCTCTCTCGAAAACGACTTTTTGCAGCACAGCTACACTCGATGCTTTCGTTCGCTGATGGGTCAAACTATCCCACACTAAGTCACCAAGTGTTAACTTTCTACCCGACATGATCACTTCACTTTTCTACTTCAAATTATCCGATCAATCAATTGTCCGCCTGGTTAAGCCCCGAAAACTGTGGGATTGTAATAATGACAATGATCTATGGATGAATTTATTAGAATTAAGCAATACATGTGGGATTGATATAGCAATGATATTAGAATGAAGGGAACGGCTCTCCGCGACTGTTTTTCACGACAACTAAAACCCGTCTGTTTCGCTATTCGCCATCACCATAGCGTAAGAACAAACAGCGATAACATTCCGACCATCGACCAATGTAACAGATTTTGCAGAATTGTATGAGTGTTAGTAAAAATATTAATTTTTTGCTCGTTTTGTTTACAAGTACATTGTAAACAGATAGACAAAATAGAGAAAAATAAACATTTTTACGAACACCTATGCAATTCTCCAGAATTTTTCAAATACCGTTAGATCGGTCGTTTCTTCGGAGTGTGAGCGCTGTTTGTGTTTACGCTATGCCGTCACCAACCGCTTGTTCACCCACTCGTCATCTCGTCGGTTTCATCTAACAGGCCACTCGCTCCGGGCTGCCAGCACAGCTCGTTTCCCACATGTTATTCACTCTTAACTTTTTCTCTTAAATATAAAATTACTTTCAATGTTTCGTGAAATTTATGAAATTAAATTTATAATTCTTTCCCTATCTCTCATTAGTGATCCTCAACTTTTAAATTTCCATAAAAATATTACAAGATTTTTGTTTGGTATTTGAATTGTATCTTCGTAAGCATTTTTGAAATCAACTGACCTTCTAGTTTGTTTCACTAAATTAACTTCTCTGACTTGGATGCAGAATATGAAACTTTATAAAAAAATTTTCAGGATACTGTCTTTCTATTTTGAATACAGCTGCATCACAAAATTTAACAACTTAGCCAGATGTGTCTTTCCCAAAACTAAAACTGGTTGCAGAATGCATTTTTTTAAGTCGTAGAAGTCATCATAGCTTTTATTGACAACATTGTACGGCCGCCCTTTTTTGTGGCGGTTTTGACTATACAGACATAATCGTTGGGTGTATAAATTGGGCCTGCCTTTAGGGATCGTTTAATGTTCTTTTCAATCAGAGAATGAATCTTGTCGCCTTCGTTTTGAGTGTGGCCATTTACCAAATACTTATGGGTAATAGATTCAATACCTGCGTACTTAGCGATAGCATAGAAGAATGCTGCCAATATACATTTATGTTTTTGTTGTCCTGTACAATTGTCCGCATACAAGACAACTTTCAAATCAGTATCATTGTAAGATTCACTCTTTAGCTTCAAATAGTGAAGCAAACAGGTACCCATCTCTTTAGGCCCTCTTTTGTCCCTCCTCAGTCCTTCATGCTACATAAAACAGGTAACTGGCCATTGTCCTTTTTCTGCCGGGTCACGCACAGTAAAGTTGTAGGTCGACAGTTTTGATCGGTAGTGAAATGTAGATACATCACCTCTTGGGCTCGGCAGTGTGGCCTGTAAGTCGAAACAAGCAACAAGGTATGAATGATTCTCGGCAAGCTTCCCTTTGTCTTTCAATTTTTCTTCTCTGCTTATTACTTTTTCTGTCTGATGTCACAAATACCTTTCTTCCAATGTTTTCTCTCCTTCAGCATCAGCGATTTCGTACTCAGGAAAACGTTTTCGTAGGAGAGAAAAAGAACAATTATCATTATTAAAAATGTTTCTATACGTCCCAAATTCTGTATTCTATACGCCCCCGACTCTCAATTCTGGGTATAGAAGATATGTGCTCTCACATCATTTTTCACGCACTCTGGTAAGGCTTTCTTCATGTGTTTTCCCCGCAAGTCTTCAAATATGCCTTCTTTTCTTTTTGCTATAACGGTCCTTATGAACCGATTAGTCACTCACAAGGTTGAAATAAAAAATTACTTGCAGACCCAGAATTTAATGGCATCTTTAAAAAGATAATATGCACTATTTTTGGATCGTGCCGCGCCTCGTCAATATTTATAATTCACTCCATCCACAAGAGTGGCAACCAACACTCTCTGCTTATTGATATCAGCCAGACTCCATTATTTTTCGAATATTCGCAAATCGGTTATTCTGCGAAAATTTCGCGTAACATTTAAATTTACAACTGTTATTACACGGATCCTGCATTTGTGGTTCCACAATTCCAGGTTCTAGGTGGTTCCAAATTTCCAGTGCTTGTTGTTTTGTTCGCTTTTCCGCTGTTCCGTAATTGCTTGATGGCATTTCTTTTCCATTTCATTGGCTTGGTGTTAGTTTTTCTAGTTTTCTTTTCTACCTCATCAGATTCTTCCGCCTTACGGTTTTCTTTGTCACTATGACACTAGACCTTTATTTCTTCTTCTTCCCAACTTTTTCTCGCTTCTCGATTAAATTTTCGTTTCTAGTTGCAAAAAAATACACTTCAATACGGCTAATCTTCTAACTTACTCTGTTTTTTTTCAGATCAAAATGGCTTAACATGACATATGCCTAAACAGCATAAAATATGCATTTCAAAATGCCTTTCATTTTAGGTATGCAATAGTGGCACAATTCAAAATGTGCTAAAATAACTAGGACGATATAAACTCGACCTACTGGTATATCTCAAAATATTTCGTTATTACATTCACTTCAATGGCTGTTTTTAGTTTTAAAAATTTATGTAGAGTCCTATAATGTCAAGAAAAAGAAAATCCAAGGAAAGGAATACAATCAGTTTGAAAAAAAAGAAATCGAAATTTTAGACAAACTGAAATCTGAATAAGACTCAACATCCGTAGCAAAAGAATATGAATATGAAACGAATAAGTCAACTGTTAGGAAAGTAAAGCGAATGGAAGGTTCTATTCGGAAAAATTGTAGCATGGAGAACTACTGTCAGCGCAAAAATCTACACATGTCATCGAGACGATTTAATAGAAGCAGTAGAAAAAGTCTTATAATTTTAGACAATATTAAAAACAGTACCGTTAAATTTTAATTCCATTAGTCACAGAGCGCTAAACGTTTTCAGCTCTTGAAATGATGTTATTTACAAGAAAAACCTTGAGTTCAAAAGAAAAACTTCTATCGCTCTTAAACATTTCACCAAGTCGTACAACAGACTTGCAGCATCCAAACGTACAAATTGGGTTGTTGCCTCCCGATACAATTTCAATAATTCAACCTCAAGATCAAGGGAATCGACGTTTAAGGCCTTCCTGATGTTTTGAGAAAATTAGTTAGTAAATTGCAGTGTGGAAAAATTTTACAATTTTCAATTGCTTCAGCCGTTGCCGAGACAAAAGAGTGGCCTGAAGTAATAGTCGAAAGATACAAAGGAATTGCAAAGCAAAAGTGTCGGGATCTCACTGTAATTTCCAATAACACAGGTTTCTCACATAATGTTGGCTCAGTTAAAGAGTTTTCACTGTGCATATGTTAAAATAAGGAAATAGATGGTTTGAGCAAATACTGTTTTGTGCGGTTTGCTTTGCGATTTCCAGCACTTGAGATGTTTTGTTTCTGCGACATTCTAACATATTGTCAACGGACAATATTGTCCGTTCAAAAATATCCGTACTTTTGTGATAAGGTAAACTCTATTCACCTTTTTACACGTACGTCTAATAATGTACGAAGAAGAAAGCTCAGTCTTGTTACATCGGCAGTAGCGTTCCTATCAATGTCCATAGCTCTTTATAGGATAGATACATTATTTGTGTTGTTTGGTTCATATGAGATGGAATGAGATCTCATCCAATTTTCAAGGGTGAGATGGCGGCCGTAATATGAGCTGAATACACACTAATGTACTGGTATATGGGAAACAATTATATGGTCATCAATTATCTTGCTGTTTTCTCAGGCATTATTGCTACACAGCACTGAAGATTTGGTTTCGGCAAGGATGCACTAGAAGTCTGGAGAATGTCAATGTTCGGTGTCCTTTATGAGCCGATGGAAACCTTGGTCCATATGTCTTCAAAATTGCTGTTGGGAATAGCATTACCGAGAATGGTGAACGCTATCGAGCCATGAGCAATAACTTTCTCTTTCCAGAATTGACGTGCCGCAATGCAAGGGACATGCCAAATGCCTTACAGCAATAATTTCTCGTATTGGATTTGTGAAATAGGCTTGCAAGATCTTGTGATTTAACACTGATAGATACACCGATCTTTTGGGGATACGTCGAATCTCTCGTCTTTGCCCATAAGTCCGAGACGCATGACGATTTGGAAGACAATATTAGACGAGGTATTGGCAAGATAAGGTCCCCATTATTGGTTAGAGTAGTTGAAATTTAGACCTTTCGATTGGACTTCCTCCGCGTCAGTCGTCACGCTCGCATGACGAATATCATATTTAAATCCAAATGGCAATCGAAACAATTTATCTGTAATTTATTTCGTTTCAAAGTTCTATACCCCTAAAAGAATAGTGTATATTTAAACCGGAATTGTGTTTGATCGACAGTGGGCCTGGTAAAAACTCCTTTTATCCGTTTACCAATAGATCGCTGCGTACACTGGCTTAGGAAGCTCTAATCCAGATATTACGCGTTCTCTAATTGATAAGGATAAATTTTGCCTTGTCAACTGGCTTAGGAAACCTGATCCAGGAACTTAATAAAATGCCGAGCTGATCGATTCAAACACAATGAGTGATTCCCTTATATACTAACTTAACCTACAGAATTCTCCTTGTGTGGGATTTCCTGTACCTCATAAACCCATAAAATTTCTACATCCTTTGCAGATTTCCAAAAACCATCAATTTTATTATTACATATCTATCTATGCTAACACATTAACATGTCTTTGAACCCTAATAAACAATTCATTCCGACACTGAATGAATTGCCCATACTAATTCAATAAACCTATCCGTAATTACCAATGCATTCAATTTTTGAATGCATTGTCTATGCTGAAACTATAAAACTATTCTTAACCCGTAACACATTGCCCACACAATAGAATTCACACCTTATACATTTTACTTATCTATATTAAACATCCTATATAAACATACATTTTACTTATCTATACTAAACAAATAGCATATACAAATAATGCTTTTACAACTCCCATAATCCCCATCAATTACCAAAATCATATGTGATCTATATCTATGAATAGAGTTTCAATAGGGACTCAAAATATACAACACTTACATGAGTTTCTGATTCGTTATAAATGATTTCAAGGAGTTATCACAACGTGCTCCTTGAAGGAAATTCTTCTTCTCTCGATAGCTAATATCTTTTTCGTTATTAGATTTGCAAAAACTCTCATCAACACATAGTAAATCCCCATAAATAATTGCGAAAATTTAAATTTTGCATTAATTAATGTTAAATTTGTAGTCCACTAATAAAATTACTCATTAATAGACTCGATAATTCGATAATTCTATGGGCTATTCAAAGCAATTGTAATCGACTAAATTTACCATAACAGCCGCGTCTATTTTTGATAGCGACGATAATTACTGGAGTAAACGGTTATTTAGACGATAAATGAATTATTTATCGTAATCGCTACTGAGGGCTAACGTACGTAGGAACAGATAATAAAACAGTAATATGTCATTTTCATAATGTGTTCATGTTTCTTGGTCGACTTAATAATTGAGATATCTCATTAAAAGTCGAGTGTATATGATTTATAGACTGTTGTTTGGACGTTTGATATAAACAACTTAAAATTTATTAAGTATGGGCGTTTGACGAGACGCTGGCATTTACGAGGGCGTGGTTAAATATGCAATGTTTTAAGTCTATTTGCTACATTTGTTGTGTTTTGAAATTAGACTATTGAATATTGTATTAAGGGTCATATGTAGCTGATAAGCTGAATAATTCAGGTGGAACAGTTGATCCGATAACATATTTGATTTTATTTCGCATTGGTACCAATTGACAAAGCTTTTTTGTTTTTTTTATGAAAACCGTAATTTTTGCCGAATAATTTTATCGATACAGATATCGCGTTAAGATCTTCGAAGTATGAATCAGACGTTTGTTACCTTTGCTTGAAAGAGCATTCTTTTATAAATATTTATCAAATATACTAATATCCTTAAAAACGAAAGGATATTCTTTTGCTTCTCGTTGTCTTTTTTGACAGCAATTTTGATTGCCTGATTCTTGAAATACACCGATTCGTCGCAACTTTTTGTAACCTTCAGCAAAGTGCATTTGAAACGGGTAGTACTGCACATATCGCATACAGCATAATACATATAGCAAGCAGAATATTTAGAATTTTATAGATGTCATTGAACGTATCCCCGCTATAAGCAGATACAGGTTATACGAGCGCGGTTCAATAAGTACTCGTGTTTGACAACAGAGGGCGTCTCTGAGGGAATTTGGTATTATCATTGTGTGCTGCCATCAATCAAACGACGATAAAACAAATTTCAGACTGATTTATAGGTTAGTTTGAATTCGGAGCTATTCGAGTAAGACGTGTTTCGTGATTTTCGCGAAGATAGAATAAGAACAGTATCGATCGGTACTTCGCTTTTTGTTTTTGGATGAAAATATGGGAGGAGATAAAAGCAAAGGCTTTTAGGCATCTATGGCCACAGTTAGATATTGGTTCAACGAATCGAACGTGGGTGAAAATCCGTTTTTGATGAGGAGCGACCAGGACGCTCGGCAGACGTGGTAACCGAGGAATTCATTCAAAAAGTCTACGACATGATTCTCGCTGATCGGCGAACGAAAGTGCGCGAAGTAGCAGAGCCGTGGGTGTGTCGAACAAAACGGCAATTAATATTTTACAAGATAAATTGGCGATGAAAAATTATCCGCCCGATGGATGCCGCGATTGCTCACGGTGGACAACAAGCCAATGCGGCTGCTAACTTCGAAGCAGGGTTTTCGGCAATTTAACAAATTAAGCAACAGTCACAACAATAGATTTCTTCCAGCGAATCTGCTTCAAAGAAGGCAAAAGGTCATGGCGACGTTTTTTGGGGATGCAAATGGCGTCATCCTCATGAGTATTTTTAAGTTAAGTATTGGTGAATTTGTCCTAATATGAGTGAATTTGGTGATTACAGATGTTAATCTGTCATTTGGCTATCAATTGGAGGGCCTATCTATATCTTATACCTCTATTGGTCTAGTTTTCTTCCACTTTTTGATTTTTTTGTGATGATACGAATGAAATTTTATTCAAGAATTTTCTCTAAATTCGACTCTGCTGACACTGATCTAATTTCTCAATTGAGTCAAATCGACGGCAACTATCAAAAAAGGGAAAAATTCGAGACCTTTGCATTTGCAACGATACGAACTTCAGAAATCTCCATTTGATTGGTGTGTACTTAGAGAGTTGGCTATTTACCAGAAGGGTCTCATTTCAAATTGGCCAAATTGGAATCAATCGCTTCAGAGAGTGTGCTACGAGTCCTTAACTCTCCGTCGGGCGCAATATGTTTTGAAACGGCGTCGGGCGCATTGAGCTTGTGACGCGCTGCTAACCTTTTGTAAATATACAAACTTTTTCATAAACAAAACAATATGTTAACTAATACCATTTGACAAGTTCCAGTTATCATTTATCAAGTTCTAAAAATACTCAAGAAACAATAAAACTATTTTATATATTTTTCAAACGATATAAATCTTTATTATATGCATAAAAGGGTCTACAAAATTATCTTATTTTATTGATGAAACGATCAGAAGCATCAGAATGATGCATCAGAAGAAATATAACCTTGTACCTCTTTTTTCTAACAAGGAGGACACAAGAAAACAGCATAAGAGGGGCAAGTAGCAGTGCTGTACTTTATGCATTCATACTGGCTCAATCTTCTTTAACGTGTCTCTAAAGCACACAATTCACATATGCGTCTTTTTGCATGTACCTGGTTGTCATCATAATTTTCCTGTCCATTGGTGTTAGTAAATTTTTTCAATTTTTGTTGAAGATTTACTGGGATTCCAATTGACATTGTATTTCGTTGAGCTAGTAGCTAGTGACCAAAAACAAGTTCATAAGCTAGCTGTTTTATGAAAAATCTTCTTTTCAGATCTGCATGTCCATTGCCAACATACATGATTTGCGAGTTTATTGAACCAATGTTCAACATTGTAAAAAAGATTACCATGGGCCATCGTCTCATATTGCGAGACACATCATATGCTCCACACTTTTTATCTACAATGTCCACTCCTAACTTGGTCGAATTGTAAAAACTGATTATTTTCGGTTTCTGTTTTACGCCGGTGGAAAAATCAATCGCTTGGTCTTCATGTAATGATGATACAAGGAGGAAATTTTTGTTTTTTCTTGGAACGTATGATACCAAAGTATTCCCATCACTACTAAAACAAAAAAAAAAAAACCTGGAGCGTTGCGTTCTACCTTTGGTAGCAATAAAATCACTTGGTAGCTATTTTCTATTTTTTCTGATCGTGCCAACGTAAGATAGTTTTTTCCGTTTCAGCTCATTTAGAAGACTCACTTGTGTGAACCAATTGTCGGCAGTTATGTTTCTTCCCGAACCAAACAATGGCTACATCTGGCGCCTTGTTGCTTACAGAAAATGGTCCTTGGTTTTGCTTTCCAGCATATATTTCCAAACTGAAGGAATAGAACATTGTGGAATCTACAAAGGAGAAAATTTTTATCCCATATTTACTGGACTTTCAGGCAATATATCCCGCCTGAAAGGACAATTGCCAGAAAGCAGGAAGCATTTCCCCGATTGTAACGTTACCTCCAATACAGTAACTTGCTTGACAATTTTTTACAAATTTTGGGAATACATCTCGTATTGCAGCAAGCCGATCCAGTTCTTTCCTAGCAGATCTTGTTTCTCGATCATCAAATCTGAGACACCGGATTAGAAATTTAAATCTTTTGATGCTCATTACCAGACCAAACTTAGCAATGCCGTCGCCATCCGTTTCCCATAGTTCCTCAACAGAGAGTCTGTTCGCTTTTTAAACTCTAGCTAAGTAAAGTAATCCTATGAAAGCTCGTATTTCGACCATGTTTTGCATCTCGTTCTCGGGAAAATGATTATTTGATGGTATTTATATACTACTTATATACTTTATGAAATCATTTAAAATATCCTTTGTAAATAAGACATTCCAAGATTCGACAGGAGTTTTTGGTAATTTCGCTGCACCAATAACTCCGGCTGAATGTGTTAAGATGTTATGAGCCCTCCTACGAATATTATTTCGCCGAGGAGTCCTATACCACTTAGTTGTTTTGTCTCTGCCAACATAAAAATCGCTATCCACTGTAATTTGGTCTTCATCATTATCGCTACATTCTTGTTCCGTTCCTTATCCTTAGACGCTTCTCTAAATTGTCTTCAGGATCAATATCGCTTTCGTCTAAAAAATGTTCATCCCTGAATTTGTCATTTTCTTCGTCGGATGCTTCTAATAAACGGCGTATTTCTACAACGTCTTCAGGTTTGCTCATAGAGTAAACTTTTTTTGACATATTGATGTCTGGAACAAACCAACATTTACAATTGTTACGAAAATGACGACTCTGGCTTGACAAGTCAGAGCCCAGGAACAGGTTCACTAATTACAGAATAATGTTGTGTAATATGAAATTACTAGCTAAAAAGCTTGACACAGTATTAAAAATTACTAAAAAAGCTTACTTGTCAAACTTTACAGCAATCGGGCGCAATGTGTCTAATAGATCTTTCCGCTTGCCAACCAGCACTGATTATTGACGATCACCAACTGAACTTCTAGTGCCAGTGAGTGGGCTAGTGAGCGGAAGAACCAAAGGCGCCTTATGGACCCGGCTGGGCAAGCCAATGAGCTCACGTAGATCAGTTGCGCCCGACGGAGTGTTAAAGGCAATTTTACCACTACAAAGTAAATGGGATTTTTCCTTGTTATATCGTGCAGAAAATAAATAAACCTTAAATATTCTCAAATCTAATTAAAATCTAATTTCAAACTTTTCTTGATTACTTTACTTTTTTTACTTTGCACTTACAACATTGTTGTTTGTAAATTAATCCGCGATTTTGTGAATAATAAAAAAAAAATTAAATAATTCAAAATAATTTTCAAAATTATATATTTTATATTAAAATTATTTACGAGTATTAAAATTATTTATTTTCACAGTCGAATGGAGTTGATTACCATAGTTGCTTTTTGTAAATCGGATCGAACTTTTCATGAATGTAAAATATACTGATGGTTTCTATGAATCAACAAGCTAATATATAGATATAGAAATGCTTAGACATTGGGACACAAAGTCACTTAATAATTAAAGAACTATCTACATAGAAAGGAATTGTTTTCGCTCCTTTCTATTATAGTTTTCGATAGTTATTCTTTCTATATGTATTGCAAATCATATTTGGTTGCGGTAGCCAAGACAGCTCATTTGTGCACATTCGAATACCATTAAGATGACCAAATAATTTATATCCTAGAAGGCTTCTAACAGAATTGGCTCGGTATCAAACAATGATTATTTTATCACCCTTGTCTTACGATCTTCATTGAGAATAAAATAAATACAGGCATATCTTCAGTGGAATTTCCGGTAGATATTTTTAGCTCAATGACAGAATTGTGAACAGAACTAATCGATTTAGATGTATTATCTGAACTTATACAATAATCGTTGCATGCAAGGACAACGCGAAAGTTATCCGTACGCTATTGTCACAGGCACACAACCTTTCGTTGGTTTATTTGTTCGAACTTTCATTCATTTCAAGCAAATTTGCAAACGATATAAGAACACTATTATGCTAGGTTCGGTATTGAAATTCCTGTGAGTTGACGACAATAGGATTACATTGGAAATCGTAACAATTGATGTAGTTGTAAAAGTTCGTTTTATTTGAACAAATTCGTTTTGATATTAATGCTGTAGGTACGACGTAATACAAAAAATTCCTGGTAAAAGTGGAGGAGGATAATGAAATATAAAAGAGAAAATGAAAAATCATGAAAACATAATGACATTGTTTTGTTGCTGTGCCAAATCAGGATCAAAGTTACATAAACACGGAAAACATAAAGATTTTTAATTCGCAAGTTCTTCGTTGTTGCAAAAGATGAATGCGATATGAACAAAATTAAAGGTATTCATGGCACTAAGGCGTAGAAAATAAAATCGATTTTATGGTTTGGACATCGTTCCAACGACAATAAATTTCAATTATTGATGATGATTAATAATTTACTAAGCTATCCATTTTCTTCTCTTTCATTTGATGAATTCGAATTTAATACTAGTAAAAAATAGCGGAGATGACGCCGTTGTGTTCCATAGTCATGTTTAAAGTATTTATACAATTAAAGTACAAAACAATCAAATATTCAATTGATGTACAATAATGTATAATTAGATAATTTAGATAATTAATGTTTTGCTTTGAATATTTGCTTTTTAAAATAAAAACACTTTGGATATCTTTTTCATAGCTGATACTATTGTAAATTATCTTATATTTACTATCAATCCTCATAAAATATCTTTTTTCAAACACTCAGCGTACGTTTGTTAGCTAGTACATTTGACACGTTGCAAACGTCGAAATACAGGTTGGTTGAAAAGTATTGAAACCAAAAATGTGAACTTTTAAATGAAATTAGTTATTTTATTAAATATGATCTCCCTCGACTTCAATACACTTATTCCAACGCTCCTGCAATCAGGATTCCTCAATCCTCAATTCCTCAATATTCGTCAATCCTGCAATAACTTTAACCATCTTTGTAATGATTTTCTGGAAATCTGCAAAACAGTGTTGCACGACTACAATGGCTTCTTCATTCGATGAAAAACGCTTTCCACGAAGGAATTGTTTCAAGTTTCTGAAGTGGTAGAAGTCGCCAGAAGTGCCAAATCTGGTGAATACGGTGGATGTTCAAGCAATTCGTACTTTAATTCATTCAATTTAGCCGTCGTCAGAGCACTTTTGTGAACACGTTCATTATCTTGAAAAATGATTTTTTTCTTCGCTAAACCAGGTCTCTTTTCACGAATTTTTTCGTTCATTTGATCCAAAAGGTTACAATAATATTCAGACTTAATTGTTTTACCTTTTTCAAGATAATCAATCAATAAAATTCCATAAAACTGATGCCATAATCTTTTTTTCCGATCGTTCTGACTTCATCTGTTTCGGAGTTGATCAACTAGCCTCAGTCCACTGTAATCGTTCTTGTTTCAATTTAGGATTATGGTGGTAGATCCAAGCTTCATCCATAGTTACAAAACGACGCAAAAAATCGATTTTATTCTTATTAAAAATTTCAAATAATACTGAGAAATTTGTTTTCGTGTAAGTTTTTGTTGAATTGTTAACGAATGCGGCACTAACTTTCCAAACAGCTTTTTCATGCATAATTCTTCATGTAAAATATGGAGTGCTCGTTCATCTGAGATGCCTATAGTATCAGCAATTTCACGCTTAGTCAAATTTGGAACTTCTATAACAATATTATGTACTTGCTCAATGATTTCTGGTGTTGTTGCAATTTTTGGTCGTCCACTATGTGGTTCATATTCAACGCTTGTACGACCACGGTTAAACTCTAAAACCCATCGATGTACAGTTGGAAATGAAGAAGCAGATTCTTTTAACACGCTCACCTTTTTTGTATGAATTTCTGTTGCTGATAAACCTTCCGAAACAAAGAATTTTATCACTGCACGATAGTCAGTTTTTTCCATTGTTAAAAAATACACCGACACGGCGCATTCAACTGGCTTGTAAACAATGAATGAATTGACAGATCGAAATAAAATTTTTAAGTATGTTCATATGAAACATGAAATATCAAAATGGGGTTTGAATTTTGATTCCTCTACTGCTTAATAGTTGTCGTTTTCAGTACTTTTCAATCAACCCATTGAGGTATACTAAGGAGGCGGCAAGCTTTCATTTCCCATGTAAACCGATGAAGCCGCTTGATACATACAAATTTTTTGTATACGTATACAATTATTTTCGAAATCTTTCCCACATTTTATCTAAGAGCTTTCTCAGGAATGTGTAAACGTCAAAGCTGGTGGAAATCAATTTCGAAATCAGAAATCACCATCAAGTTTTGCCATTTCAGATGCATGATGTTGATTCTATTTTCACCTAGAAATAAAACTTTCTAACAGAAATTGATAACCATACTCCAGATTTATTTAATTTCATAAAATTTTAGTTTCGCGTCACAATTTGAATGCAATCGGTAGACATTTTTTGCCGAAAATGAATTTGCACATCCCTGTTTTCGAAAATTGATCAGATCAGCTGGTGTCAAGATTTGATTTGACGTTTCCAGTTTTGTGTAAAAAAAAAATACGGTCACGAAGACAAATTTAGTGATTTATTGATTAAAAAACTAAAAAAATGTATTTTGACCAAGTGAAAATACCGTGGAAGTGCAAGCTTTGCGAGGAACAACAGCCGCAACGAAGCGTCAACCGGCGAACTTCTTATTTCAGATAAGTTTATATCATGGTACATTGAATTGTTCAATATTTCTTTTTATTTTATAACGTGCACCAGTGTTTTGCGAAAAACCAAATAGTGAAATGTGAAGTTTTTTATGCGGTGAATTAGTGATAGCAAGACAAATACTTCATTCGGAGAGTTAGTGCTTGTTTTCAAAGAAAATATGTTCGATGGACGATAGACCGCCATTAACAGTGACATTAGAAATTTAATAATTTTTGCTTAAATTAGACATATAATAATATTAGTTTCATGGTTAATTATTTGAAATGAGTGCATAGTGTCCTTCGAACTGAAGTTTTTACAAAAACTTGATCATTTTAAGTGAAATTTCTGTTTATCTGTCTGATCGGTTCATATGTTCGAATTCATCCTTGATGTGGAATTTTTCTATTTATCCGCCGGCACCAGTGATACGGTAGAATATTCCTAGTAAACTTAATCGAGCTATTAATAATGAAATAGTTATGTGTAGTTTGAAGTTCCCCCTAATAGAATTTAATTGATGAATTGTGAAAAAAGTACACGTTTTTAATAGTTTTTGCCAAAGCCATCGGATTCACATATTGGGGGAACATAATTTAACATCGAAAGTTGACTGTTACATTTGAATTCTTATTTTTCAGGATTCCAAAAAATAGACGTCGGCGTGGGTACTATTTATGTAAAAATTTATTTACAAATATTATATATAAGTTTATACAAAATTAACTTATAAAAATGTGGTCATAGCTCATAATTGTTTTATTATTTATTATCTCAAAGTAGACCAGCGGTGAGGATTAGGGCTATTGGCGATACCTCGTTAAAAAAACGTGTGATACATAAATATATATGAATAATATAATATTCTATATGTATATATGTAATTATATATTTGATTGGATATCTAAAAATATCTTGCCCCCGTTTTCGAAATAAGTGCGAGCCTATGTGGCAACACACCATTGCAAATCGTCAAGCTTCTGGCTTCATCAGTTTGTTCTTCCGCCGCCTCCAAAGTATACCTCTATGAATCAACCTATAGTACAATCTTTTTTGTTATATGTAAAGTACTTTAAGTTCCAGCAAAAACTTGCTGGAAAAATGTTTGCGAATTATATGAAAGCTGATTGCGAAAAGAAAAACGCAAAAAGTTTACATTGCAAAGTGTTGCATTGTTTTCTTACAAGATAAGTAGGGAAACTATTTACCGAAATTTGTGGTACTTACGAAATGCCAATATCCATCCAGCATTTCCAATATTTTCAATATTACCACCCTGAACGAAATTCCTAACAAATAATGCTAGCAAATATTTTGTTTTTACTTTTATACAATTTTAAACCTAAATAATAAATAAAAATATGGTATTTTTTATGTTTCCATGTGATACAAATGGGTTAAACAGCGAAAACCAAGGAAGGAAAATTTCAAAAATAATTGCGCTACCTTCAAGCATTATCACATGGTGCGCTTTAGAAAGATCACCATTATATGATTGGTCTTTTCCTATGATGACCATTAAATCCTTTTAGTCAATATCTGCTGTGACAAGAAAAGCGAATTGAAAGATAACGAGGATTGAAAATGGTAAACATAGCCCTATTGTTCAAAGAGGACGTCATATAAAAAAGCTGTAACTGAAGATATCTAGCACCTTACCACAGGACACATAGAAAGCTTTGATATGAAGCAGAATCATTATCTGAGAAATTCTGTGTACTATATCGATACTACTTTGAGTGTTGTCTATGTACAGGCTGTTTAAAGTAAAGTACACCACGGATTTTTTTAACATTTTTAAACAAAATTTCAATCTTTACTTTGGGATGCCGCATGTCTGCTTAGCAGCAAAAATATGTGCTCAAGCTGAAGTTTATTTAAAGGATATCTTTATGTTATAGGAATTTATGTCGGCAACACTTTTTAATATTACGTATGGTGTGACAGCTGTCATTAGTTAATTTGATTTGCTATTTTATCATGAAAAGGTTGACGCATGAGCAAATTGTGCAGATATATTTGAAAAAAGTGTTGTGCACGAAAAATTGATCGCGCATTCCGTCAATTTTATGGCCGAAATAATTGTACATAAGAACGATAAATTCGACTAACCATGGATCATTTCCGCACCTCGCTTATTCTCACTTATAATGACGTGATGCAGGGGACCTCTGGTTTCAACAGGGTGGCGCGACATATCATACAACTCATGCAAACATCGACTTATTGGAGGAAGCATTTGATGAGCGTATAATTTCTCGTGAACTGGCCTGTAAATCTTGTGATTTAACAACGCTGGACTTTTTCTTGTGAGGAAATATCAAATCACTTCATCAATCAACTTGTCTGTTTAGAAGTTTTATACGTCTAAAAACATCCTTTATATAAGCGCAAATCAAAAAAAAGTTTTATGGCCCAATCTGAAAAGATTTTGAAGTAAGGACAACACTCATGTTTTATCCCTTTGCTTTGACTTCATGAAGAATACATTAATCCCAAAAATACCGGCGCAAGACATTTTTTTATTTATAAGGGCAACTCATTGGTTATGCGTTTTTCGTACTCCTTAGAATTAAAGCTACTATTTTCACAGCTACTATTTTCGCATCCAATATGTCTGGTTGTGATCTGATCCTTTATATTGAAATATATATTGGAGGTAGGTGAGCGGCACACCGAGCATTTATTCTCAGATAATTGCTGGAGATAAAAAAAGAATAATGAGTTCTGCTATTAGCTACAAATGTAAAATAACAATTTTATTGTGGCAGATGGTTAAGTTCCACAATTACATAAGTCAATTCATATAAATATTTGAACGTTCAATATTTAGGGTACTAAATTTTACTGTACTGTCTCTTAAAATATATTTATACCTTCACGTTTATTACGGAACTAATACTTTTCATTTGTAATGCGATTGGGGATATTCTGAAACCGCATTGTCAGTTAATTTTGTGTAAATAAATTTTATATATACAATCAGCAAGTTAAACGAAACGAAACTTTTTATTCCCTTAGTTTTACCTTTATTGATATTATTTGTTGTATTAGCTTAGTAATTACTATAAAACTTACGTCGAAAGAACGTACATCATTATTAGATCTTTTTGGCCCAATCTTATCTAAATCGAACTCGAAATCGAAAATCCTCGCACCACCTTATATGATGCGAGGATTTTATTTTCGCTATTTAGTTTTTAGTATTTAGAAATGGGTGTTGCAAAAGTGGCCTACGTTACGCGAAGACTACGGATCAGATGACATTAATAACGCAGACGAAACCGGCCTTTTTTATAATCTTAAACCGGACAGGACTTTTAAATTCAAAGGAGAGAATTGTTCTGGTGGAAAACAGTCTAAGACAAGACTGGCGATCATGGTTGCTGCAAATATGACAGGATCCTGTAAAAGGAAACTTTTAGTTATTGGCAAATATAAGAAAATAAGGACGCTGAATTAAAATAAGATATTCACACAGTAAAAAAGTTCTATTTTTGGTTGATAACTGTCCTTCTCATCCGGCTGTTACTAATCTGAATTGCATAAAACTTTTGTTTTTACCACCAAATTTTACTGCAACAAATAGACCAAGGTGTAATAAGATGTTTAAAATTTCATTCTATTGGAATGCAAGTGTTAAAGTTAATTTAAAACCTTGACAATCATGACGAGTAAAGCTTTACGGTTTTGGCTTTGGCTCAATTAATCCAAAGTTTACGACCTGCTTTATCTACTACTGAAGCAGAGTAGTTTATTGATTTTGATAACTGCTGCAATTTGTGCACCAGCTCTCTGAAAAAGTATGCAGTTGCTTTTGTGGTTGTTCATAAATTCCATACTTGATAGTAGTCTGTCACAGTGAATAAGAAGCTCGAATTCGATTTGATGTTTGATCGATACCCTTGTAGAGTAGATGAGCATGGCATTGTCTGCATATAATGATTTTAGGCGTATTAAGTTTACGTCGTTCTAAAGTGCAATAAATTCTGAATTTATATTCAGAATTTACTGATTTATTTGCACTTTTGAACACAAATGTGTTCAAAAGTGCAAATTGCCGGAGATTGTGTTAGATGTTATCAAACCAATATACAACGATCCCAGCAATGACAAATTGTTAGAACGCTGTGTTGGCGGATATACCGAAAACTCCAATGAACGTTTTTACCAAACTATTTGGAAAGTAGCTCCAAAAACGATGAAAAGTGGGGCCAAAATTGTTAAAATTGCTGTGAATATTGCTTCGTGTACTTTTAACAATGGTGTCACGTCATTATTGGAAATTATGAGTGTTACTGGGAATTCCAGTTGGATCAGGAGCGCACTTGTACGCTGCGCAAGAAGACGAAAATCGCATTGCAAAAGCCGATTTCCAAGCACACACACAGACAAAAGAAGGTCACATACGGCGTCGACAAGAAAATTTACATGCCATGGGAATTTTGTCGACCGTAGAAGACCTACACTATGGGCCTGGTATCGATGATTCCATGTAAGTTGACAAATTTTATGATTTATTCATTCCCAAAACTTCAAACACGTTTTTCTCGAAAAAAAAAGCGTTTTTCAAATCGGTACCCAAAATTTCTCGAAAACTAATAAACCGATTGCCTTGAATTTTTTTTGTGGTTATTCTATACACCATTATCTGGTACTTGCCATAGGATTTTTTTTTTCCGTTACTTACATTTTCTTTTATAGCTAAAGTTATTAAAAATTTGAGGCCCAAAAATCATTATCTATATTCAAATGACCGCTATTTCGTTATAAATCAAAATTTTCAAAATCCGCTCTGACAAGTACTAGATTATAGTATCTTATTTAATAATCTTTTTGGATTTTTTGTTTCAGATGATTTTTGAAGATTCGCCAGTGGGTACCGTGAACGCCGATTTATTCAAGGACCTCCAAGGATCATACGATATCCTTGTATACGTTTGATATTTTTACATAAAAAATTTTTTTACATATTTTGATTGTGTGTACTTTTAGATAATAAAAATTCTGATTCAAAATTCTAAGTATTTTCCTTTGAAAAAATTTACAAATATGACCTTTTTTTACGGCTCCTAGGTGTATATCTCCTCTTAAACGATTCGTTGATCACTATTTTGTGTATTTGCCCTGCCCGAACGGGATAAGTTATGGGCTTTGGCAAAAACTAGAGCGCATATATTTGCACTATCTTCTATACTGTTAGCTCTAGCTGTTACTGTCAAATTCCTGGACAACAAAACAGAACCATGGTTTATTTTTGTGACCCTATCCCGAAAAATGCCCTCCAGATTTCCTTTCTATGAGATCATGTTGTACAAACAGGGCACCTAAACAACTACACCTCGAATCGACGCATGGTTATCTTTTGCGTAGTATATAATATGGAGTCGTAGGTTTCGATAGGTGCAGGTTCCTCTATAGTTAGTGTAACGTCTACGTATTGTGAGGAATTATTAAAAAGAATTTAGAAACTAAATCTGCAAACAATGATTCCGCTTTGAACGAAGCTGTATCCAATGCATCACAATATGAGAGATGGTTGTTATTAAATTAATAGAGGTCATAAAAGATGACATATAATAAAATATGTGCTAGGCCATAAATTATTTTCAAAGGCTGAAACCTGACAAACGATATATCATTTCATTTAATCATATATTCAATAAACGAATGCGTCTTCAGGTAACAACTGCATCAATTCAAAGTTCCCATAACCATTCGACCAGATTTATTTTAAAAACTCTGAACGCTTATTCGTTGTTTATTAATTAAATAAAGGCCAAGTGTATAGAACTAATTATAAACAGACGTGAATTGTGACCTTTAGATTATATAGCCAGCAATTCGCGAATCATTTCCCACACGCGTTTGCGGAAAGTCTCGAGAACAAAGCTCTGAGCCTATCTAAATTTATATTTCGCGCTCATTATTCTAAACAGTGAAAATAATGTGCTAATTTTTTGTTATTTAAACGGAAAACAACATAAAGAAACAATTCGGTCCGGAAATTTCAAGAGGATGTATTGCATTTCATCTGTTTTGAAAATAAATTTAACCGCACAGCGTTAAATTGGAGCATAATCTCGGCGCTTATGTGGTTGTTATGGGCTCGGAGTGAAGATTGGTAACATAAGAATTGCTTTTGAACATGAAATTTTTATTGAATTTTCCAACTAGGTCATCTACCTTGATTTACATAACTCACTACGAATTCCAAGTATACATATTTCGATTTTACTACTATTTCTTAACCTTTCATTACTAGCTACACTAAATTATCGAGAATTTCCACATAACAAAACGTATAATGAAACATTATGATCATTGTACGGATAGCATGACTTCCAGTCCATTCATAGATCCGAAGACTAAACTATCTAAATTTCGCAAAAGATATTTAGGACGTGGGATCTGCACAGTAGCAGCTCTGAATGATTATAAAGTCTTGATCCAAACAAATTATTTGCAAATCTATCGTGTAAGCATATTTTGTTAAGTTTGTTTTGTATTTCATTAGCACATAGAAATTCGTATCCTAAAATTAGAATGTTGATCAATGGGATATGTTGGATACGTAAATGTTTTGCAAGTATTTGATACATTTATGTAAAGCTTTCGACTTGATAGTGGCTCGCGTGTAAGTTGGAATCTCTAGAGAGAAAATTGTTTCTTAACCAGGCTTTTCACAAGAAGACAACATTGTTGACGTCATTCCCTACACGGTTAACGTGATTGCTTTGTATATTTAGAAAATATCAGGTGCCACGAGGAAGATCCACGAGGTGTTCGAATTATAACAGCGGGTTTTCGTCATTTTGTCTGATTACAAACAATAAGTTGTTTTGAATATTCAACAATAAGTTACACGCGGCTGATTTAAATCTGCGAAATCACAAATTGAATAAAAATATAATAATGATTGTTTGTAACATTTTTTGTAGCTAAATTATAAAATTTTTTCAATTTACTTCCTTAAGTGTTAAAAAGGTCCAGTGGGAACATCCATGCAACACGTGCTGATTACTATTATACCAGTATATAACTAGAATATTGGTTATATTCGTATTCAAGAGCACAATTTGGTTAATGGGATAGCTAGGAAAAAGGCCCAAAAGATTTTTTTTTTTGGAATTTTTTGAAAATAAATGTCGGCAGTTAAAATTACATTAAAAGTTTTAAGATTTCTAAATTTTTAAATCGTGTAAATTTCCGAAATATAACAAATCGTAAATCTAGTATTGAATAAGCTGAGAAACAAAGCCTTAGGTAACTAGGTCTTGTGTAAGATAAACAATTGGCAATATGATTTGTCTCGTTGGCTAGACACCATCAAATTTTTGGTGCATTTTTCATTACATTAAAGGCTTCTTATAGTGACCGTAAATTTTTTAGCATAAATGAGATTAAATTCTTTTGAGTGCATGTTGTTAAGAAATTAAAATTTCAAACAAAATTATGAATGCCATTTTCACAAAGTTTATATTTTTTGTGGTAATGAGGTGAACACTTTTTACACCCTGGGTGTTTGATTCTCTGACGTGCAATGCCTCTGAATTACCTACTAAAGAACTCGCCTCTAAATCTGAGAACCTAGTCTAGAATCGTTTAACACATTACTTCGGACTAGGCCTCGTGTTACTCCACCTATAGGCGCCTTCAAATTATAAGAATGCTTTCTCTAGCTAGAAGAAGCAAAAAGAAGAGAGTGTTAAAGAAGTGATCCCGCGATCGCTGACGCCCCAGGATGCTTTTTTATCTATGAGGACTAGGCCCGAGCATAATGAGTTATAAGATTCTATTTTTCAATATTTGTAAGCATTTCTCTGACTACAGTTTCCGGCGTTCAACGCGCTACTTGTTCAATATTTTGTACGTAAAAATGTTGGCACGATTTATCCACCACCCTTTTACAAAATATGCTATTGCGGAATCGGGACCTATCAATCTCGTGCAGGCAAGATCGGAAACACCAATGAGCTCTCCGTAGCTTGAGTCGAGTAGAAACC